>JAHTLZ010000330.1:35476415-35492243 GCA_023846285.1 Phrynocephalus versicolor
CACACACACACACACAACATAGAAAACACAGCCGCACACAGCACAAACGAATGTTAGACAACATATTTTTGAAGGTATAATAACAATATCCTGAAACTCTTTGTCTACTATCAGAAACTGTTTGATACGCTAGCATACAGCCTAAACTTTGGACATTTCCAAAAGATTGGTAGAGGGCGAAATCTCTAAAGTTATTCAGATTTGCAATAAGCTAATTTGGTTAGCTCCTATACTTCAAGTTTGCCTCTACTCTGGGTCTCCAGTTTGCCTTTGGAAAGAGACAATGTTGCTGCAGTTTTTAACAGCTGCTTTTTCATAAACTTGACCTCTTTTCTGTGTGTAAACAAGTCTTAAACTTCAAATACAAGCCACCCAAGAGATTATACAAAAACATAAAAGATTGTTAACAATGTTACCATGAAACAACACAAAATCATGACTGGTAGACAAACACATTCAAGGACCAATTCAAATGTCTGACAGTGAAGGTGGGGGTAAAAGGCCCTAGGTTTGCAGCATTACTATTCTGTTTGTTAGCAGAACTTGGGGACATTAATTTTTTTTTTGGGGGGGGGATGGCAAATTTCAGAATATCCCAGCTAGCGTGGCAATGGATATGGGGAACTGTAATACAAATGTTTCCCAGTTTTGTCTATCCAACGTTGCCCGATCATGATGCAACAGCTTTCTCTCACAACAAACCTTGTATCCTTATGATTCTTCTGCAAATTCTTGTGAGTCTTCAGCATTTGGAGAGCCAAATCCACCCATGCTTTCCATCCTCTTACCCATCCCAGGTCCAACGGCTGCCATCATCCTTGATCATTTACCAGGCTGTTTTTGGACGATGTATAATTGTGTCCAACCAGCTAGAGAGACGCTGATGAAGGAATGCTGGAAGAAAAAAAATCAACATGTTGGTGCAAACGTGCTCTAACAATCCTTAAAAGTTTGCAGATTTTGTTGTTGTTTATCTTGAAGCACATAACACCCAAGAATCAAACACATAAACAACTTTGTGCCTTGCAATACAGAATCAGAGGTTTCCTGATTTGCCTTCCTGGGCCAATGCTCACTAAGTCCAATGTGACCTCAGAATGATCTTCATGTTGGAACAGGTGTGAATTAATACTATTCTTATTATTCTTATATTATGGTTCTAGAGCTGTGGAATACCCATTGATGTCACAGAGAGCACTGCACGTTCAGGCATTTAATTTTCTTGTATTCATAATTCAAGCCTTGTGTAACACTACAGCAAATCTTCTAGCAATGCTATTAAGAGAGGCAGAACAAGAAAGAAGCAGCAAGAATATATTCAACAGGCTATGTTAAAATATTGCTTTTTTTATATCAACACCAATGAGAGCAAGAAATATAATACTTTCATGATACTTCTAGCATTCCATACCATTTTCCCACCAAACCATGATGCAGTAAAGCAGAACTAATATGCTTTGTTTGTCAGTAAGTTGGCCTCATCTGGGATAAATCAATGGTTCTTCACTGCAAGAACAGAAATCCTCACTGGGAATGTTAAACCTTAATCCTAACCACAACCATCACTCTCATCTTCACTGTACTGAAATTCTAACTGAGGTCGGGGCTGTGGGGGGGGGTACATGGAAGCTAATCATATGGACTTGACCTTGTCTTATTTCATTTTCAGTAGCAAAAAGCTCAAATAAAGTTTTTAACAAATGGCTATTAAGAAAAAGAGATCTACAAAAGGAAGTATATTGCACAGATTCCTTTAAAAGGGAAGTAAGAAATGCAAGAGATACAGTGTGAACTTGATTTTGATATTTAAAAGCAAGTTTATATTATATGCCTTGATGGTGGTATTTCCTTTCAAAATGTTTTCCACTAACTAACACTTTGTTCTGTTTCTTGGTCTACCAGTACTCATCCCTCTCCCAAAAAATGCCAGTTACTATACTTTATACAATAATTATATATGAAAGAAGTTTCCATTTTTGTTTCCATAGGTCAAGCAAATATAAATTTTCTAGATATTCCAAGCACCAAAAAAAGAAATGAACACAGAAGTACTAATTAAGGTACTATAACCCTAGCAATGTGAGAGTATGAGTACATGCTGAATGAGTATAAATACTGTTGATGGTGTAGCTTGTTATGCTAAGTGTGCAGAGTTACAGTGCACCTCTGTGCTCCTTTGCTTAGAATACTTTGTGCATAACTTGCTCTTAGTTGTGTTTTCATAGTAGTGCAGCATTATAATGAAATCCTTTATATATCTCATCAACAGTAAATTTATTTGGCACAATAAGGTTTACTCCCAAGTAAATGAATGCAGGATTCTAGCATAATTTACTTATATATAACTTTCCTCCCACTGTTGAAGTAGAAAAGCATGTTTATCAGTCTTAAGACACCTAGGCCAAAACCCAGTTGCACAATTACCCCAAAAAGCACAACATTTAGTGATGAATTACCACCACAAATAAGAAATTTCCATAGGCATTATGTGTTACATACTGAGTCATAATAGATAATCCCTACAAGGATTTTTTAACTTGTGGAAAATCAGGTAAAGTTAAAGGTTTTCCCTGCACATGCGTGCTAGTCATGTCTGACTCTAGGGGAGGCACTCATCTCCATTTTCAAGCCCAAGAGCCAGTGTTGTGCAAGTCTGTGGCCATGTGGCCGGCATGACTGCACAGAACACTGTATACCTTCCTGCTTTTTACGGTGGTAACTATTTATCTACTTGCATTTACATGCTTTGGAACTACTAGGTTGCCAGGAGCTGGGGTTAACAGTAGGAGCTCGCTGCACAGCATGGCACCTGGGATTTGAACTGCCGAGCTGCCGACTTTGCAGCCGACCGTTTCAGTGCACTAGTCCACTGAGCCACCACACTCCTAGCACTAAAAGGTATGCCCCTTAAATAGCAGCACAACAGGATTCCAGCAACGGACATCTATATGCCCTACTTATGCTGATACAGATATGCTGAACATCAGAGAACATAGATGAATAACGGCTTAGCACCTTTTAACCACCTGGCAATGTTCATAATCAAGAAGGTTTCTAGAGCGGCCAACACAGACACAAATATTTCCCTCCCAAATCGATCCATTCCTATGAGTGACAAGATACAGTATACTCACTAATAAAACTAGTTCCAAATTATTAGTTAATAATTATTAACAATTATTAATTGTTAGTGGTGCTGAGCATGTTTATGAGTGACTGTGGACTGTCTTACGGCTCCATTATTGAGGCCATAGTGGCAACTAACAGCTTCCAAATTCTTCCATGAACCAGTCCAGAACATTTTATGGCCTACTATTGAAGCAAAGCAGTTTATCAAACTCCGCTCTTATATGGCTATTTTTAGGGACTGCAGAACTGAAGTCCCTAAAATATAGCAAGTTGACTTTATTTTTTATCCTCATTGAGGGCTCAGAATAGATTTTACCACATAGTGGTAAACACAAAATGGCTACCTTTAAATTTCTTGTGTGGTAAGGCCCAGTCTTGTCTAATTAGCCCTAGGTTAATAGGTGTTTAACAGCATTTTGGATTTTCTTTCTGATAGCTTCATTCATCAGCAGTGCAATTCTTCACATACCTTGTATCTTCTCTGCAGTATGTTCCACACTGAATTCAAAGGCATTTACTCCCTGGTTGCAACTCAAATGAATGTTTTTCTTCCAGGGAAATGTATTGTTCATTCACAGAGCTTGTTCTGAAAGATTCAAAGATTCAAGGAAAGCAAATGCTATAGATAAAAAAAGTTAAACATATATCTTTGACTGAGGAAATAAGTGTGGTTCAACCATCAGGTAGCAACGACCATAATGTAATTAAACTTGGAATCTTCCCATGGGGATCATACCATAAGGCAATAATTTTACAGCAAACTTCATTTTTAATAATATAGAAACCAGAAGTAGCCTAAAGGGAAACATTAGAAAGTTAACATCTGTATGATCAGCACTTGAAACATACACATTAGATATTGAAATTCTATGATATGAATAAAAAGGTGTTACAGCAAGGTAGAGGATATTCAGCCTGAAAATTCTCTGTCTCATAGGCAATTCAGTGCTCCTAATTTGGCTGTAAATATACAACAGAACATAACAGCTGGATAAAACTATTATTAAAATCACTTGTAAAGTTGAGTGTATGGCATGTAATCAAATACCCAAGGAATGTTTTTAGAATATATTAATAAAAACTATTGGAAAAAGGTTTCTCTTGGGACTATTTCCTAGGTCCTCTTTGCATAAAGTTCTGATAAAATAATAACAAAGGCACATAGTGTGGTGTGCAGACTTGAGTAGGGTTAGGGTATGTTTTATCCTCCAGCTGTTTTAGACTACAGTTCTCAGAAGCTCTAGCTCTCATGGGCAGAGTTAAAAGGGTGTGAGAGTTTCATTTTGAAAGAGCTGGAGAGCCAAAGGTTCCTTTCTCCAAGTCCTAAATGTGAAACACAGAGGTTCAGATCCCCAGTCAGTGGGGTATGTTTAGTGAGCACAGCGGTAAAAAATAAGGGTACTTCGGTGAGTAAAGAGTTACATTTGTGGTAATCCATGCCGAGGTCCACATTCAGGAGAAATTTGTGGGAAGTCCATGTTCAGATCCACATAGAGGCTGAATCAAATGCTCTCTGTGAATTGTTTCATTCAGAAAATCAGGGTTCTAGAAGACAGGAAAATGTTTCCTGTTGTTGTTCAGTCGTTCAAACATTTCCAACTCTTTGTGACCCTATGGACCAGAGTACACCAGGCCCTCCTGTCTTCCACTGCCGCCCGGAGTTTGGTCAGATCCCATGTTGGATGCACTGATGACACCGTCTAACCATCTCATTCTCTGCTGTCCCCTTTTCCTTTTGCCTTCAATCTTTCCCAACATCAGGGAATTTTCTGAGTTCTTTCTCCTCATGAGGTGGCCAAAGTATTGGAGCCTCAGCTTCAAAATTCATCAAGCACTCCTATTCCTTTAAGAACTTGCCATAGTCTGCTGTGGTCCACATAGTCAAAGGCTTTGGCATAGTCAATGAAGCAGAAGTAGATGTTTTTCTGGAACTCTCTAGCTTTCTTCATAATCCAGCACATGTTGGCAAACTGATCTCTAGTTCCTCTGCCCCTTCAAAATCCAGCTTGCACTACTGGGAGTTCTCTGTCCACATACTGCTGAAGCCTCTCTTGTAGAATTTTGAGCATAACCTTGCTAGTGGGTGAAATGAGTGCAATTGTTTGATAGTTGGAGCGTTCTTTAGCATTGCCCTTCTTTGGGATTGGGATGTTTCCAAATTTGCTAGGATATTGCATGTAGCACCTTTACAGCATCATTTTAAATAATTCAACTGGAATGCCATCACCTCCACTGGCCTTGTTGTCTGCAATGCTTTCTAAGGCCCACTTGACTTCACTTTCCTGGATGTCTCCCTCGAGGTCAGCAACTACACTATCTTGGTTATCAGGGACATCCAGATGTTTCTGGTATAATTCCTCTGTATATTCTTGCCATCTCTTCTTGATGTCTTCTGCTTCTGTTAGTTCCCTACCACTTTTGTCCTTTATCATATCCATCTGTGCATGAAATGTCCCTTTAATATCTCCAATTTTCTCCCCTTTCTATTGTTTTGCTCTGTTTCTTTGCACCGTTCATTCAAGAAGGCCGTCCTGTCTCTCCTCGCTATTCTTTGGAAGTCTGCATTCAATTTTCTGCATATTTCCCTTTCTGCCTTGCATTTTGCATCCCTTTTCTCCTCTGCTATTTGTAGGGCCTTGTTGGACAGCCACTTTGCTTTCTTGTATTTTCTTTTCTTTCAGATGGTTTTCATTGCTTCCTCCTGTATCATGTTAGAAGCCTCCATCCATAGTTCTTCAGGCATTCTGTCCACCAAATCTTATTCCTTAAATCTCAGTCATCTAGATGAGGTTATCTGCGAGTTGAGTCGTGGCAGATGGGATTATTTTCTTGTGGGATTGAAACATTTCACCACTCATCCAGGTAGCTTCTTCAGTCTGATGAAGGTTGATGGGAGGCTTCCAATTTATAGTTCACCTTGATTTCACCACATCCTGGTCTGAATAGGCTGATTAGGTGGACAACGACCTAGATTGTGTGAAAGTTACACCTGTGCAGCACTTCAATTAATACTCATTAATTATGGGTCAATGGCCTTCCTGTTGGAGGTGTGAAGTGCTTCTGATTTTTCTGGGGATTGATAAAAGGGCCACATGATAAGTGGAAGACAGATTGTACACATGAATGGCTTCCCTGACTTTTCTTTTAAACCACCTATCTCTAATATGTGTACACTTTTGTCTGTGAGAGAGCTATTAATCAAGACCGATTAATCAAGACTGCAGGTGTGACTAAATGGTGCTAGATTAGGCTGCATAGGGTTGCTTAAGACTGCATTAAAGTCTAGTATGCCATTTGGGGCAATCCTTGCATCTGCATTCACGTATCAGGGGGTTTCAGGGCAAGAAACCAACCATACTACACCTCAAGCAACTCTATTTAACCCATGTGTCCCTTCAAAGGGAAAGGGAAAAGGGAAAACTAACAAAAAGGGATCCTGTTCTGATTGGACAGGGTTATTGCTTCCACATCAGTGTGCACCCACGTGTACACTGTAGGGCCAGCAAGGGGAAATTCTGCCATTTGCTGTGGCCAGAGAAAGGGGTGCGCTCTGAGAGTGAGAAACGTTGCTTCCTCTTCTGTTTCCTCCTCTGTGAGGAAATGGGAGGAAGCTTTCAAAATGGCTTAAGTAAAGTGAGAGCTTTTCATTGTCTGCTCTGGTTGGATGCCAGCAATGGCAGATAGGGTCTTACCTACACAAAAGAAACAGTCATCTCTGACAAGGACCCAAGAGGGTGCAGGAAGGGAAAGATGAGGGACAAACTGGTTTATGATTGCCCATTTGTCATGTGTTCACTGGAAGTAGAAGGTGTTCCAGCTGCACTGCAGAGTGGACCTAACCTCTGGACAAATCCCTGTCAGACTGGAAATTAAGACGTCCACTTTTAAGGTTAAAAAGAGTTCCAGAAAGCACACAATTATCCAGTCTCCTTTTATTTCCCACAACACTGTGAAGTATATTAAGTTGAGCAATGGCAGTTGGTTCTAGGTTCCCCAGTATGAGGCATATTAGGTGCTATTAGGGCAATTGGATCTCTCCAGACTAGCATAAAATATACTCTACTAGTGCAGCTAGCTCAGACTAAGTGGCTTGACTGAGAACTGGTCATCTTCAGCACAGAGAATTGAATCATTTGAGCATGATTAGCCATACTTAAGAACCGGGACATTGAGAGTAATCTAGCAACACACTGTGAGGGTGCATGATCTAGCCCGACCTTTATATCTGATGTAGATACTAACAGTACAGTAGGATCCCAGTATCCGCTGGGAATTGGTTCCAAGCCCTTCCATGGATAATGAAAACCGTGGATAAGAGAGAACACCAAAACGTCCCAAAACTGCTATTTTGTAATAGTAACTTGCTTTACAGCTGCTGTTTTGCAAGAGTAGCTTTGCTTTACAGCTGCTGTTTGTGACGGTAGCTTGCTTTACGGCTGCTGTTTTATGACAGTAACTTGCTTTACAGCTGCTCTTTGTGACAGTAGCTTGCTTTGCGGCTGCTGAATTATTTATTTTTCCTCTGCCAACCGTGTATAACTGAATCAGTGGATAATGAATCAGTGGATACGGGGGTCCTACTGTATATCCAATAAGACTCCTTATTATCATTAACAGTCTCAACTTTTATTTGGGGGAACAGCCATAAATGCAGATAAGTCCATCGTAACATTCAAAGGCTCATTCAGTTCAAACAGTGAGCTAAATGGGTTAGAGTTCTTTAACAAAGTAAAGCAAAGCAAAGTGTTCCGCTTATATACCACCCTATACCACTTCAAGTAGTCTCTGGGTGGTTTACAGTTTAATTAGAGTATGCAGTTCCAAGCCCACCTCCACATTTCTGGTTCCCAGGATTTCCTTCGTCTATGTCCCAGGTGTCCACAACAATAGGGACATCTGTTCTTCAACGAGTCCTTCCCCCCAGAGGTGTCCTGGGTCATATTCCAGGTGTTCCAAGGTGATCTCTTCTCCCTCCAAGCCCTCTCCTGGGACCACATCCGTAGATCCCTTTCATGTTTTTCTCTTTCCACCCCGGGGTCTTTCTTGCCTTATTTTTCTCTTCCACTCATGGGACGTTCTTTCGCCCCAATAGGAAGCTCCTTCACAGTCAGCTCTCCTGTGGGCATCTGCCTCCTCCCTGGGCACCATCAGTCTTTCCCGCTTTAGGGTCCATGGATTTTCAGCCGAAATCCATTCCCAGCCGTGTGGTAAAATCCTTGGTCTCCCTCTATCTACCCCTTCTCCTGCCTCTGACACTTTCGTATATTCTCCTGCCTCCTCCCCTCTTGAACCAATATTTGCCAATCTGTTTCCTGCCTTTTCAATTGAGCCAATCCCATCTTCTTTTATTTCCTCCTCTTTTAGGGGGGTTCTTGTCCACCCAGCCCGAAATAAAGACAAGTTTTGGGATTAACAATGGGACATACTTTATTAATATTCTATTGTACTATTTGTCCTACTGTTTAGTCTTTAATGGGAGAACCGGAATGGGGCAAGTGGTGCTGGGGGGGATTTACCCATAATCAAACTTGGGTATTACCCCGTGGGGTAGTACCCCCCTGCAATAGAGTTATGGGCAGCCCTTTGCTGATCTTTACATAAATGGTCATAAATCAATATTTACTGTCCTTTCTATTTCTAAGCCTAATGTGGGAATTTAAGGGCTGCCCTAATACTAAGCTGTATTTCCTCCTATTTCCCTAAGGGACTTACCACCCCTTGCATTTACTGCCAAGTGTGACCGGTGATAGTGAGGTAGACCCCTGTAGAGAGGATAATGGGATGGGCTGACCCAGTGGGTATCCACCGGTATCGCCAGCTGTGCTGGCAATGCCCGATTGGCCAGCCTGGCAGCTGGCCAGCATGTCTCTGTTGGGCGAGCAGACAAAGAAGCCCCTCCCAGGACAAGCCTGGTCAAAGCCCCTTTGTCCACCCAGCCTGAAATAAAGAGATGAGACACGTTTTGGGATTAATAATGGGCCACACTTTATTAATATTTTATTGTACTATTTGTCCCACTGTTTAGTCTTTAACGGGGGAACCTGAATGGGACTAGTGGTGCTGGGGGGATTTACCCATAATCAAACTCGGGTATTACCCAGTGGGGTAGTACCCCCCCCACACACACAATAGAGTTATGGGCAGCCCTTTGTCGATCTTTATGTAAATGGTCATAAATCAATATTTACTGTCCTTTCTATTTCTAAGCCTAATGTGGGAATTTAAGGGATGTCCTAGTACTAAGCCGTATTTCCTCAGATTTCCCTAAGGGACTTACCACCCCTTGCCCTTACCGCCACCGGAAGCGGGGCCCACTGGGTAATGTGACCCGATCGCTTTCTAAACCATCCTCCGCTAATCAGCTTACTTGAAGCTCCTTCTTGGTCAGCTCTCCTGTGGCCGTTTGCCTCCTCCCTGGGCACCATCAGTCTTTCCCGCTTTAGGGTCCACGGATTTTCAGCCGAAATCCATTCCCAGCCGGGTGGTAAAATCCTTGGTCTCCCATTATCTACCCCTTCTCCAGCCTCTGACACTTCTTTATATTGTCCTGCCTCCTCCCGTCTTGAACCAATCTTTGCCAGTCTGTTTCCTGCCTTTTCAAGTGAGCCAATCCCATCTTCTTTTATTTCCTCCTCTTTTAGGTGGGTTCTTATCTCTCTCTGCTTTCATTCTTTTCTCTCATCCTTTCAGGCTTCTTTGTTTTCCTGGACATCCTGTTGTGGATGTCCCGAACCCTCCAGTGCCTTTGGTAAGAGTGCAGATGGCACTCCACTGGAGAAGCCCTCCAATCCGCTGATATCACCACATACACAAGAAAATGTCCCAGCTATAGCCAGGACATAGGGGCCACCTGAGACAGGAGACAGAGTCTGCAGCCGCACTAGCTTGATTCTCTAACACTAAGTCAAATTCTAGCAAACAGCTCTAGGTCTTCCAAAGACGCATGAAATAAAAACGGTTTGCTTAGAATATTGAGTGGAGCCAGAATCCTAGCTTTAAGCTCCTGAAGAAACCAAGATTTATAAGTCAAATGCAAACTGCAGTTTATAGTCCTGGTTTGTTACCAGTTTCAAGGTTTGAATAGTAGGCTAAGGAAACAATTTCTTGTCTCCTTAGCTATTTGTGATAGCCAGAAGACCCAAGGAAGAGCAAGCAGACTGTGTGATGTTGAACTAATAATGTGCCAACTGTTCTAGGCAAACAAGTCTAATGAACACCTGTTTTGCAGCATACAACTCAAAGTAGTAGGGACTCTGGGCTAAATCATATGAAAGGACAATCATGTGAAAGGCCACAGTTTTCCAGAATGTGATGTACAGAAACAGAGGGATTTTCAATACTGATCCAGCTGCTCTCAATTGTTTGAACACTAGCTTTGAAATACTGTAGTGGAGTTCATGGATTTCATTCAATCCACACTTTTAAGTGAGCACATATACAGTATTAATGTATAGATCTGAGTTCATTTATCCTACAGTTTCCATACTTTTCACATTTTACTATCTAGTATTTTTTAAACCTTCTGGGAATAAACATTAAAATGCATATATTGCACAAAATATTTTAAAAATACAAGTTTGGAGATAATATACATACAGATATGTACATTAAGTGGGGAAAATAAAACTGGTGGGGATTTTCATGCAATTGGAAAGAACTGCAAATTGATGTGAAATGGGGAGGGGTAGATTTTATGAATGAAAATATGTGATCAGCAGACTGGAAAATGGTGGATAGACCCAACTATCTCTAATCTTAAACAATCATCATGGCATCTCAGCCAGACTTTAGAAATGCTATATTTTTGTTACAATATAATACAGTTCAAATAAGGTTGACTGCATTAATATTTAGCGGTTAGGCTCATAATTTATGTTCAGATATTGTGTGAGGGAAATTAAGTTTGTTCATCAAAGTGATGTATTTCCAGGGAAATGAACTTCATCCATATTATCTGAGTCCTGTTTTCTTCCTATAGCTATGGGTTTCTTTAATGCAGAATGGAGCCCTTAATTTGTAACACATGATTAAATTTTCATAAATTGGATCTGTTTCATTCCTGGCTTGGTGTTTTAACAAAGATGGCTTAACTTAAGACAGATTTTAGTTAATGGAATCCATTCTACCCAGAAGGTGTTCTTTACAACAAACAGGAAACATTGCTAAATGTAACACACAGTTTGAGCAATGGAAAGGTACATTGATGATGTCATATATTACAAATATTATTTGTACTTGCTAGTTTATTTCAAGGGAAATTAGAAGAATGACTTCATAAGGATGGCTGATTTTTATTACTGTTCTCTCCTTCTCTCTCCCGCTCCTGAAATTCTACACTGTTATTGATGAAAACAGCCTTGATATGTCTCTCTCTTTTATATTTGTTTAAGATTTATTGTACAAATTATTTAGACAGAAAACAATATCATGATATTATTTTTGTGCCTGGCTTTAACTCATTCTAGGCTTAGCATAGTAATTATATAGCTGCTTAAACTTGGAGGTACAGTAATTCAAAATAAGAGACTATTGAGAAGAGATGTTAAAGATGACTTCACGGTCTCTTGACACTAAAATTTTCTGAAGAACACACAATAGTTTGTATTTCATGTGCAAGCATCCTATTGTTAGTCTTTCTCAGAGTAAACCCATTGATTTAAAGCCTTTACACTGTGTTCAGTATATTCAACTTCTCACTTATCATTCAACAAGTGATTAAATATAGTCTCTGGTTGAAATTAACACAGATACTTCCCATAGTGTTCCATCTTTTCACAGAAGTGGAATCATGAACAGATTTCACTTGTCTTGCAAAAGCACTGATCTTTAAAGAATCTGTGGGCAAGCAGCATGGAGAGAAATTCCAAGAAAGGCATACCAAGGCAGGCACTCTGAAATTATGTACTCCATCTGTGCATTTCTGTTCTTTAAGGAAAGAACAGAAATGCACATTAACACTACAGATAATCTAGACCATTTATCCATAGCAAACTGAGACAAAGCAGTTAAGTTGTAATTAATAGCTACTAAACTCCTATGGGGTTGTCAAAAACAGGCAGGCATACTCTAATTCATGAGATGTTTTCCAGGAGAAATTAGTTGATCATTAATCACTTTATAAATGTCCCAGCATTACTGACATTACTGAGGGATAAGTATTCTACTATGTATCCCTCTCTGTTGGTACCACATATCCCACAATGAGATATACGGTACTAACAAAATTTCTGGTACTTCTCTTTGTAAATTTCCCGAAGTATCGAAAATGTTTTAAATTCAATAATGTCCTTATATTTAATCTATCCATCACATATCAGTTATGTCTATATACGGTATCTCTCTTTTGTCTTTATACATGTATAATATGGGCTGAAATATCTAAGAATCCAGGCTTGGTTATATAATTTCCCCCCCATCATGTTACGATTACTTAGTGTCCAATACCTACTAGGTTAAAAGGTGGCAACAATCTTATGTGCAAAAATGCATTGATTCCAAAGGAAACATCTGGTCTGCGTTACTTGTTATACGCGTCAAGCCTGTAGGCCAGGGATGCCGAAACTTTTTGTAAGGAGGGCCAGATTTGGTGGCTGAGAATGTGTCAGGGGCCAGTTGCTCCCTGACCCTGCCACCCCACTGCAAGCCCCACCACTGACCCATAAGCCCCACCCACTGACCCCTTGCAACCCCACCCGCAGGAAGGAAGGTGGGGACTAAGGGAGGGAAGGAGGAAGGTGGAAACCAAGAAAGGAAGGAAGGAAGGTGGGGAACAAGGAAGGGAGGGAGGGAGGGAGGTGGGGACCAAGGGAGGGAGGGAGGAAGGAAGGAAGGTGGGGACCAAAGGAAGCACAGGGAGCCGTGGCCACAGGTCGCCCCTTGGAAGAGGCAATCTGTGCGACCTTGCACCCCCCCCAAGCTCCCCAGCAGTGGCAACGGCTCGCCCGCCAGCCCACCCCAAAGCTCCCTGGCGGTGGCAGAGACCCGCTGGCCTGCCCACCCCCACACATTCCCCTGCGGTGCCGGTGGCGGCAGACTGCCTGTCTGCCCAAGCTTCCCAGCGTTGTCAGTGTTGGCAGAAGATTTAAAAAAATACAACTCTGGGGTGAAGGAAGGGTAGGGAGGGGCAGGCCAGCCAACCGCAGGCCACTCAGAATGACCTGATGGGCTGGATTTGGCCCCCGGGCCAGACTTTGAGCAGGCCTGCTGTAGGCTGTAGACTACCTATGTACTTGTATGGCACCCGTGTGGGAGATCCAGAACAGACAGTTTGCCCCATGGCCGCAAAATCTGGAACTGGACCTGAGTAGGCTTCTCGGATCTGTCTAGATCAGCTATTTTGTTCAGTATCCTATGTGTTGAAGCAGTGATCCAGAAAGATCACCCATGCAGATTGCTCTTACTAATGCCAAAAAAGAGCCCCAACCAACCAATAACAACAATCCATAAACTCACCCCCCCTTTTTTTAGCCTACTCCCAGCTTTACTGATAACAATAGGGTGAAAGAAAAAGAAATAAATAAATACATGTGTAGTTTAAATTTTAACACATGAATATGCTGTATGAATATGCCAGCAGTAAGTAAAAGAATTGAATCTGTTCATTAAAATATGGGAGTTCATCATTATTACAGTTCTGGCTTTCATAATTTACACTGAATGAATTCTGCAAAAAAAATTTCTGGGGAGAGTGTCAAAAGAATCCAATTTTATATGTTATTTTAGTCATATATACCTTTTAAATTTGTTGATATGAACATTGTATAAATAGAAACTCTATAAATCTCTGTAAAATGTTCCATTCCTCCCCCTCCCCGTAGAAATGTATGACCTTTTAAGTCACAACAATCTGTTGCATAACTCGGCAAGGGAAGTCACATGGTGAAAACCTCATATTTCCTTAAATTTATGATTGTTTCTTGGTGGTCTGAAACACTTTTTAAAAAGTTCCCTTTCATAGTAGTCATCTTGCTAAATTGTTTAATGTTTGCTCTAATAAAGGTCAGCACAAGTTCTTATTTAGATTTACAATGGGAAATATATAATCCCAGATAGCAATGAAACCTCAAGCAATGAAGTCAGAGATTTCCAGTGTTATGTTTCATTCTAATGATGTGGAGATAATGCCTTTAGCTGCATGACCACCATATTAGCCACAGACCATAAAAGAATCTTTATGGAAACAAGAAGTCAGAAAACTCATATATTCCTTGCTTGAGCCAAGCATGTTGGTCATCAGCAATATTTGGTTTAGCAGAGTCTCCCCCTCTTCCCTCATTAACTATTTTAGTATCATAATTCTATGGTGTGTTTTGCTAGCATCAAAATATGAAGGTGTGTTATAGCTAGACAGCAGTTCTCTCACATACCTTACTGTACTTCCAAAACAGGTATTTAAGATGAGCAACAAAAGAGGACAGGTCTTTCTTCTACCATGCTAAGAATATAATATTATACTTCCAATGCAAAAGTCTTTGCAGATATTGCAGGTTGACATTTTATGATGCAAGAGCTAGACAGTTTAATAGGACTGGACAAACTATAACTGGAATCCTATTCAGTCGATCAATGGTGCAGAGTACTAGAGCACACGAGATTAAGCATTTGTACCAGTTGCACAGCAGGTATTGCAGATGATTCTGCACTTATCAGCAGAAGTTGATCTTTCTCAAGTGAAATTCACTTGTATATCACTTTCTTCTGGAGAAAGAGTGATATATTAGTGAATTGCACAGACAGATTTAGTTTGGACTGCAATTTGCTGATTTGTGAAAAAAAAAAGTCTAATTTGGTTCAGGCTACTTCAGAAACCATCTGATTTGAATTGGGGCCAAATCCAAATATCTATTTGGAAATCTAAATCTTAATGCCTCACACTGACTACAATGAAAATCAACAGAGCTATAACTGTTTTTTGAAAAACAATATTTATCAGGACTGGATGAAATTTGCAGCTACAGTATAATGTACACTTAAGAGAGACTGTGATCAATATCCTATTGGAGTGGCTTTACATGATGGAGGGCGCGGTGATTGCCTTCCACAGTAAAATACAACTGAACATCATTAAAAGCTTTCTAAACTCCCATTTTAGGATTTGAGACTTCCTAGGGCTCCCTTTTCCTCAATGTGAAGCCCTTGGGTTGTGAGGAGAACCTTTAATCCCTAATAATTGCTGCTGTCGAGATTGGGACTGCTGTCAATAATCCAGCAATAATGATTGACTATTAAAGGCTGCCACCCAGGCCTCATCCTGAGGCTTTCAAAGACTTTGCCCATGGCAGAAAGGATCCCTAGGGAGCCTTGGACTCTAAAATGGGAGATAGGAAGCATTTAATTATGTTAAATTACATTTCACCAGCAAAAGCTGATGACACCGCCACCTTCTGCCACATAAAGTTACACAAACAGGGATTTGGCCAAAGTGTAATAAAATAGAGACAAACAGGTGCTGAATGTTTTTACTAACTTAGTATATTATTTATGTATTATGTATCTTTGAAATTTGATGTTTTTTTTAAAGTAGTCCCAGTAATATTTCCATGTGGAGCAATTAGATGAAATCTGAGACAAAATTACCACTTCAAAGGTGATGAAACCGATATGTTTAAATTGAATAGAAGCATGAATAGGGAGGCTTTTAAAAAAAATAAGATCAGTCTTTATAGTTTGTGACTTTCTAAAATTAGATAGATAGATAGA
>JAHTLZ010000330.1:35492253-35515629 GCA_023846285.1 Phrynocephalus versicolor
TAGATAGATAGATAGATAGATAGATAGATAGATAGATAGATAGATAGATAGATAGATAGATAGATAGATAGATAGATGTGCTTCTCCCCCTTTGTTTAATGTGGCCATCTAATATAAAAATAACAAGCAGCATAGAAATTGCCATAATTAGGAAATATGATTTTTTTAAACAAAAAGCACTTGTATGCAGTGTTTTCTGTTTGATGGTTGCTTTGGTTTGGATTGGCTTCAATATGTATTTTGTTATGTTTTGAGGAGTGCGCAGTTAGGGTTAAGCAACCCTAATTGGATTTTCAAAGTGAGGTGTTTAAAGCATGGTTTTCTTTACCATTTCCACATCTGCAATCAGCTTCCGTGGCTGCATAGGGATTTGAGCCCAGCTCTTCCAAGTCCTAGTCCATCACTCAAAGATATTTTTAAAAAGAAACTAAATTCCTGCTCTACCTCCTTCCTCACTCAAAATTCTGTTCACTAAAGATAGTGTTCGCTCCTATAAAATATTTGGGGGTCAATTATTTAGCCTATCTATATGGCACAAAATCCAGCATAATAATACTCAGAAGTGAGTTAGGCAATTCTTTTTCTTTTTCCCTTAAATACAGATATCTTTCTTTTTTTCCCTTCAGTGCACTTATCTAATATCCTGGAGACTAATATAATTATCATCTTTGAATATCAGAGCTGGAAGAGATATTATGGATCATTGAGTCCAGCTCATGTCAAGATGGCACAGTGGGCAGTTGAATTCCCTACCACTGGCTCTGTAATCAGATGCCTAAACCTCTGAGCTATAATGGTTTTGGTTTTTTAAAATTCCTGATTTTTCCTATCTATGAGTAGGAAAAACTTTTTCATTTTATATTTCAGAGGGAACTAGATCTCCACTTATCCATCTTATGTAGCATATGGCCAGTGGCGCTGGAGGTGCTGGTCAGTTTCTTACACTTCCTCAATCTACTAGCAAGATGATATTGCCCAGAAGTGGCAGATTAGCTTAGAGGAAAACCAGCTTTTCCATCCTCTTGCCCCAAAGCCAAGATCACTATGGGCTCAGGACATCCGTAGCAACAGGGAAGATGTATTTGTTGTCCATAAGGGGGCCACAGTGTGGGTCATTACTGGCCACACATCCCACTTTTGTATTGATTATTCCAGGAAATCTGTGATTGGGGGCTTAAGGGTAGCATCCAGGTAGTCTTTACTACTTGGCCCACTCTGACCTGCTGACTAGGTTCAGTATGACATACATGGAGATATACCTGGTGTCAACTTCCCACACCAGGTAATTTTCCAAGACATTTGACTCCTTGTACATCTTATACCACAGGTGACCAGCCTTTACACTGTGCAAAAAGTGGCATATGATCTTCCTGCAGTTATCAAGAAGCTCACACAACACCCTTGCCTCCTGTTTATGGGTGGAATTGTCTGATTCCAGAGATAGAGCACACTTCTTGACTATACAAGGTGAAAATTGTGGGCAAGGCCGTCACACTGATAAAACCTATAGTCTTCAGTACAGAAAGCTTATTGGCCCCATTGTCCATTACCATGAAGCCACAAAATCAAGACTACAACATCACCCAGAAAGTAAGGACAGTATTCTCCTTGTATGCTTCTCATCCATCACCTGGGTTGGTAGTAAAGCACAGTGCTTGCTTGGTAGTTATCTTTGCTACCTGGCCTCACCTCAGCTGGATCAGAAAAGGTCTCCTCAGTCACTTGTCAGTGTGTGGAGAGCAAGAGGAAACTTTGGTACCCTTCCAGATCTGAGGTGAGGTAGACGGTCACATAGACTTGGTCCACTGCCTTCTGAATCTCCAACCATGACCCATGACACAGGGCAGACACAACCATCTGATTTTCCATGGTCAAGCTACATAGCACCCTGAGGAACAGCTGAGGAGCTTTAAAAAATTCACCTGCCTAACCACCAACAAGAAAGGAAGACCATCACCTAACTAATAAGAGAAGGCTTGTAGCTTCTGTGTTGCTACATACTGCACAAAGAAGAACCCCCCCCCCACTCCCCCAGGCCAAACGTACTTCACTGACAAACCACCGCCCCCTCCCATTGTCTTGCAATGTCAGTGATATCCTAGCATCAGCCTCTTCCACCTACTGTGCTAGACCAGAGGGAGTGCCAGATCATGCCAGAAATGGTGAGGTGGCCCACAGTCTTCCCACAGCTTACTCAGGACTTCCACAGCTTCCACGTTGTAAACTAGTAGTCCACCTAGCTAACCCATTATTTTAAACTAATAGGCAACACTTCTGCAAGATTTCTGGTAAATCCATTGGTGAGGCAAAGATCCCTTCGTTTATCCTATCCTCATTTCCAAAGAAAGGTACTGAGGGCATGACCTGTAAGATAATATATAAAGATTTTATATTGAGCGTTCAAGGTTTTCTTGGTGCTGTTTTAGTCTTCAGATTAAAGGTATGTGTTTGGAAAACTTAGTGGTAGGTAATACATTTCCACACTTTTATTTGGTCCCATTGACTAACTGTGAAATATCCTTGGAACAGTACATTTGCTAGTTTCTAAATACTTTTCCTTAGATTAAAATAAAAAAAGTCAAAATTCAGTCTTTGAGGCAGTATCATCAAAGGCAGTTTTCTTTCAAAAGGTCGAATGCTCAGAGTTAAAAGAGATTATAACCTTCCTATCTGCCTGTGCTGCATTTCTAATTATCTTGAATAACTCAAAAACCAATGGTTTTAAGTCTTTAAGCTTCTCAATCCAAGTGGCTGATATAGAGGCTGGGGGCAGTTCTCAGTGAAGGTGTCTCTCACAGGCTATGTATTCTGTTGCATCAAGTTAATAATATGTCAGAAACCAGATTGCATTACTGACCAGAATTATCAGGTTTATCACTTTTTCCAAAAGTTCTTCATCCAGGAATCAGATCATGACAAATGATCAGTCCAAATGAAGAACACTGACATTTATGTGATGGTTCATTATTGGGACCTCAACATTTTTTTTAATTCTGGGATGTTCATAATCGGGGCAGAAACAGGTAAAACTGATGGCACACCTTCCAGTTTAATGTGTGGAAGAGAAAATTGTCATCCACAGTTCTGCTGGTTCATCCTGAAGTTGGTAAAGAAATTCAAACATTGCCGCATCTTCTTTTTATATGTAGTTAATTATTACAGGGATGAGCGTATCAGGCTTCTTTACCCTGTAATGAGAGGTCTACCAGGCAGATCCTTGGACTGGTATACAAGATATCTTCTAGAAGACACAAATAAGTCCATTACAGAACTTGTGGCCAAATTCCTTCTCTCAGCCCCCCAAAAAACAACCCAGAAAGAGAATTCTGGTGCTTAACTAATATTAAGTTTCCTATAATTATTGGAATGTATACTTGTTGGAATGTATACTGTATTTTATTGGGCCTTTGGCTGTAAAACAAAATTGATTGATTGATTGATTGACTTGGTCATATAAGAAAGAGTCACTAGTCACTAGTTGGTTAATAACGTAAGTAAGATAGTACTATGCCACTCATGCCAAAGGCCAGCCAACATAAAATTTTGGTATATCTGGGATGGCTTTTCCTTCCTTATATGTCTTATGAGTAAGCTTTGGCTCTTGAGGTTAATATGAAAATAAAGTTCAGCTAACAAGGGGTCACTTTAGATGCTGGTTATAAACCTCCACTGTCTCCTCACTTTTCTGTTCGTTTCTCTCCCCCAATTCCAATCTCGACTCTCTGCCTCTGTGTTGGAATGTATACTGTATTTTATCGGGCCTTTGGCCATAAATTAAAATTGATTGATTGATTGATTGATTGGCTTAGTGATATAAGTCAATCTTTTCTGAAGTAATCATATTTTCTGAAGTAAATGTGCTCGTCTATGGCACTGTTCACAGTGGTTATAAAGTGAACCCTTGTCAGTTGTAGCCTAATAGGTTCCTAGCTGCTGCTTATAAAGTGACTTATTTTCACTTTATCCTCAATAGTCAATGCTTGTTCATAATACCGGAGTGTAGCTGCTTCACAAGCAGAGCACTCCGCCATTCTCAGGCAATCTCTGGTTTGAACTCATGCAAGCCAAAGGCCACCCCACTGGAAACAATAGGTCTTATGTTACCAAAGGGATAGTTCAAAACAAAACAAAACAGCTCTTCCTCAATTAATGTATTTTGGTAACTGCATGCACAACAAGGCCTTTGTGCACATGTAAAAGATTAATAGGATTCCAGCAATTAAGAGCTTGGTTCCTGGAGACTTTTACACCTTGTAAATGAAACCTATGTGCCTTCTCACTTTTCACTCAAGCCTGCTTTCTCTTGCCTGTTTGGAGGGCTGTCCCTTTTGACCTCCACTGTCCCCTCACTTTTCTGTTCTTTTTTTCTCCCCCGATTCCTATCTCAACTCTCTGCCTTTGCATTTTCTGACCTAAATGCTAGACTATGGCACTGGTCACAGTAAGTTTGGGATATAGGGGGATATTACCGAGTCTTGTAAAGCAAGCCATTGTAGGTAAGGCTCACACTGCATTCTCAACAAGCTGGTTAGTTCCACTCCAAGAAAGTTGAACCACAAATATTAAGTACTAGCATTATTTTTCCCTTGCCCCAAAGTTAACTTTATAAATTGCTAAAATAAAAGGGTTTCAAAATATGAAGCCACTGTATAATGTTCTTTATACATTGATCCACTTGCAAAAAGCTTGTATTAATGCATTTTAATGCAAATTAGATCTTCAGAAATTAGAAACTCTTGCCTTTCAGCAATTGTCATGGTGCACTTCCTTGAAATTAGCAGACCTTGAGTCCATCAGGAAACTCAAAGAATGAATAAAATCTATGCAATGCATAATGTAGAAACATAGGCTTGAATGAAAATCCTGCTCAGAACAATCACAGTTCAGATTATTGGTGTTCCACTAGACTTTTCTTTGGATGAAACTGAAAGCAGCATCTCATAGCAGCTTGAAAGCAGCTGTGTGATAGTTTCATTCATGTACTGAGAAAAGAATGGATGGTTTACCGGAACTTTCATCCTGGTTGCCGCTAATTGGAGTACTTATGAACAATTGAAAGTTCAGTGTAATGAACTGTGGCTAGAATCCTAAGGGCACACAATGCGTGCTGTGGGTCTCTGAGAGCACCTTCCATGCTACCAGACAAGCTGTACTCAAAATGTAGTGGAATTTTGGAGCACAAAGTGCAGTGCGGGAATGGATATTCTACATTAGAGGTCACTGTGGATATACATACATATGGAAGGTCTGACATGTTCCTGAGAATCTTTTTTCTTTCTTTCTGATCCTGGAAATTACATTTAATGTCAGCAGCAGCTGATTCTAGTATTAGACTATAGAGCAGTGATGGTGAACCTTTTAGAGACCAAGTGCCCAAACTGCAATTCAAACCCCACTAATTTTTTTTGCAAAGTGCTAATACAATAATTTAACCTGTATACCAGTGGCTATGAAGGGGCGATGTTGGGTGCCCACAGAAAGGGCTCTGAGTGCCACCTTTGGCACCTGTGCCATAGGTTCGCCATCACTGCTATAGAGGTCATCAGAATCTGTGATATATTAATAAGATTAATTTAGTAATGAGATTCACCTTTTTAAAAAACGTCTGAACCCAAGAGAGTCACCAAATGTTCTTGACTCAGATGGTAATCAACAAGCTCCGAGAGCATAAAATCATTGCATCAAAAACAGAACACAACCTGCCAAAAATTTAGGCAGATGGGGAGGAGACTAAATACTTGATTTGATGCCCCCATTTTTGAAAAATACTGTGTTTCCATGTTGTACTATCTTGAATGGTCTGGTATATTTCTTAGTCTGCAATCTGTAGTTACTCCTCTTTTTATTTTAAGATAAGCAGACATTTTATATTTATGTAAAATTACACTTTTCCTCTGAATTGCACAGTTCTGAAGAGCACAGTTTTGATTATACATTGATTTTTTTTCAATCAATGAATAAATGAATAACCTAAGAAATAAATATTCAGCAAATAAATATTCAATAAATACTTTGCCCCTGGCTGTCCAGAACCTATGAGATCAACACCGAAGGCATCTAGGAGCCTTTTCACACGACCCCTAAGATCCGCTGGCCACTTAAATTTGGACCAGAGATCTTGGGGGTTCGTTGCTCTTCCTGCGTCCCCACCCCTCCGCACTTCCTTGCTCCTGTCTGCGTGAGGGGAGGGAGAAAAAAAGAGAGGAAAAAATGCAGGCTCACCTCCAAAGCCGCCCGGCTTCCTGATTCCTTCTCTTCCTGATTCCGCCCGGCTTCCTGGTTCCTTCTCTTAAAGGGGCGGCAGGCAAAAACAACAACAAACAGACACGAGGAGAGCCCGACACTCACTCCCTTAAAACCGCATCAGGGATTTTCACCACGGGAGAGCAGGTACATGAAAAGTGCGCTGGGACACGCTTAGGTGGGCGTGGTCGCACTTAATTTTCTGCGAACTCCAGAGCTGGTGGGGAAACAATTGTAAGCTCCGGAGCTGGGAGCCATTTGCGGCGGAGTTTAGGGGTCGTGTACAAACACCCAAAGTGGTCTGCTTTTCCCCAAACACAGTATCTCTAACTCAGCATCTACAGCAGGAATCATAAGGACCTTTAAGGCTAATTACACATGGTGCTGTATAGAAAGGACTGTCAATGCTGTGGAAATGGAACCCAATAAGAACTGTTCTCTCTCTCTCTCTCTCTCTCTCTCTCTCTCTCTCTCTCTCTCTGTGTGTGTGTGTGTGTGTGTGTGTGTGTGTGTGTGTGTGTACTTATGCATGTGTTAATTATTTATGCTTTGTTTTAGGAGCACATAAGAGTTAAGCGTGAATTTTGAACTACGGGGGGGGCGGGGTTACAAAGCCCCTAATCCAGAGTTGCTGAAGGGAGAGGTGCTCATTTTCCTGCTTTTTGCCGCAAAGGCCACAGGACCAAGTAGCCTAAATGCATCCATATCCAATGGTTGTGTTCACTCATAAGACAAACTAAGGATGCTGCAAGAAGCATTGGGTTCAAGTGCTCTGCCCTTACTCTCTGGAATCTCCCAGAGAAAAGATCACCTGGCATTCAGTTTTACTTGAACCAATTCCTGGTTTGTCATTAATAAGACAGTTGGATCACTGATGGTTTGATGTTAGCTTGTTTAGCAAGCAGAGTTTATTTAAACAATCCAGGAACAGGGTCCAATAATGATGCTGATATTTGCCTAGTTCAGCGACACAGGAGATGAAGAGAGAGAAAAACATGAATCTGAGGCTTTCCTTAGACCCCATTTTTTTCTCCCTCACATACTCCTCAAGTTCAGCATTATATCTGATCTCACTCAAACTATGCACTAATCTTCATGTGCACAAATATATGGGGCTGCAGTTTTATCATTTCCTGATAACAGGAATAAATCTAGACTTGCGTATACATAGCATAAGCCCATGGAGAAGCCTGAGATATAAACTGAACTATTTTAAATCCCACTGGTTTCAGTTGGTCTTTTTTATGTACACAAGAGCCAGTGTGGTATAGTAGATAAAGCATCAGACTAGGACTGAGAGATCTGGTTCAGATGCTCAGGGTGGCAGTGATAAACCACTCATGGAACATCGCACATACCTTGAAAACCCTGTAAGGTTATAGCAAGTATGGTCTGGATTCAAGCCATAATCTTTTATTTCTGTTCCCTAAATCCAGTTACTAGCTGCCTAGATGCCCTAAGCACATCCGATCTCGCTTGGTTTCGGAAGCTAAGCAGGGTCAGCCCTGGTTAGTACTTGGATATGAGACGACCAGGGAATACCAGGTGCTGTAGGTGCCTGGAGTAGGAACTGGCAAGCCACTCCAGTACTCCTGCCAAGAAAACTCCATGGACATGGAGTCCTGAAGAGTCGGTCACGACTGTAACAACACAACACACACACAAATCCAGTTACTAATTCCAACTAGAGTACACCAGCAGTATCAACTACTGAATAATGAGTAACACTTATGTAAATCACTTATTTGACAGGTCTACTTAAGTTAGGGCTACTAATTGGATTCAGGCCCATGTCCTTTTGAATTTCTGTTGTTAAAGATCTTTTTTTTTTTTGCATGAGTGTTTATCTATCTGGAAAGTATACAAGAATATATTTATACTAGACTGCTTGGAGGGTGCTCTTTTTTCTGCCTTTCTTCTTTTCATTTCTTGGCTTTGAAATATTCTTCTTTGTTCTTTTCCTTCCATGTTTTTTTGGGGGGTGGTTATTCTGCATCATATTGCTGGCATTGTATTGTCTCAGACCATGAATATGATGCTAAACATATAACTATACTAATCTGTGTGGCATACATAAATAATGGGAAAAGTATGCCTAGGCACTTAAAAAAAATAACCTTCACACTCAAGCCTTTATTCAAAATTGCATATTTATACAATGAAACTGGAAACAGTGTATTTCCTACGGCAGCCTCCATAGTAAGCAGGGGGATTCTGGGGCTTATAGTACACCCCATCAAGAACATGTCAGATCACGAAATGTTCATCCACAGTATGCTAACAATGAGAAGCAGACCACCATCTTTGGCTGCTTTCAAACAACCCCTAAAATCCGCTGGCAACTTAAATTCAGATCCCCCCAGCCAGATATCATGTGGGTTTTGTTCCTCTTCCTGTGTTCCCACCCTTCCGCACTCTGTTGCTTCTGTCTGCGGTGAGGGGAGGGAGGAAAAAAAGGGAGAGAAAAAATGCAGGCTCACCTCTGCTCACCATCTGCCGTTGGAGCAGCCCCGTAGGGATTCCAGTCTGTTAAAGGGGCGGGGGACAACAAAAACAAACAGAAGGTGGAGGAGAGCCCGGCATCCACAGCTTTACAATCAGCATCATACATTTTTTTACCTCCGGAGACCAGGTACTTGTAAAGTGCGCTGGAGCACGCTTAAGTAGGCGTGGGCATACTTTTTTTTTTTACAGTCCGCTGCTGGTGGGAAAACAATTTTATGCTCTGGATCTGCAAGTGTTTTGCAGCGGATTTTAGGGGTCGTTTGAAGCAGCCTTTGTGAGGAGTAACGTCCTTGCCTCCAAAGTGAAATAAAAGTTTATATATATTATATAAGCAATTTGATGTTTTTCTAAACATATTGCCAAGACTGTCAGAGTTGGCACTGTGTTTCAGGTTTGGGATATCTGATTTTGAAATAATGGTTTATTATAAATCTTTTTTTAAAAAAAAACTTGTGTTCCATGTACAGCAGGCAGTCTATTGATCCAGCATAGAATTCTCCGCTGCATTTAAATTTGACTTTCTGGCTTTCAAAAGAATTCATTCGGAAATCATTCCATAAAAAGTAATGTAAAGAGACTTGTGTAGTGACAACTGCACAAAACACTTCCTCCTTACCCAGCTCTCAAGGAGTACAACCCCTCTGCTGCCTGGCCAATCCACATTACATGTTTTATAATCCCTTTTTGTCCTGTGGTAAGAAAAGGAAGAAAGGAGCTGGGCAAAGATTACTTACAAGAGAAAAAAAGAAAGTTGGGAGGCCCATCTGAAACACAATAAGGGACATAATTAACTTCACAATTCTTTGTGTTTTTCATTTGACTGCAGGGTGGAGATGAAAGAGGGCTCTTAAGCCTTGCATTCCATCCCAATTACAAAAAAAATGGAAAGCTGTATGTCTCCTATACCACCAACCAAGAGCGATGGGCCAGTGGACCACATGACCATATCCTTAGGGTTGTAGAGTACACTGTCTCCAGGTATGCATTTATGTTTGACCTTTGCAGAAGCTCTCATTATACAATGTGATTTGAAATACCTATCCTGTTTGCATGGTGTTTTTCAAAGTCTCCGAATGCCTTGCTTTTCAGTGAGTTTCCTCCAATTTCCAGGGGACATATCTGCACACGGTCAAAAATTATCAGTGATACTGATACATTTTAATGTAGAGAAGCCATGACCAGGAGCAAGTACATTATTTTACTCCCTTCTGTACATCACGTTTATTTTATTTTACATCCCAGCTCAGCTTGAATTATCTTGTGGCAATTATCTGAATTATCTGAGGCTGTCCTACTTTGGGTACATCATGGGAAAACAGGATTCCATGGGAGGAAAATCCAAGAATGCTGGGAAAGCTGGGAAAGGTGGGAGGCAGCAGAAAAAGAGGAAGATCTATTGACAGGATGGACTGACTCCTTAAAGGAACCACACAGGCTTGTGTGTTTACAACAGCTGAAAGGGGCAGTAGAGGACGGGACATTTTGGAGATTGCTCAGTCGCCTCCATAAGTTGGGGGTAACAACCGCTCAGAGCAACAGTAGCCTCCCATAAGTGCAGTCTTTTATTTTTTTTAAAGATAATCATAATTTATGTCTGCTGGCCACTTAAACTCGGACCAGAGATCTTGGGGGTTCATTGCTCTTCCTGCGTCCCCACCCCTCCACACTTCCTTGCTCCTGTCTGCATGAGGGGAGCGAGGAAAAAAGAGAGGAAAAAATGCAGGCTCACTTCCGAAGCCGCCCAGAGCCCCGTCGTCGTCCTGATTCCTTCTCTTCTGTTTGTTTGTTTTTTTGCCTCCCGCCCCTTCTCTTAAAGGGCGGGAAGCAAAAAAAACAAACAGAAGCGAGGAGAGCCCCGCACTCACCAGATTAAATCACCTCCAAAGCCGCCCGGCTTCCTGATTCCTTCTCTTCCTGATTCCACCCGGCTTCCTGGTTCCTTCTCTTAAAGGGGCGGCAGGCAAAAACAACAACAAACAGACACGAGGAGAGCCCGACACTCACTCCCTTAAAACCGCATCAGGGATTTTCACCCTCCTAGAGCAGGTACAAGAAAAGTGTGCTGGGACGCGCTTAGGAGGGCGTGGTCGCACTTAATTTCCTGCAAACTCCGGAGCTGGTGGGGAAAAAATTGTAAGCTCCGGAGCTGGCAGCCATTTGCTGCGGAGTTTAGGGGTTGTGTACAAATACCCTGAGTGGCCACTAGTACACATCACAGTGGGGAGTGGGGAGGTTGGATAAAGCTTACCTTGTGGGAAGCAGCATTTCACAGATCTTCTGTCTCTGCCATTATACGGTAATGCAAAACATATTTTTGGGACTTAAGTAAAATACGGGAAATATACTATTAAGATTAATTCTGCATTATTTTCCTATGGTGTAGGAAAAATCCACATCAAGTTGACATGAGAACAGCAAGAGGTTTCCTAGAAGTTGCAGAGCTACATAGAAAACATCTTGGAGGGCAGCTGCTATTTGGCCCTGATGGATTTTTATACATCTTTCTTGGTGATGGGATGATCACTATAGATGACATGGAGGAGATGGATGGCCTCAGGTATAGTTATTATCCCTGGATAAGATCTTGTTTATTTCTTATATATCTCATTTATTTTCCCAATCCCCTACAATGTTTTCTCTCTAGTTGTCTGATATCTGAGCCATAATCTAATTTGTCTTTACTGAACAAATTAGGAAATCATGTTCATTGCACCATTTATTTCTGATCAATTCATTGAATGAAACAGAGATGAAGTATATAGATCAGAGACAGATTTAGAAAGAATTAAGGAATTCCTTTTATTTTACAGTTCACTGCTCACAACCCATGTTTGTAACAAGGCATGTTACGTAAGCACAGTTGCCACCAGAAATATTTATTTGAACAGAAGTGTCCATCATATTGATGTGTCAATCTTGCCTCTTAAATTTGCAAAAGATGGCTGCAAAATCACACTGAAACTCAACAAAAATTATACTTCGTGAGAACATGGTATATTAAATGAAATCCTCTTGCTGGATGATTTGTTTATGCATTTATTTGCATCTATTTTAGTGTTATAAAACTGAACAGTATGTTGTTACTTTAAAGAGTTCCATTTTTTAGAAATCAGCTGAGTTATCCTCCAACTTTCTCAGTGATTTCACAGGTTCTGTTTTGCGTCTGGATGTGGACACTGATTTCTGCCATGTGCCTTATTCCGTACCATGGAGCAACCCACACTTTAACAGCACCAACCAACCTCCTGAAATTTTTGCCCATGGACTCCATAATCCAGGCAGGTAAGTGGGTTACACGTAGTTTCATCATTGCTTTTCACAGACAATTTGTTTATAAAGATTGAAAACATCTCTTTTTTTCCAACTGAGGAAAATAACTATATCTCAGCCTAACTTAAAACACACAAGGTTGGACTTATAGGAAGATCAATGTTTGTTTCCCTTTAAGGGTGCTTTTACACGACCCCTAAGATCCGCTGGTCCCTTAAATTCGGACCAGCGATCTTAGGGGTTTGTCGCTCTTCGTGTGTCTCCACACTGGCTGCTGGCTGCGTGAGGGAGGGAGGAAAAAAAGGACAAAAGAAGAAAACCTTACCTCCCCAGTGCCGGTGGGAGCTGCCGGGCAAGCCGCCGGTGACTTCCTGGTTGCTCTTAAAGGGACGGGAGGCAAAGAACAAAAACAAAAAGAAGCGAGGAGAGCCCAGCACATTCGCATTAAATATTTTTCACCATCAAAGAGCAGGTACAAGAAAAGTGCAGCTGGGTCGCGCTTAGGTGGGCGGGGTCGCACTTAATTGTCTGCAAACTCCGGACCTGGTGGGGAAACATTTTTAAGGTCCGGAGCTTGCAGCCCTTTGCCACGGAGCTTAGGGGTCGTGTATAAACGCCCTAAGTTTAAAAAAAAAGTGAGGATTGAGGTACCAGTGACTTTGGATGGTTTACTTGAGTCTCCAAGTCCTTCAGTTGTCCCCTGTATGTAGAGTTGCATGAGTCCAGCACTTTAGTCCAAGAGGACAAAATAAGCACTAGCATTCAGGATTTTAAAAAAAGAATTAACAAGCAGGGTCAAGTATTATTCAAATTCAAATTGCTATCTGGGCACTATTTGAATTACAGTATCTAGGTGCCCCATGTATTTCCCCAGTTACATTTGGCAAATGCTGAATACAATGGCTTGAGTGAAAATGAATGGCTACCTGGTTATACAGGGAACAGAGCTTTGGCTTGAAAGAGAATCTTCTGCAGGACAGAGGGATCTGACCATTGAGGCAGTTTGCCAGGTTGCATCCACCAGCAGCCATGGGCTTAGATTGAATGGGATCAAAGTCGCCATCCAGACATTCAAATATAAGAAGGTGAGACTTGCTGAGGCATAGGTATGGGTTCTGACACTGCTCTGAGGACTTGGACTCGCTGCCTGCAGTTATCAGAATTCTGGCTGGGGGGAATTCCTAGCAAATTCTGGGAGCTGTAAAAAATCTGAATATCACATGCCTAAAAAATATGATCACTGATACATGAGCACCTCAGTGAACCTCAGTGAACAGGATTCCGGACAATGTGTTTTGAATTATTGTAATCCCTCAATGATGTTACCCCGGGGGGGGGGACATTATGCTGCTGTGTAAAACCAAGTTTTCGTGAATAGGCATTAGCTACCCTCAATTATTTGTTCTGCTTTTTTGTTCCCAATTCTTTTGCTTTAAATAACACATACAAGAAAGGGCATTTGTCAAATTGCTGAAGATCAGTGTGTTAGTGCAGGAAACAAAATTGTGGTTTTGCTGATAATAAAAAGTGAAATATAAGAAAAGTTTTTTTTTCTCACATTGCCTTTGTTAACATACTGTTACTGCACAGGTGTGCTGTGGATCGCCACCCAACAGATGCAAATATTAATTTAACAATACTTTGTTCAGACTCCAATGGAAAGAACAGATCTTCAGCAAGAATCCTTAAGATAATAAAAGGGAAAGATTATGGTAAGGTTTTATAACCTATAATGCTTTGTATGCATTCACTTTGTGTGTAAAATACCAAGGCCACCATCCTCATATGTTTCCACCTCTTATGTTAAAATTTCTAGTTCTCTATTTACTCATATAAGCTTCCCAAAGGTTACAATATTTATTAGAATCCAGTCACATGTGCTCAGATCTTTTTAACGCTATGCAGCTTGAGCACGTACTATGTACAGACGTCCCAATCATTTTGCATTTCTTCTACTGCGGTCCCGATATATCGCGTGACCGCAGTATATGAAACAAAGAGTTCCTGGGGCAAGCTGCATTTGAAGCCTCCTGCACTTACCCCAGGCATGATGCTGCCCCGAACAGGCCTCCAAAGGGCTTCCCAGACATCAGGTAAGTGTAGGAGGCCCCAGATAAGTCCCCTCCCAGTACTGACCTGACCCAACATCCGTATATTATGGATTTTCCATTATTGTGGGTCAGGTTGGGACCCTAACCCCCAGGATAGGTGGGGGGTTACTGTACTACATTTGTATTTTACAAATATAAATTTTTGGGTTTATTTCATAAATACCGCAGCAAAGAGTGATATTGTGTAAGCAAGGAGTTATGAAGCCCCAGCTCCACTTGAAATTTCACTTAAATCTAATGTCAATCAAATGAAGAAATATTGTGATGTAAAATAATTCATATTCAAGAAAAACCCAGTTCGAGTCAGGTATTGTGGTCATCTGATTTAAAAATAAGTAATCAGATTTCAAAGTATGGTCTTCCCTATCCTAGAGGTTTGACACACACACATACTCATTTTCCAAGTAATAAAATAAAATAAGAGTCATTACTGGCATCCTACTAGAATGTGGTTAATTAAAACCTACTATATCTGTAACATTAATATAAAATCATGTATTCTGGAAAAACCAAGGGAGAGTCTTGTGGCACCATAAAACCTGGCACATTTATTATGGCATAAACTTTTATAGACTAAAATCCACTTCATAACAAGTAGGAGTGAAAAATAAGTGTAAACGGTGGATGGAATCAATGACAATAAAATGCAAAACAAAACAAAAATCCAGTGTAAACATTCAGTTAAAGCTGTAATGAAGGTAAAATAAGGATGTTGGCATTCCCCAACAATAGTTTTTGGTGGAAACACCAGTTTCCTAGCATTGCTCAGTTTATTGACATGTGTAATAGAACAGGAAACAATTTTCTTTATTTATAACCCCCAAAATAGAATTGAACTGTGTTATTCATTCCAATAAAGCTACTTAAAACTATAAAATCTCTTTGAAATTCTTGTGTAGAAGAATGACAACTTTCTTGGAAGTACATTTGAGCTTTGAATTATCTTCATTGATCTTGAAATTTGTTTTGCTTTTATTATGATTTCCTTAAATACTTGGTCCAAGTTGCTACTTGCCAAGCAGAACTTAAGTAACCCATCCAACTGGATGATGCTGGCAGGACACCCACGGTGCCAGTCCACCTCCTTATAAAAGAAAGAGTGTAAACATGGCAAATATATAAACATTTTGTTCTCTTCTTCTAATAGCTCAAATCATGTAGCCTTACAGATTAGTTTTCAAGCTATGGCTACAAACAACAGAAGTATTCCTGGCCACATTGTTTAGATTTGCTTGTATTATTTTTTGAAACACTCGCGTACTCTTGCAAGCCTCAGCTTTTCATAAAGTGTGAAAACCAAAATAAATGCAGTGGCTCCTAAAGACCTGTGCACTCTAAAACTGCTTCCAGATTCTTGCTTTGCAAGATTATTCTCTGGGGATATGTACGTGCACTCTGATTTTCACATTCAATTTTCCTGTTCTTGAGACCTAGGTATGACATCTCACAAGAGTATATCAACATCTTTAAAAATAACATGAGTTTGAGTTAGAAGAATTTGTTCTATATTATAACATGCAGTAGGGCTGGCATCCTAATTATTACTGCCCTCCCTGTATAAAATATATCTTCAACAAATGAAACTGCAGTTCATCTAACAATGTGGTTGTTTCTTTTCAGAAAGTGAGCCTTCACTTTTAGAATTCAAGCCATTCAGTAGTGGACCACTGGTTGGTGGATTTGTATACAGAGGCTGCCAGTCCGAAAGACTATATGGAACTTATATATTTGCTGACCGCAATGGGTAAATTTCTTTCCATTCACTTTTTTTAAATACAGATTTTACACAGATTGGAATGCTCTGCCTTCACTTTTATCCTTCCCCTGAGAGTTTTTGATAACCCTGAGTCCTTGGATGCTTTTTAGATAATTAAGCTTATTTTTAAAGTTTTAAATAAAGCTTTTTTACTATTTAATGCATTCTAATTGCTATTCTTGTTTAATTGACTTTTAATGTGCAATCTGTTGTGATTTTTAATTTTAGTTGTTTTAACTTTGCGAGCTGCCCTGAGTCTGCTCTTTGGAAGGCTGGCAGCCTATAAATGAGACAGACCGAGAGACAAAAACAAACAAATAATTTGCTTAGACAAACTGTGAGCGATCGTGCCACACTATGTCTTGGAAATATAGTATTGCAGTGCCTTCAGTCCTTTGTAGTTGTTCAGAATCAGACAGTGTTTCTCAGTGATTTCTTATCTAGTCCATGGCCGCTGGGCACCTCAAATGTCCAACTTGTCCCATGATACTGGAAGATAGTGTCCAGAGTTTTGAACTCAAGATTTATCAGTGCATGGATGGCATGCAGCTTTCATTTTCTTTTCTTGCTACAAGTCTCAGGGAGATAGTGGAAACCCTGATGAGATATATGGCAGCTGTCTGAGGACACATGAGGAGCAAATAAACTGAAACTTCCTGCAGTTGAGATAGGACATGCTGTGGGCTGGGAAATCTTCTGATCTGGATGAAGAATGGCAACCATTTTGTTTTGCTGACAATTATCTAAAATACTGGCTATTAGAGATGGGCACGAAACACCAAAATGGCATTTTGTTACTTTTTTGTTTTGTTTTGTTTTGGGGTCGTTAAAAACAAAAAGATTTTTTTAAAAAATATTGTTTCATTTTTTTTCTTTTTTCCTTTTTTAAATTATTTTAATTTTTTAAACTCGTGCCGACCAGCTGGCCTGTGGGCTGGGTCAACACGTTTATTGTTGTTGTTGTTGTTGTTGTTGTTGTGCTGACCAACTGGCCTGTGGTGTGGGGTTTTATTTGTTTGTTTGTTTGTTTGTTTGTTTTATCCCCCACCCAATCACACCCGATTGGGTGGGGAAAAAGGTGGGCTTTTAAAACTTTTTTCCCGCCGAAGCCCCCCGCTACAGCTGATTGGCAGTAGTTTTGGTGGGGGGGACCTGTGCTTTCCACCGGCTTTCCCCCATAGGAATGCATTGAAGCAATGCATTCCAATGGGAAAATGAAAAACGAAGCAAAGAAAATGGAAATGAAACGAAACAAAATTTCGTTTCATTTCATTTTTCTTTGATGGATCTGTTCGTTATTCATTTCATTCCGTAACGAAATGAATGAATAATGAAATGAATGAAAAATTCATTTCGTGCCCATCTCTACTGGCTATGCCGGTTAGACGTTCTACTTGAATCAACACTACTGATGGTTTAGTACCTTACTACACCTTACTACAAGTTTTAGCTCATTCACCATCTACAAACCTAAGCAGAAAATGCAGACTTTACCTCAGGCTCAGCCAGTTACATCAAGACTAGACTACTGTAATGCTGTAATATGATCTCTTCAAAATGGTTTGGAAGCTTCAAATTCTTCAGAACACAACTGCTTAGATGCTTTTAGGGACTAGGAATTTGGGGCATATAATCCGTATACTGTGCTAAAAAGCAGAGTTGGGTAATGTCTTTATTAGATAACCAAAATATCAAAAGAAAAAAGAACCAAGCTTCTGAATCCTTCAAAACTCTTTACCAAGTTAGTCTACAAAACTGGACTCTGCTAAGAATGGTGGCAGAAAATTTATTCTGGCCTTAACTTATAGCTAATTGAATAATAATTACTTGTTCCAAAATGAAGATTTCTAGTTTGGAAAAGCAGGAAATCCTTTGAGGTAAACTAAGTTTGTCTCTGGCAGTCTGCATTTTGGACCTTAAGGGTTAACAGCCCCCTGGCAATGACATCAAGCCAATCTGTGTGGACAACCATTTTTATCAAAAACCTACCAGTAACTCGATTTGGGTAATATTTTTATTGGGCCATAAATATCAATCACCTCTGGTTTGTTTTGTTTTTTTAATTCTTACTTATGGCCATATAGGTAAGCTTCCTTTCAATTTACGATCAATGATATGAAGGAAAGCAATATTTCAGATGCCGATTTTTGTTTCTAGTAATTAGTGGGTGCTCTAAAGTCTCTCTTTGGTACTTTACACAACATATAATCTGGAACATAGGTTTCAAAGCTCCAAATTGAACATTGCAAACTTTTAGTTGCTTCCTCAGAAGTAGGTCCATTTAGTTCAATGCGTGTAAGTAAGCATAAGGCTATAGCCTAATTGGCTCTTGTTTATTGTATGTCATAGTTCCTGTGCTGATTCTATTAAAGTTATAAAAATGCTCACATTATATGTTTACAGAAATTTTTTAACACTGCAACAGAATCCCATGACTAAACAGTGGCAAGAGAAACCACTATGTCTTGGTAACAGTGGATCATGCAGAGGCTTCTTTTCAGGACATATCTTGGGATTTGGTGAAGATGAATTAGGTAAGAAGAAAGTGACTTCTTAAAACTTTACTTCAGATCATTAACTGGAACTTGGCCCAAATGTGCCTTGTTAATTTTCTTTATTTTAATGAATGTGCACTCCTTCCTCAACTATATTGTTATCAGTGTTTATTTTCACCACCGTATTATTATCCTCAAGCTGCCTAGATGCCCTAAGCACATCCGATCTCGCTTGATTTCGGAAGCTAAGCAGACCCTGGTTAGTACTTGGATGGGCGACCACCAGGGAATACCAGGTGCTGTAGGCGCCTGGAGTAGGAACTGGCAAGCTACTCCAGTACTCCTGCCAAGAAAACTCCATGGACATGGAGTCACGTAGAGTCGGTCACAACTGTAACGACACAACACACACACATTATTATCCTTAGTAAACAAAAAATTATAATAAAACACAAAATGAAGGTAAATAGAATTGGAAAAATGATAGCAGTAAAACTGTCCTAGATTTTAAAACTCATTAGATTTTATCAGTGTGGTCTGTTATAAAAGTATTCAACTGACCCAAGATAAGTATTTTGTTAGGACTGGACAAAGTGCAGCCTCCCAGATGTTTTGGGGCAATGATACCTAGTAGTCCTCATCTTTGGCTATGGTGAACAAAGGCTAGCAGCTCCTAGTGTTGAGCAGTGTTTGGCCACGTCCATAACGAGGGTAACAAAGGAGTTCCCCTTAAGTTGATAGTGAATTTAGAGGTCAGCCAGTGAAGCAGAATGAACTATTCAGAATTGCTAGTGATTGGAAGACTCAAAAAATTTTCCCCTTAAAAAGTTAATAATACAGCAAAGTGGGATGTTTTGCTTTTTAGTAAGGGACACAGAACATGGTCACATATATCTACAACTGAGTGCTTTTGAGGGGGCATATGCCACCAGTGCCAGTGCCATTTGTAATCAAATGTGATCGAGCACTTTTTTGGTTTCTTGCAATGGGAGAGCAAAGAGAAGAAACAACCCAGAAGGTACTGAAGGTATGGCATGACCACTTTGTGCATAACTGTGCACACAACACAGAAGAGCTGTAAAAGTAATATGAAAATGCTAACAAAGTACAATTCTGAATCCAGGAACCTTTGGGGATTCTAAATCCACATTACTCATGCACTGGAAAAAAATACTAGCCACACCCCTCATTTCTAAAAACATGTGAAAGTTCCCAGGGAACTAGTAACTGTGGCTGTGGTATATTTGAAATACATCACTGTATAACAGTTTTGTATGGTCAGTACTGCTACCTTTTTGTGTGTGTCTTAAATAAACCTATTCAGGAAAGAGTTATAAATATGGCCATGCCAGCATTTAGTACCTATTCATACTGTTAAATGAGCTGTAGCAGAAAAGGGAGGGATATGCTGTCATGGTTAGAGGTGACAGCCCAGCTGACATCCGGAACCAGAGAAAGAAATAAACCAATCCATTACCTTGTGCTGGGCTCATGCGGGGCGCAACTCCAATGAGGAAGCAGCCTCCAACATGTCATCTCTCCTTCTCTCTGGTGCTGGTAAATCAAACAGGGAAGTGGGATGATGCATTTTCCCAAACAGTTCCTGATTGGCCAGCACCAAGGAGAAGGAAAGATGATGTGTAGGAGGCTGCTTCCTCATTGGAGTTTAACCCTGCACGAGCCCAGCACAAAGTAAAGGATTGATTGATTTCATTCTTCTGGTTCCGGATGTCAGTTGGGCTCCCGTGGTTCGTTTCGGAAGCTGACCACTTCTGAAACGAAAAGCCCATCTTTATTACCAATACATGCCTAACTGATACTAGTAGGAAAAAATAATACATCCTAAGAACAGATACTGAGACTCCAGAATATATGTATCAGCAAGTGATACACACTATAATCAGAGTCACTTGGATTCAGATTTTTGTCCATGAACTGGGAGGGATGGTTGACTTGCTGTTTTTCCTCAGCTTCCATTTGCTATACTTAAATGGCAGCCCTGATATGTAATTATACGGATAAACAAGATGAACTAGGCCACAAAAATTAATGTTATTTCTGATATATAAAGAGTACTTTACTGAATACTAATATTATTTTATGTATTTCATTAATAGGTGAGGTTTACATTGTGGCAAGCAGTAAAAGCATGACACAGTCTCACAATGGGAAGCTCTATAAGATTGTTGACCCCAAAAGGTAAGAAATTAAGCATAGTGTCTAATGGGGGACATCATTTTGTTTTCTAGGCCTATCAAAAGAATGGGTAATTTAGTCAATAACCTAAATACTGGAATCAAAAATACACGTGTTTAGGATCAATATGGTTAGAATGTAAATCTGATTCTATCTGACTATCGGAGAATCACGATTTAAATATGCATGTAAAAGGCATGTATATGGAGCACATGATATTTTAAATTTATAATCAAACATGAAAAATCAAACATTTGTAGGCATGTTTTAATCATCCAGTGTCATGCTACAGCAGTGATCCAAAAGAAGACTACCATCCTCACCACCACTCAAGAAAGAAGTGTCATTCAAACAAATCATGCAACTTCATGTACCGTATTAAGTACAAAGAATGTATTCATCAACAAATAAGTTAGTGGAAACAGGAAGGATATTGCAGAGAACTAGATGGCAAGGCCTAGAACAGTGTTGTTGAACCTACTGCACGGGTGCCAAAGGTGGCACTCGGAGCCCTTTCTGTGGGCACCCAACATTGTCCCTTTACAGCCACCTGTATTCAGGTTAAATGGCTGCATTGGCACTTTGCAAAAAATTAGTGGGTTTTGAACCTCAGTTTGGGCACTCAGTCTCTAAAAGATTCACCATCACTGGCCTAGAATAACTAGATGAATTTTTGGACTGTAGGTGGATAACTAGGATATGCACGAATTTGTAGGGAAGTAAATTTCAGGGTACTAATTTTGCACAGAGGGGCAATGTTTTTTTCAGAATTTCAGCCCATCTCATAAATATATGTTACAGCAAAGTTCTAATGGTCAGTGGTAGGTCTGATGCTATAAAACAGTATTGTGGAGTAAGAAGCAGACATAGCAGTCAATCATGCATATTATATATGCTTTATTTATGTTTTCTAATGAGAAGTATTTTTACAGAACAAATCTTGCTGACTTAATTTTGATTGTTTAGTCTGTTGGTATGTGGACTTAGGTGAATTTTACACCTATAATCCACTATTAGTATCTAATTACAAGTGAGTTACTTTGTTTGACCTTGGCTTTGTGTTGCTATTGCCTCGGCGATTAGGGTGGTCTCAAAATGACATACCTGAAAGGCCAGACCTCCCAATGCAGAGTTCCTAGTTAGTTATTTGATATGTGGTAGGGGGTAATATATCTAGCTAAAGTAAGACAAGAGGAAAAGACACTGAGCTAGTGACACTATGTAGTACAAGTAACATTTGAAATAAAATGTATAAAAATGGAACCATTATCAAAGTGAAATGCAAAGCGAAATTTATAAGGATTCTGTTTCTAATATTTTGATATTATCCAACACTACATATTTATACAGCTTTCAAATGATTCAGCTCAGTTAAATGCATGCACAAAAAAGCAGTCTATACCAGTAGTTCTCAAACTTGGGGTCCTCAGATGTTATTGGGCTTAAGAAACCCCCTCTGCTAGCTGTGCTAGGCAGGACTGCTGGAATCTGTTGTCCAAGAACATCTGGGGACCCAGGTTTGAGAAGTACTGGTATGTATCACTAGTGTGATATGGATATCTGCACCACACCATTGGCAGCCAGTTAGTTCACTCTCATTGCACAAGAGGAGAGATGCAACAGGACGCCAGTCATAAAGTACATTTTTAAAAAGCAAAGTGTGTGTGGCACAGTGGTTAAAGGCCTGTACTGCAGCTAAAACTTTGCTCATGACTATAGGAATACAGGAATATAGGAATCTTTATTGTCATTGCCCCCTTGCAGGAACAACGAAATTTTGTGGTTGCTATATAAAAACTCATTTAAAACATTTCACATAGATTTAAAAACAGGTACAACACATAATATGACATATAAAATGACTAAAATATGACATATAAAATAAGCTGACTTCAAAATCCAGGATTTCCGTTTAAGGCCAATATTGCTCTAAAAAAGAAGCTATTTTTGAGACGGTTTGTTCTTGCCCTCAGTACTCTATATCTCCGTCCCGATGGCAGCAACTCGAAGAGGCGATGACCAGGATGTGATGGATCTCTTAATATATCTATTGCTTTACAGTGGCACCTGGTAGTATAAATTTGTTCTAGGGTGGGGAGTGAACAGCCCACAATACTCTCTGCAATTCTTATGATTCTGTGCAACACTGTCTTATCATGGTGGGGTTCAATCCCAGGTAGCAGGCTCAAGGATGACTCAGCCTTCCATCCTTCCGAGGTCGGAAAAATAAGTACCCAGCTAATGGGTAGGGGGGAGAATGTGTAGCCTGCATACTGTAATTAAACTGTAAACCGCCCAGAGACTACTTATATACCACGCTATAGTGCTTAAAGCACTTTTGGGTGGTTTACAGTTAATTATTCAGATTATGTGCCCCCCATCAATGAGCTGGATACTCTTTTTACTGACCTTGTAAAGGTGGAAAGGTGAGTCAACCTTGAGCTGCCTACCTGGGATTGATCCCTGGTTTGTGAGCTACATTTTGGTTGCAGTACAGCAATTTAACCACTGTGCCATGAGGCTGAAGTCTGTGTAGGGTTCAGATTTCTAAGTCTGTGTAAGGCTCCGTCATTGTGGCCATCAGCATCTTATATCACTTCCAGTGAGTGACAGATAAAACAGGAGATCTTCTCATGCTTCATGCCATTAGCAGGATCTCACAGGACTCCACATCAAATATTGTTCTTCTCTATATATAACATCCCAACTGTGTTTAGCAGAGCTCTACTGAACCATATTTTCTCATACTCTGGACATACATACATACATACATACATACATACATACATACATACATACA
>JAHTLZ010000330.1:35515639-35544079 GCA_023846285.1 Phrynocephalus versicolor
ACATACATACATACATACATACATACATACATACATACATACATACATACATACATACATACATACACAGTGTTTAAGGTGCAAAGGCCATCCAGTAGGGCTATTGGTGGGCTTTAAAATGCAGTCATCTTAATTTCAATAACTATACATCCAGCCTCCTTACTATGTTTGGTGACATAACGTTTTGGTAGCAGAAATTATTCAGGACATTTGATCTGTGATACAAAGCACTCATCTAAATGGTTTACTAATGTCGTTATTGGTAATCTGAGGGGTTAATCTGAGGAGTAAAACGGTTACTGGACAAGAACAGGAGGGAACATCCCTAAGGAGGTCTCTCTTCTCACTACTACTATACTAACAAGATACACAGTCTCCACACATGCTATATATGAGGGGTGGGCTTCTTGCTAATTTGTAGGCCCTACTTACAGGTAACACCCTGGCTTCTTGCTTGAACATAAATCCTTCAGAAGAACAAGAACCACTCCTTGAGCCATTACCACCATCCACATTAATAGTCCCAGAAAATGTAAAACCTGAACAGAATTTAACTCACACAACAAGCGACCCATGCTAGAATACCCTCTGCTACATAACTTTTAAAGGTACAGGCATCCTGTTTTCTGTGAGCAAACTAATAATGAAATGTGATGGTGGCAGATCCACAAAAGAGTTCTGTTGAATCAAACTAAGAATCCATCAGGACCAGCATGCTGTTTCTTGAAGGGACCAAACAGTTACATCTACGAAACCAGCAAATAGTTTTTTCCACCACTATGTGTCCCAAACAAACTGTGTTCAATAGAATAAAGTCTCTAGAGCAGGCCTGCCCAAAGTCCGGCCCGGGGGGGGGGCAAATCTGGCCCGTCAGGCCATTCTGAGTGGCCCGCGGCTGGCTGGCCTGCCTCTCCCTCCCCCTCCTTTGCCCCATTTTCTTTTTTTAAAAAAAAATCTTCCACCAACACTGACACCACCGGGAACCTTGTGAAGCTCGGCGCGTGCATGTAGGGCGGCACACAAGCGGGCCGCCTCCACTGTCATAGCTGGGAAGTTTGGGTGGCACCGCAGGGGAATGTATGAGGTTGGGCACACATGCGGGGCAGTAATCGGGTGGACCATGTCACCAGCACCACCGGGAAGCTTGGGCGCCGGGCAGTCTGCCGCCACCGACACCGCAGGGGAATGTGTGGGGGTGGGCAGGCCAGCGGGCCTCTGCCACCGCCAAGGAGCTTTGGAGTGGGCTGGCGGGCGAGCCGTCGCCACCGCTGGGGAGCTTGGGGGTGCAAGGTCGCACAGATTGCCTCTCCCAAGGGGCGACCTGTGGCCACGGCTCCCTGTGCTTCCTTTGGTCCCCACCTTCCTTCCTTCCTTCCTCCCTTGGTCTCCACCTTCCTTCCTCCCTTCCTTCCTCCCTTCCTTGTTCCCCACCTTCCTTCCTTCCTCTCTTGGTTTCCACCTCCCTCCCTCCCTCCCTCCCTCCCTTGGTCCCCGCCTTCCTTCCTGCCGGTGGGGTTGCAAGGGGTCAGTGGGTGGGGCTTATGGGTCAGTGGGTGGGGCTTGCAGTGGGGTGGCAGGATCGGGGAACAACCGGCCCCTGACACATTCTCAGCCACCAAATCTGGCCCTCCTTACAAAAAGTTTGGGCACCCCTGCTCTAGAGCCATTTCAGAAATACCTTCCAGTAATTCTCTTAAAATCTGGAAGAAAACTGGAACTTCACCAAGTACCCTGCCCTAAGATCATGCATGCCAGATGGAAACGGTGCAAAAGAGAGCGACTAAAATGATTATTGGGCTGAGAGACCTCCCTTATGAGGAAAGGCTAAAACTTTTGGGGCTCTTTAGTCTGGAAAAAAGGCACCTGAGGGGGGATATGATATAGACACAAAATAATACAGGGCATGAGTAAAGTGGATACAGTGACGCTCTTCTCCCATTCACAAAATATCAGAACTAGGGGACATCCACTCAAATCGAGGGTTGGGAGAGTAAGAACAGACAAAAGAAAATATTTTTTCACCCAGCGCATTGTTAGTCTGTGGAACTCCCTGCCACAGATTCCTGGAGGAAAAGTCCATCACAGGTTACAAACCATGCTGGAGATGTGTAATCTCCAGTTTAAACCAGGGTACTTCAAGGGCCAGATGAAGAGACAGATATCTAGTCTCGTGCACTCCCAGAGGAATTTGGCAGAGCCTTTGGCCTGATCCAGCACGGCTCTTCTAATGTTCTTATCCTGACACCTAATATCGATGTGCAGGGAAAATATTATATATATATATAGCTGTAAGTAGATTGGCTAGGCACAAAAGAAAACAAGGACCCTGCATCATTAATTTTTGTATACAAGAGGAAATTTTAAAAGACAGGCAAGCTGACTTCCCCTTGCCTGCGAAACTATTAAAAGTGTCCTCGTGTGCATCTGGCCATATGAACTGTATGGTTTACATGCCACCCAGAACTCAATTTAGATGGGTCAAAAAGAAAAAGTAAGTATCAAAAATTGAAAGACAATGATGAACAAAAGGAACAAGTTCATGCATTCCAGAAAAAAAAAACTATTAGAACTACTAGGAGCATACCCAGTCTAATTTGTTTTATTCCATTATTCATTCTTTAGCATTGTTTCCATCTAATTGCACATTATTATGTTCATGTACATTATCTCTCTTGCATTCTTGGGATGGGATGCTTTCCAAAAAGATTTTCGTGGGTCATTGAGGATGTGAGAGTTGGGGAAAATCCCATTGTGCAAGTGTTCCTGAGATTGGAGCACATCAGTATTAGACCATTAGAGCAGTATGAAACCACCTGAACTCCCCTAGTTCCACCCTACAGAAGCTTGAGGTTTTTTTTTTTTTTTTAGTTAAGTGAGATAATTAGAATGGACCTCATCAAACTAGGAATTCTAGGCTTCCATATAAGATAATACATAGCTAACTAACTTGTTTCCCTTTCCCAAGAGGCACTGCAAAAAACCCAAAAAAAAAAAAAAACAGCTTTATCACAGACACTTCAGAGAAATAACAGAACCACACCTGAGCCCTGCTTCTTTCACCTTAACAACTGCGTTGCTCTGGGAGAACGAATGAAATAATTAAATTTAGTTTCCAAGATTTCAGCTGGGCAGCTGTTCCAGTTGCCATCACAAAGCTGCTCAAGGACTATCTTGCCCTGAGGAGATGATAAATTTGGATTTTAAAATGATTTCTTCCTCTTCTCTAACTTGTTTTTACTGTTGCATTTCTGACTTGATTAAGTCTTGGAAAAAAATGAAATAGAGATTTCTCTGAGTTTCTCCTTAAAATGGTATACAAATGTCTTATGCTGGCGCAGTGGTTAAATGCCTGTACTGCAGGTAAAACTGTGCTCACAACCTGGGGTTCAATCCCAGGTAGCAGTCTCAAGGTTGACTCAGCCTTCCATCCTTCTGAGGTTGGTAAAATGAGTACCCAGCTTGCTGGGGTGGGGGGATATGTAGCCTGCATACTGTAATTAAAACTGTAAACTGCCCAGAGACTACTTGAAGTGGTATGGGGCGGTGTATAAGCAGAACACTTTGCTTTGCTTTGCTTTGCTTATATAAAGAGATAGATATGAGTTAACTTGACAGTACTAGTATAGTGGGTTGGTACATCTGAGTTTGTACTGCTTTGGAAGCAAAATTTCCATTTTTAATTTATTTCAAAATGTTCTTATTTCATTTCACAACAGAATTTCTTTGCAGAAAGTAAAATATAACTCTTTCACAATAACACAAAGACATCTCAGGATCTCCTCCTCCATCTTGGCTAGAATTTATCTAATTTAACAAACTTAAACTTGATAACAATAGTTATAAAAGGAAACATTTAACAATAAAGACATATTGCAAACCATACACAATCCATTTCCACCCCCCCCCATTTCCTTCTCTTTTTCTTCTAACATTGACTATTAAATCCCACGCTGCATACTTCACTTTATAAGGGGAGGTGGGAAAACCTATTACATTTATGCTTTTGCCTGGGTTTTTTTTTTGGTGCATGCAAAGAGGCTAACTTCTCCACTGTCGTAAAGAAAGTAAAACATAATTGAGCAGCTTTAGCCCCATAAGCCTGTTCTTTCCTGATTCATCCGTCAAGAGTGCTATGCAAGTGGCCCCCTAAATTGATAAATTCCCACAGTGCCTGTTGACCCAGCTGCCAAGGCCTCATACAGCAGGTGTTGTTTTCATGACCACCCTGACAGTAATACAAACTGTTTAGCAGTTGCATTGACCTCACAGCTATTAACACTGATACAGGCTCCGCTGGGGACTAGTTTTCAAATATGACAGAATTTCTAAAAGACTAGAGGTCATGAGCAAGTATACCATATAAGAATAAATTTGATACGCTGCTGAGTTTAAAAATCTGAAAGCCAGGGGGAGGGCTGGGGGGTGAGTTCTTTTTCTTCCTCACCACATCACTCCACTGTAGTAAATCAAGTAATGAGCTCTTGGCTGGCCTCCCAGTCCTAAAGGCAGTATGTTGTGGAAAATCATACCTGAAGGGGTACTGTATTTATCTCATGAAAGTAGCCACTTAAGATATATTATATATTGATTTGGTGATCTGGGCTAAGGAAAAATGAACTAGAAAAAGTTTGCATAACTGTATTCTAAGTATGGGGGGGATTCCTATATATTCGGTCATCCATCAACATACATCACTTGGATAAAGATAATTTAATGCTGCTTATGTAATGCTCTCTCTCTTTCATTTGTGTATGTGAAAGCCAGCTAAATAAATATTAGCTAGATATGTGCGCACTGCCCCAACCAACCCAGTCCATGCCCAAACAAGGGTACACAGATCAGAAACTCTTTTGGCCTGTACCCTTTCAGATATAAATCCAACCCAACCTTAGTCAGCTTGGATCCTTCGGGGTGAAAGGCAGGACAGAAATATTTTAAATAAACAAACAAATAAGTACACTGATCCATGCTTGTGCCAGTTACTATGTGTTTCTGGATTTCCATGAAAATATCCATTTCATCAAACCAAGAAGCACAAACATTACTTGCTTAGTGATGGTGGTGCTGTTACAGAGTACCATAAGAATTGTTTCTTGCCTACATGTGGGGTATACAACAAAAGAAAATCCTGAGATAGCTTCTATTGACTATGGCAGTGATACTAGCCAGGAACAAGAAAAGAGAAACCAAACTTGGGGGGGGGGGGAGAGAGAGACCCTAATATCCTAAAGTGAAGCACTAACCTAAGTAAAAAAAACATAGTCCTTATATATGCATGCACACACACACACAAGCACGCACATGAAGAGTCATCCCTCACTTTTCGCTACTGCTTTTTTAAATGGTTGAAAACAGCTGCCACAGCTTGGTGACCTCAGTCGAAGACCTTCTGTAGCATCTCAATGGTTGGACTGTCCAGGCTTTACCGGGGTGGTGGTGGTTATTCAGCTGTTAAGCTTACTTTGGAACTTACTCAGCTTTTCTGATAGTGTATCCATTCAATTTCTCTTTTTTTCAAATGACATATCATTTTTATTTTCTCACTTTTAAACCAAGAAGTGCTGTATTGAACGTGAGTAGGGTACCTCTCCAACACATGGACAACCAGAAATGACTTGTTCAAAAATGTCGTCGCTACAGAACCACACAATTGGAGCTGGTTTCATCTGTATCTATACACATGTCCACGATTTCTAATATTGACTAGATTCCCAGGATTCATCAAACATTCCAGCATGACAAAAACTTTTCAGCATGTGTCATCCCCATGTAGCTTCATTCATTCTGCCTTTCCTGAAGGAGAATCCTAATGTGAGGGTGACATTTACAGGAGAACAGTGGCAGAAGAAAGGGTGTGTTTAGCTGATTCCCCCCCCCCATACACACACAATTCTTCCTTTAGAATCGTGATGGAGTGCACATGATGCTCTGGATATGGCAGAACTGCAACCTCCATAATCCCCAACCATTAGCCATGCTACCTGAAGCTGATGGTACTTGTGGATCTCCACCATCTGACAATACCCAAAGTACTTAACAACAGCTGAATTTTTTTTACCTTGTTATACTTGCAGAAGGCAAACATTGTAACATGGACTCACTTCTAGCTGCCAATTAATGAGTCATCAGTGAAATTCTTAAGCCATCGGGTGCAGGTGTCCCTGAGAATCCCAAGGCGACTGGAGGAGGGCGAATTTTGTCCCTATTTTCAAAAATGGCAGGAGAGGACCCAAATAATTACCACCCAGTCATCTTAACTTCAATTCCTGGCAAGATCCTAGAACAAATTATTAAGGAGACAGTCTAAAATTATTTAACTAGCAATGCTGTCATTATAAGAAGTCAACATGGGTTTCTTAAAAACAAGTCATGCCAGAGTAATTTGATCTCTTTCTTTGATAGAATTACAGGCCTGGTGGATGTGGGGAACACTTATCTATATTTCAGTAAGTCCTTCATTGAGGTTCCCCATGGTATACTTGCACAGTAGTAGAATTTGGGATAGGTATTGCTACTGTTAGGTGGATTTGTAATTGGTTGACTGATAACAACCAAAGAGTGATCATAAATAGCTTCTCTTCATCTTGGAGGGAAGTGACCAGTGAGGTGCCCCAGGGTTCTGTTCTGGGTCCGGTGCTATTCAGTATCTTTATTAATGACTTGGAGGAAGGAATAGAGATAGGCTGATCAAATATGCAGATGATACCAGATGAGCAGTGTTGGCAAACCTATGGCACAGGTGCCAAAGGTGGCACTTGGAGCCCTTTTGGTGGGCACCTGATATCACTCCTTCACAGCCACCTGTATTCAGGTTAAATGGTTGTTCTGGCACTTTGCGAAAAATTAGTGGGTTTTGAATCGCAGTTTGGGCACTCAGTCTCTAAAAGTTTCACCATCCCTGCACTAGAGGATAGGATGAAGATCCAAAAGGACCTTGACAGATTAGAGTGCTGGGTCAAAGCTAACGGAATGGTTTTCAACAGAGAGAAATGTGGGTGCTGCATCTAGGTAAAAAGAATGAATTGCACAGATATATGATGGGTGACACCTGGCTAGAAAGTAGCTATGAAAGGGATCTTGGAGTCTTGGTGGACCACAAATTGAACATGAGTCAACAGTGTGATGCAGCAGCGAAGAAAGCCAATGTGATTCTTGGTTGATTAAGAGAGGCATGGTGTCTGGATCAAGGGAAGTGACAGTACCACTCTCTTCTATTCTGATCAGACCCCACCTGGAGTACTGTGTCCAGTTTTACGCACCTCAGTTTAAAAAGGATTTTGACAACCTTGAATGGGACCTGAGGAGGACGACCAAGATGATTGATGGTCTGGAAGAAATGTTCTATGAGGAGTGGCTTAGAGAGCTGGGAATATTTAGCCTTACAAAAAGAAGGCTGAGAGGGGATGTGATAGCTATGTTTAAATATTTGAAAGGATGTCATACTGAAGAGAGGACTGGTTTGTTTTCCATGGCTTCAGAGACCAGAACACGGGCAATGATCTCAAACTACAGGAAAAGAGATTCAGTTTAAACATTAGGAAAAACTTTATGACAGAGCTGTTTGACAGTGGAATATTCTGCCATGGAGAGTGGTGGAGTCTCTTTCTTTGGAGGTTTTTAAGCAGAGGCTGGATGAGCATATGTTGTGGGTACTGTGGTGGGGGTTCCTGCATGGCAGAGGGTTGGATGGTCCTTGAGGTCTCTTCCAACCCTATGATTCTATGACTTAACTGGCAGAAGTGACTGAAATGTTACACATTTTCCTTCTGCATGTGTAAGAAAGCAATAATATGTTAGCCAACATATGTATACTATTTCCCTCTCCTTATGATGGTCACAAAAAAGAAAAATGTGTTTCTTCCAGTTTTAGCTTTGAATAATAGTCATCTAACCTTCCCCACCTTTCTCTTACTTGAATGGCAAATATGGGTGCCACTGGCACTATGTTTAACAACAGAATAATCAACAGTTACATTCTTTGTTTGATCATAGATCTTGCTCCAGACTAGAGATGGGCACAACATGAAAAGCAAAACGCTGTTTTGTCGTTTCATTATGTAACCCATTACTTACAAAATGAATCACCATTTTTAACTCTAGGAACAAAATAATTCATCCTAGAGGAACCAAAATGGCAGAGGACCTTCTTTGGACTCTTCCCTGTAAGCCTCCAACATTTGGAGAGCTTTGGGCTTCAGGGGGCTGAGTTGAGTCAGAAGCCATAAAAAAGCCCTTCCCCCCCCCCGTGGCTTCCCGGGTCAATTAGAAATGATTTGCTCCTAGGGGGAACCCCAAACCTCTCCAAATTTGGGGGGGGGGGCTTACAGGGAAGAGTCCAAAAAAGCTATGCTGTGATTTCCATGCTGACACATAGCTGTAAACCCTATTTTCGAGTACATAATGGGATTGTGTGTATGTGTGTGTGTGTGTGTTGCTTCGTTGCAGTTGTGACCGACTCTACATGACCCCATGTCCATGGAGTTTTCTTGACAGGACTACTGGAGTGGTTTGTCAGTACCTACTCCAAGCACCTACAACACCTGGTATTCCCTGGTAGATTCCCATCCAATTTCTAACCAGGGCCGACCCTGCTTAGCTTCCGAAATCAGGCTAGATTAAACTACTTTAAAATTGTTATTTGTGAAATGAAACAAAACTACTAAAGAAACAAAACAAAATGCAATATTTTCATTCTGTGCTCATCTCTGCTCCCGATGTGATATCCACATTTTAAAATTGCTACTACTAGGATAGATCCGAAAAAAATAATGTTATGAAAGAGAAAAGAACTCTTTTAGAAGGGCAAGTCAACATGTAGATGGTTCAATTTCCTTTTATTCATGTAGCATGTCATCATATACACACCCCAATTTTAAACCCAAGTATGACTGAACATGAGAAATTCAGGTAGGGTGCCATGGGCAACCTGAAGTTACTAGCTCACCCTTGCGGTCACTAGACAACCCCACAGACAGGTGATTCTTTCATAGTCCTTGAGGATACAATACAAGTGATAAGCTCCTGTTGGAGATTCATGAATCTCTAGAGTGTGGTGTCCATAAGCAGATCATATGTGTTGAGTTAGAATATTATCTCACACTATTCCCATCCAGGTCTAATTACATAACAGTCACAGTAACTTACATAAAACCAAGAGGCACTTGCTTTGGACACTTGTAAAATATAAGGTATATTCTATCTGTAGTATTGCCAACAGGGGAAGAGACAAAGGAAGAAACTATATTTTATATAGAAATATATTTAATGGCACTCTTTAAAAGAATAGATGGAAGAAGAAGTCTTTTCATATTTTAAAGCAAATGTGATTCTGAAGAGAATTTCAAACGGAGATGTAAAGAGGGTGTCAGAGTGCTTGGGCACCTTTTATTTAGAGAGATGGGTGATAAATTCCAGACCACTACCTGAAGAGGGGACTGGAACCACAGTCTCCTCTGGCAAATGTGTTGCATCCTTCAAACTACAGGTGTCTCCATCCAAGAAGTGACACTTGGTCCCCAAGAACAGAAGAACAGAAGAAGAGCCATGCTGGATCAGGCCAAAGGCCCATCTAGTCCAACTTCCTGTATCTCACAGTAGCCCCACCAGATGCGTTCCCAGACTAGATATCTGTCTCCTGATACCACTCCCCTGCATCTGGCCCTTGAAGTACCCTGGTTTTAAGCCTGGAGAGTACACATCTCCATCATGGTTTGTAACCTGTGATGGACTTTTCCTCAAGGAATCTGTCCAATCCCCTTTTGAAGGCATCCAGGCCAGATGCCATCACCACATCCTGTGGCAGTGAGTTCCACAGACTAACAACGCGCTGGGTAAAAATATTTTTTAAATGGGACTTTAATATAAACATATAATATGTATGTTTGCTTTATTTTCTTAATGATCTAATGAGGACCAGGCAGCCTTGTCCTTGTTTTTCCCCCTGAACTTTCCTCTTATTATCCCAAAATAACTTTAGTGGGGGGAGGGGGGTTTAAGAGCAACAACAGAATTATATTATCTAAGGTACAACATGCTACAGTTCCTCAAATAACTCACCCACAGACATCACAGTTTGATTGATGGCTGAGTAGAAAATCATATCAAGTGCTCCACAAATAATACATAAGGAAGGAAATATACAACATGCCTGTATGTCTGTGTTAGTATTTGGAGAGAGGGATATTGTGGAACACAAAAAATATTGGGTTCCCTTATGGACTATCACAGAACTATTTCCAAAGGATTGTGAATAGTATTGAGATACATGACTGCCAGCAGAAATCCTTGGGTTTATGATGGTCACAGCTAATAGTGGCTTTACGGCATGACTGAACAGACAGTGCACACCTTTGATTAAAAAGAACATAGAAATGGTGCTATTGGAGTGTACAGACTGTCCTTTAAGGAAAGGATCACAAATTTGTTCTTTGACACACTTGTAAAGGGAGAATTCTTAATATCACTAAAAGGAAATAATCAGTCTTCATATATTCAATAGGAGGGCATAAGACTGTTCTAAATATTAAACATGACCATGTCTTAAAGCTTACTTTAAAATATTGATGCTGGGTTTGGCTATGATGCTTGATCTACAAGTGTATCATAAAACCCTCTGTAAGATGCAATGTCTGATATTTCATTTTTAAAAGAATCTGGGCCATTTTGAATAGCACTTTTTTTTAAAGGAAAAATGAAATCTCTCTAGGTGCCAACAGCTTCTCTTTTACATATAACTGTATCTGTATGACTGTATGTTATCTGTATTTAAATGTATTACAGGCCTTTAGTCCCAGAAGAATGCAGAAGAACAGCTATTCCTGCCCAGATATTGATCTCTGAATGCTCAAGGCACTGTCGAAATGGACACTGCACTCCCACTGGCAAATGCTGCTGTAATCAAGGGTGGGAAGGTGAATTCTGCAGAACTGGTAAGAATTCACATCCCAATAATTTGCAAAAATAGAATGACACCAGACAAAGTATCCCAAATAGGAGTAAACATATCATTCATTGAGGCTTCTAAAAATGAATCGTGTAGAGGTGTCAAGGCAAGGAACACAGAGGGAAAAACAAAGGAATTCAACTCTGGTTTGTGAAATCATTGTGGCTTATATCCAGCACGCGCGCACACACACACACACACACACACACGGGGGGGGGGTTCAGATATGCTGCTTCTCAAAGCAAAACTTTCCACTTAATTGCTTGATGCATGCAAGCAGTGTTGAGCTGGAAAATTTACTCTGCTGGAATTGGGAAAAGGATTTATAAGTCAGTGGTGTCCAAATTTCGGCCCTCCAGATGTTTTGGTCACAACTCCCACAGTCCTTTGGCATTGGCAATACAGGCTTGGAATTCTGGGAGTTGTGGCCCAAAACATCTGGAGGGCCAAAGTTTGGACACCCCGATATAAGTGATATAAAGAAAATTGGAGAGGTAGGCAAGTTCCCAAAACTTTGTCTTCCCTAGAAACCCCAACCACCACAGTAATAATTTGAATGTCAGGAAAGCTGGGAGGAATTCCTGGAGGTACTATTCATTCATACTTTTGTTTTTTTCAGCAAAATGTGACCCAGCCTGTCGACATGGGGGTGTCTGCATACGACCAAATAAATGCTTGTGTAAAAAAGGATATCTCGGTGCTCAGTGCGAACAAATGGATAGAAACATCCGAAGAGTGACAAGGGCAGGTATTCTTGATCAGATCATAGACATGACATCCTATTTGCTGGATCTAACCAGCTATATTGTATAGTTTCTGGGACTATTTGGATACCACATTTTCCATGGGCATTTATTTTTGAATATTTTCTTTTCTTTAAATGAGAGAGAGAGAGAGAGAGAGAGAGACTGTTATTTTGCTTCGAAAACTCCAGTAATTCAATTGGGCTTGTCTTTTACAATTTCCAGACGAGCATAAACATACAATACACGCACAAACACCAAGCTGCATAACTGGTGGAATATTAAAACTACATTTCTTCATGTGAAGTAGCGTATACAAATTCCACTGTTGGCCACAGATCATTTTCAGTGATATCACTATGAATTCTTTGATGGCCCACCAATTTTATGTTTATAACTACTCACCTGCAGAAAAACAGAAGGGAGTTTTGTAACTTTTAATAAAGCTTAATCTTTACCCCAGTTGTGGTGCAACAATCTAGTAGGTAGATTCAGATGACCTACTGCCATGTGTAATAAATAAAAGCCATCCCCTGAACAGGATTTTTAAGAAGCTATTATGGTAAACTTGAATGATCAAACTGTCTAATTACTCTATGGAAAATATGGCCATGTGAATCCAGCTTCCAATTGTAAGACAGTACTTCAGAACTCCTAATTGTGTTTTATACATAATTCATTGTAAGATTGTAACCTACACTTCTATCAATGTAACAGAATGTTATGCACTTAACTACTTTACATGGCATAGATGCAAAAAAAAAAAAAAAACCTGACTGTCGCAGCTTAATTTCCACACTGATTCATATTTCTTAATAATTAAATTATATTTGCATATTTTAAAACCGGTCATTCTAAAAGGTCTGCTTTTTATTGAATATCTTATTTAACAATGGGCACTGGGTTTGTGTTACATATTTATATTATTTTATTTTATTTTTTTATAATATAGACATCACCTAGATGAACAGCTTTGCCATGTCCTGTAAATTACTAAAGTTACATTTTACTCCAACTTTAATTGGAATGACGGGGAGTGAAAGAGCCAACGCACTCTTTCCTATGTTGCGGACCCAATGTAGAAAAATGTATCTTTGTAACACTCAACCTTTGTGCATAATCGTCGGAGAAGTAGCACCAATCAACTAGTCACTGTAAATGTTGAAAAAAATAGTTATGTCCTGTGCATCAGGACTGGCCCGTTTATATGCTAATAGAATCTATTACAGAATTCACACTGAATGGAACATCACTGGATATGAGCTCACTTTAGCTGAAGCCTGTGTAAGAGGATTCTTGTACAAATCATTAAAAATTATGATTGTTGCCAAATATGGTTTAAAAAATGTAAATGATTCTTGGAAAATTAACGGAATACTATTTTCCTTTTTGTAAATGTATCAATAAATTTGGTGTACATGCTGTATCCGAAAATTGTTAAAGTATTAATTAATATTTGAAGATTTGTCATAGGATCAGTGTCTGAATTTTAAGCGTTTCTCGCTGCGAGTCTTGTGGAGCAGTCTGTGTTGGTGCTGCTGTTTTTATAGCGAAGGCTTCCCACACCGGAGGGAAAACCAAGAGTGCCCTTCGTCCCATAGTTCATGAAACACCTGTTCCTATGCCAATAGCGTGCAGTGTTTTAAGCAATGTGGCCTGACACTTTAACCAAACATTCCCAGACTGTGAAAATGGTCTCTGTAGGCAAACAGAGCCACTACATCAAATCAAGCCATTTCATTCTATTTAATACATCTGTTGTGTGTAAGCAAAATGCAGTAGGTAGCCTCTCCTTGTCCAAGACAGAACAGAAGGAGACAAGATCTACACTTTGCACCCACCTATGATTTTTCTTGGGCTTCCAATGACCTCTTGACAAATGGAAATGGGTTGAGAAATCTTGGTCGAGTGCTTAGTGAACAATGGTCCGCATTAAAAAGTGCATACATAATTTTGCACAATGTAGACCCAACTGACACTCTATTCAGAAGAAGGTTCAGGATTAAATGAGCATGGAGACCAAATTACCCTCTTACCCTGAAAAGGGTGGTCTCCTCCAATCACAGTAGCACCTCATTGGCTAAGCAGTGTGACCAATCTTGCAATGAACCCGGCAACAGCCTGCATTTGTAGGTTAATAGCAGCCCTTTGTCTCCGTTGCTTTCTCCCTATAGTCTTGTTACTGAATCACATCACAAAAAGTTTTACAATTAAGAAAAATATCCTGGCAACCATTTTTGTACTCGGGCCCATATAATCAAATCTTCTGATATCCAACACGGGGGTGACATTAACAAAAAGTTAGAATAGGGCACTATCTAAATCTATCAGCTACTGCCAGTTTTTCTGCACATGGAAATGTTCATAGCATGGCAAAATAATAACTTTACTGAATTTTTTGCAAGCAACTCAGATTTAGCTGTTTCGAATAGAAAGCATTTCTCTCCATCGTGAGGGAGTGGGCCAGAGGGAAGGGAAGGAGAGAGGAGTTAATATATCTTCATATGCCTCAAATAGACAATTGCCCCATTTTCAAGCAACTTAAGAATTACAAAATTTAGAGCACTAAGGAAAACATGAGGCATCATTTTCTCAGAGGACCAAACTGAGTGCATATATCAAGATCTCCATGTGTTGATTGGACATAAGCATGGGCATGTTACAGAGAAACACAATCACTAACCAATTTGTGAATGAATTGACTTAAAACATAAACAAAAAATTGTACAACTTAGTGATACCAAGTTGCAGCTACAGAATGGTTATGAAACAAGTCACTGAAAATCTAAGCTGCATACTTGTCAAATATCCACCAATTATTGAACGCTGGTGAGTAAAACTGATCTTTGTTCCTCTTTCACTGGTCTTTTGAGATTAATCTTGAAGGCTTTGGAATTCAGTGCCTATGCCCACAACGGCCCCTACTGAATTCAGTGAGGCTTGCTTCTGAACAGGTCTTTATAGATTTGCACAATTCAGGGTGCAGTGTACTTCCCTTGAGTAATAACATGTCAAAAAAAAATCTCTTGATGATTCCTCTGTCAGTTTCTTTGCTCATCAAGTTCAAATGTCAGAGAGACCCAAGTTTCCAATTAGTCATTTGCCACAGTAAATTTGAGAGCAACTGGTTAAGAAGCAAAATCCTCTCCAAAAATCTGCACATGTGATTTTTCTACTTGCATCCACAATTGCCTTTCATCTCTCTCCTCCAGCTTGTAGGTCTAACAAGTTTATTGTGATTTTTTCCCTTTGTTTCAACAGCAACCCACATGTTGGGATGGGGAGTTAAGTACACCTTTCTCTATCAAGCATACTTCAAAGGACATGTATATTTGGAACTGCAATAATTTGTGCATATTAGTTTAACAATGCAAATATGAACACTTTCATCTGACTCTCATACAAAAATGGCATAATAAAATAACCTTAGAGACCATTTATTGATGTTTATGATGTTCCAATACATGAATTTATCCACAAGCAACCAAAGCTGCAATGATATCCCTGTACAGTGAAGGAGAATCACTGTTGACAACCTTAACCTCTGTCAAGGAGTGGTCTTTGTGGAGATACTAGTCAAAACCAAAGCTTTTCAACCTTCTAAACTGTCTCTAAGCAAGAACAAAAGGCTTGCATTTAATAGCATTGGTTACACAGAAAAGCACATTGCAAGGCGCAGCAACTAATTACCCAGCATATGGTGCCGCCATCATGAGCTGGCTTGGTGTGCTTGTGTGATTTATTAAGAAGTCAAAGAAAGCTGATGACATATTTATATGCCTTGTAATTAATATGCACCTGACCTTTCATTTCAGTTTTGAAATGAAGTTTACACAGAGGTTTTACCTTGAGCCCTGGGAACGCCCAGCTGGCCTCTGACCCGTGAAACCAGTGGCTTTAAAGTAATCTCACTAAAATGAGATGCATGCTAGTATGTGTTTCCAGGAGGGTGTCCGCTCCGACTAACGAGGCTCTCATGCCCTCAACTACTCCAAATTGCATCTGGCACCCCCTTCCTGCTCCACTCTGCCTTTTTTCCTCCTCCCCTGCTCACTTGCATTAAAGATAAATTCTGTCACACAAGACCACTATATTGTTTTGCCTCTACCATTTGGGCTCTTGAACCAACTATGAGGAACGGTGGTCACCCGGCTGGCTTGAAATGAAAGTGTTTGCATCTGGGACCCCACCTCTTCACCCTGTTACAACCGTCTTGCCCCTCACCATATTACAAACCCATGGGTGGAGAGCACACCTGCTAGAAAACATAACCACGGCATATAATAGTGTTGCCGCAGCTGCAGCTTATAATGGCCACACAAGGTTTCAATGCCTCCATTGCTAAGGAAGAGATCAAGAGTGAAGGAAATGGGGACTTTTAAAAAGAAATTAAATGCATATGTAAACCGTTATTTAACAAGTTACGTATCTATTCAATGAAGTCTGGATTGCATAAGTGGCAGAAATGTAGCTTGGCACTATGGGGTTTCTGCATCCTTTGAACGCTGGCAGGTTGGTGGGATCTCAGATGTACTCAGGGGGCCGTTTATGAACTTTGTCATCATGCAGTTCAAAAACACGAACTGCTCATCTTGGCTGTGATTACAAAGACAGTTGCATCAGTGATGTTTTATTAAAGTCGTCAGGGAAGATTCTAACAGCACGAGTACACGAATGGAAGCTCAAGAAGAGTGTGGCCATTTTTAGACGGTAGAAACATAATGCTAACATTCATCCCATCAGTTGTACCATTGTTACAGCTACTATCAATATCAATATAACGTTTATTGTCTTGGCTACAAGCCATCACAAATGAGGATTACAGAGAAGAGGAAGGAGATAAAACTATCATGGCATAGAATAAAATGGAATAAATGAAGCCGTTTGGTGAGGATCTCTGGAGTTGACCTCTCTTGCCAGGGAGGAGGGGGTAGAAGAGATCATTGAATGAATGAATGAATGAATGAATGAATGAATGAATGAATGAATGAATGTTTATTGAAGAGAGCGTTGATACCACCTCATATCAGGGAATCCCCTACACAGCTTACCGTGATTGTTCTCAGAAATTTGGCATGAATTTTCCTGGCGGTTTTGGCAAACCTTGCAACTCTATGGGTGATGTGTGGGTCATGGTCTGAAAAGAACCTCCCCACTTTAGCCAGGGGACTCTCCATCTGCCCGGGGGGGGGGGCAAGATGTTTCCTAGAAGACTAGCCCTTGGGTTATGATAAAGCTGGCTATATAATGGTGAGCCACATCCTCTATCTCCCCTGCACCACAGATACAAAGTCTTAAGATGTCTGGATACAGTTGTGTACCTTCCATCCAGGACAGCAAGACAGCTACGAAGCTACCTTCCTATTCCCTGACTTAATCGTTCAGAGAAACATGGTACTCCCACTTTTCCTACTCTTTCTTCATAGCCTGCCATTAGGGAGAAGAAAGCAGCTGCTACAGGCAACTAATTTGCTGTGTGTGTATTGTATGCTAAGGGTGCAAGTGGAGAAGAGAGATTTGAGAGGTTTTCTCTTTCCTCTTATTCAGAGCACTGGAGTACTGTACTTTTCAACTGGGGTGGGTGGGGATACCGCATGCGACACTATGCCTGTCAGCCACATGAGTTCAGCTAGCTCCATTCCCATGGCTTTAAAACTCTCCACCTTACTTTTAAAACTAAAATAAAAAGTAAAACTGATATTATTAGCTATGGCTCCTAAAATCTGTACTTATATTCACATTGATTAATGCAAATGCACACCTATTGTACACATACTCTTACGTCCACTGAAAACTTTAGGAGATACATGGGGGCAGGGGAAGAAGTCCCATTTTCATGGGAAACTAGAAAATGAATAAAAATCTCAGGGCACAACTATGATCAATTTCAAGAACGAAAAAAGGTGGAGTTTGTTTACCTTATTTCTCACCCACACTGTATCAACAGGTCTCAGGGAGGATACAACGAATAAATCATGTTAGAAGATACAATTTAAGTACAGTGGTAACTTGTATAAAGGAATTATTTCGTTCCAAATGAAATTCTGTTAAGCAAATTTTCCTTTATACAAATTTCCCATAGGAATGCATTGAAAACAGAGTAATCCCTAATCGCAACCATTTTTATGTTGTACGGATTCGCCCCATAGACGATTATGTTAAGCAATTTTCCCCTATCTCCAGAATTTTTATGTTGTACAGATTTTATGTTATGCAAACCGTTTGTTATACGAGGGTCCACAGTACTGTCAAACAATGGAAGCCTTCTGAAACACTTAGAAACATTTTAATACTTCCCTGGGTTTTAATTGTTAATAGGAAGCCATAACCCTTCTAATTACCAAATGTCCAACCAAGTCAGTTCTGACCTATGATGACACTTTTCAGTGTTTTCTAGGTAGCGTGTGCTCAGAAGTGGTTTACCATTCCCTTCTTCTGGGGCATTTCGGGATTGTGCAGTTTGCCCAAGGCTTCACAGGCTGCCTCTTCTGGGTTGCATGCGAGGTCATTGAGCTCCCAACCTCTGGCCCTGCAGCCAGAAACTCACTGAGCCTTCTGAGCTATCTAGCCACCTGAAACCTCTATGGAGGAGTCAAACTAGGACCTTTCCTTGTTTAACTGTTGCATAGTAAGTACAAGCAAAGCAGAGTGTTCTGCATCTGAGGATGCAATGGCTGGGCCCCTTCACTCTTGAATGACGGCACCTAAGAGATGACCTGATTGAAGTTTACAAAATCATACATGGTGTGGACAAAGTAGATAAGGAAAAACTGTTTTCCCTATTGCACAACACTAGAACTAGGGGGCACTCCTTGAAATTTTGGATGCTAGATCTCAAACAAATAAGAGAAAGTGCATTTTCACCCAGAGGATCACTGATCTGTGGAACTCCCTGCCAGAAGAAGTGGTGTCAGCTGTCAGCCTTGACAGCTTTCAGAAAGGATTAGACAAGTTCATGAAGAACAAGGGCTATCATGATGGATGCCTCCCCGGGTTGGAGAGATAGGCAGGATAATCATGCAGGGAATCATAAGCAGGTGAAGACATCTGCTTGGAAATACCCTGAAGCAAATGGTGAGCCACTGTGTAAGATAGAATGCTGGAGTGGATGGGCTGTGGCCTGTTCCAGCAAGGCTGTTCTTATGTTCTTATATACTGCCCCATAGTGCTTAAAGCACTCTCTGGGCGGTTTACAGTTTATTTATGTAAGCTACACATTATTTCTCCCATGAGCTAGGCACTCATTTTACTGAACTCAGAAGGACAGAAGGCAGAGTTAACCTTGAGCCAGCTATCTGGGATTGAATCCCAGGTCGTGACCGTCACAAAGACTAAGGAGACGTTCTTTCTTCTTTCTGATTATACTCCCTCTGTGACTTACACCACCCTGTGCCCTATCTGCCAATTGGCCTGTTTCATTCCAAAAGAACTTTTGTGACCCATAGAGCATGATGGGCTCCACAGCAATAAAGTGAGCGCTTAGGAGATGTATTTGCAGTCCTTTCTGTCTTGCCATTCCACCGAGATCCATGCTCTGACAGAATCTTGCAAAAGCTAGAAAGATAAACTTCAAGGCTTCAAGCATCACATTCCATTAATAATAACATTGTCTGGGTGCAATGTAGAAAACTATCAATGCAACACATTGCTTAGCACTGCTTACAAATGTATACAGGGCATGGTCCAGTGTGAAGAAGTCATATACAGTGGTACCTTGTATAACAGACAGCTTGTATAACAGAAAATTTGTACAACATAAAAAATTCCAGAGATAGGGGAAATTTGCTTAACATAATTGCCTATGGGGAAAATCCGTACAACATAAAATGGGATTACTCTGCTTTCAATGCATTCCTATGGGAATTTGTATAAAGGAAAATTTGCTTAACATAATTTCATTTGGAACAAATTAATTCCTTTATACAAGGTACCACTGTACTGATCTTTGTGGCATCATTTCACAAAGATAAATAGGAGGGGGGCAGCCTCTCATTGTCTGTACAATTTATCTCCTAATGTTTTATCCTCGAATGGTTCCTTTCTTAATACATATCTCTTAATATGCCCCGTTTAGGATTAGCAAGAAAAATTGTCTCTTCCTTCGGTTTAGATTACCAAACTGTTTTGTACCATCACTTGTTGGGGGGGGGGAGATAAGTTTGCAGCAAAACAAATAAATGTTGCCTTTAGAAATCTCAGATGATTCTTAGGCATGGAAATGGAACATATTTTCTCATTAGGTTAATTAACAGCTCTGCATGGGTGGCATAATTAGGTATAAATTTCCTCTAGTTCTGTGTCATACCTTAAAAGAATCTTATTTTTGTTATGTTTTCTGGTGTCTTTAAATTTTTATGGCTTCAACTCTGTTTAGTCTGCCTGTAATCCTTGAGGGAAAGAAAACACCTAATGTTAAAAAAATAAAAAGAATAACAGTTCTTTTTCTCCAGACTGGCACTGATTCTATTTTACAGTCCTTTCTGAGTTTTCTTTCTTTCTCTATTTTTCTTCTTAAAACTTTCATGCAAATCCTTAACATATAGTCCACAAGTCAGGGAACTTATGATTACATCGTCAAAGTAAACTGAAGCAGAATGATATATTAAAGCTGACAAGATGCTGTTCATTAATCTTTGAAATACAGCCAGGTGTGAGGTAGTTATGAGAGATTTCCAAGCAGAGAAGTTTAACGTAGCACCCACTGGCTCAGCTGTATGGAGGGTTCTCTTACCTCATTCAGTGCCGCCTGGGTGGGGTCTGGGGACTGGATGTCACTTCAGAAAAATTTAGTTGGATGGAAGAGTAATCCCCCCCTTGTGCCAAGGGTCTTGCAACCCTATGAATTTCTTCTCTTTTCATTTCCAGTTAAGGCTAGCTAATATGGTCAAGCTGACAGGTCGTTGGCTTTAGATGTGCTTTGTGTTACCTTGGCAAATTTTCCAGCTTAGTTCCTCAGCGATAAACATGAAAATAACAGCAATGTTCAGAACATGGAAGGAGGTCAGACATCATTAGGGCTCTTCAGACTTTGGAAGGAGCAATCTCCAAGGTTCTTGAGCCAACAAGCTCCTTTCCTTCCTGCTATTCTTTCCAAATTTATTTAACTTTGAATGATCAGCTTAACAACCTGTGTGTTTTATTCCTCAGTACAAGGGCAATTCCAGCTTTCTGTATGCTGTACACTCTATGGTTTCTTAGTCTGGATGTATGCACTTTACTTCTTCATTAGTTACTTTTCTTACTGGGGAAATTGTTAGCATCCTTCCAGAAATACAGATTTCGAAAAGTTTAGATGGTTGGTGTGTTAGTTAAGATAGCTACACTGAAACTGATCTCATGCTGTGAAAAAGCAAGAATATATAGAACTGTACAATAGGAATTATTAAATCCAAAATAATTTTTATTACATATCACTTTCTCTATCATATGGAAGCTGCTATGGGGGTATGGGTCATCTTGATTTGGACTTTTATTGGACAGGGATTATTCCACTGTTCATTTGAACAAATTCCAAGATACCTGCATTTAACCTGCATAATGTAATTAAACTGTAAACTGCCCAGAGACTATTTGAAGTGGTATGGGATGGTGTATAAGCAGAAAAAATATTAGCAACACACTTCCATTTTAGAACCTTAACATGTATTTTAGTATGTGTTCATTATTTATTTCACTATTGTTTGGAAAAACTACTTTATTTATTTATTTATTTATTTATTTATTTGTTTGTTTGTTTGTTTGTTTTTACAACCTATATTCCGCCCACTACCCAAAGGTCTTTGGGGGGGGGGCTTACAATCAAAAGAATTAAAACAGTTAGAACATAAAATATCAATAAATAATGAAAACAATAATAAAAACATTACACTAAAATCATTACACTAAAATTGCCACTAGAGGACCCACAGTCTATATTGTATCAATTAACAGGAAGGTTTTTACCTGGTGCCGAAATGTTGTTAATGTTGGTGTCAGGCAGATCTCATTCGGGAGGGCATTCCATAGCCTGGGGGCAGCTACCGAGAAGGCCCTATGTCTACAAGCCATCCCTCTCACCTCCTTGAGGGATGGCTCTTTCAAGAGGGCTCCCTGGTTTGATCTTAATTGCCCGGTAGGTTCATATGGGAGGAGGCAGTCCTTCAGTTATCTAGGTCCTAAGCCATTTAGCACTTTATATGTCCAAACAAGCACTTTGAATTGGGCTCAGGCAACAACTGGTAACCAATGCAGGTTACGCAGAATGGCATGATGTGATCCCTGGCAGCCTCACCACTTACCAGCTGCGCCACACGATTCTGAACCAGCTGCAATTGCCAAACCGTCTTCAAAGGCTGCCCCACGTAGAGTGCATTGCAGTAATCAATACGGAATGTTACCAATGCATGTTTAACAGTCATAAGGCTTTGCTCGTCCAACTAGGGACGGAGCTGGTATATTTTCTGCAGCTGAAGGAAGTTACCCCTGGCCACGAAGTCCACCTGGGCTTTCAGAGTTAGACCGGGGTCCAGGAGCACCTTCAAGCTTTCGGGTGTTATTATTCATTAGTAACACTGTACTGCCGTTCTAGTAGATAATAATACTCTTAACACTGCAGAGCTGGAAAGGACCCTATGGATCACCAAATCCAGTCCTTGTCAAGGAGGTGTAGTGAGGAATCAAACTCCCACCTCTGGCTCCACAGCCAGATACCTAAACCACTATGTTGTTGATACTCTCTCAATTGTCAATGACACTGCCTTTTGATCAAGGACATGGTTTTCTAAAGATGTTGTCAAAACAAATATTGGAAAGCAGTGTGAAAAACATATATCCACACAACTTCTCTTAAATCTCTATGTCGTCGTAATCAACTTGCACTGCAGATTTTTATTCCCAGTATTGAACACTAGCATGGGGCGTGGTGGCTCCGAAAACTGTTGGCTGCAAAGTCGGCAGCTTGGTGGTTTGAATCCTGGGTGCCACGCAGTGGAGTGAGCTCTCACTAACAACCCCAGCTCCTGCCAACCTAGCAGTTGGAAAGCATGTAAATGCAAATAGATAAATAGGCACCACCATAAAAAGCGGGAAGGTATAACAGTGTTTTCTTGCAGCCATGCTGGCCACGTGGCCATGGACTTGCACAACACTGGCTCTTTTGGCTTGAATACGGATATGAGCACCGCCCCTAGAGTTGGACACAACTAGCACGCATGTGTGGGGGGGAAACTTTACCTTTTTTTATTGATCACTAATGTATTAATCTAGAAGTAAGACCTATGCTTACAAAACCTCCTGCAACTTGTTATGTTGGAATTTGCCAAAATCTTTCTCATAATAATTGCACATACTTAATCATGTTTATATGATAGCATCTTTTTCCAAGTACATGCAAACAGAATATTGCTTCAAACTCCATATGTTCTGCCCCTTCTTCACTCTTCTTGCAGATTTCAGCACATATTATTTCTAAGGAGACTGTAGGCAAACTGTCATTGAGCTTACTGTTTTATAGTTACTACAAGCTTCAGAATTTCCCCTTTGGGGTATTTCAACAAAGCTTGGCTTCAGACACATTTCAATAATGACTCTTGTTTTGTAGATTAGATTTAGAAGATTCATTATAATACCTAAATCATAATATTCTATTAGCTTTATATACCTCTTCTGAAGTTTTCTCAAGTCTAAGAGCTGTGTCATTTTTATGAATCATATGGTATTTTGAATTTCTGTATTTCTGATCCAATATTGACACCGCAGGCAAAAAAAAAAAGACACAAAGACTAACTTTCATATTTTAATGTAACGTTTCATGAACACATCCACTTCTTCAGACATATAGTGCAGAATGACGTGTATAATATAATATTGACATCATGTACAATGAATTCTAATGATTTGTTAAACGTTTATTTATTTATTTATTTATTTATTTATTTATTTATTTATTTATACAGCGTATATGCTGCCCACTATCCAAAGGTCCCTGGGCAGCTCACAGTTGAAGCAATTAAAACAATTAACTATATTAACTATATTAACTCTTTAATATATTAACTTCAAAGTAAGATTTTAGACTTGATGTCAAGTATCAGAAGGCTATCTGTCAGGTCAGGGAGAGGCTCTTCCTATGAGTTTTGTTTATGCTTTGTTATCGTTGTAAAACATGTCCAACTATTGGGAATGTTATGGTACAGTGGTCTTGCTTGATTACTGTATTTTGTAAATACTTTAGTGAACTCTTGTTCAATTTACATTTTTAAAAGCCCTTTCATTTTTCAGAGCTCTTTAACACACACACACCTTAATCATTTTAATACTCTACGCACATATATTCCCATACCCACCAGTAGTGTACACTGCTTTCTCAAAAACATGTCCTTTGTCTCCTTGATGCATATTAGAGGATTGGTTCATCTTCTTAGCTTTTCTATTTCTGTGCTTTGTTTGGGCTATCAGTTTTCTTTGGCTTCCTTGTTTTCGTTCAGATTTATCTCTCATTCTCTGCACAGTATTTTGAAACTTTTTTCAGTTTGGTCAAATATTTCTTCTATCATCTACTTTCTTAGTTTATTTTTTCTGCTTTCAAGGCGATGGATCTCCTGGATTTTTTAATTCTGTGATTTTTCTCCTTTTACTTTTTTGTATTTCCTTTAATTCGAGGCAGAAAGTAGCAATGGAAGGACTGAAGGGTTATGGTCTGAATTTTTGTCAGCACCAGAATATGTTTTTACTGGCTTAACACTGTTTCGATACCTCAGATAAAATAGGATATTGTCCATTTGGTTCTGTACAATATTAATGTCAATGCCATCTTGCAATGATTTCCATGGATAAAGTTTCCCTAATGGTGAACTAAGTATAGTGTTGGGGAATGTTAAATTCTTCTTTGCAATCTTGTATTATTAATCACCACTTTCAGTCCATATGCCTAGACCATATTTTCCAGCTAAATCTCTAAAGAATGATTTGTTAAAATATTTTATGAAATTAGGGGCTGCTTTATATAATCTGCACATTTTATAATAACGTGAGTTCTCCATATACTTTTTCCCCATGCTTTCCCATTTTTATCAACAGTCAGGCTATAAACTAATGTGACCTTGATGCCTGTGGGGTTTCCATCAAGAAGATCAGGAACTACTCAGTCTGAAAAAAGGACAACATTTGTAAGAGCTGCACTTAAATATTTTGTTACTATCAGAGTGACACCACAATGACGCTGTACCTCATTATTGTTGTTATGTGCCATCAAGTCATCCCCATCATATTGTGACTCTAGGAATGAGGAATCTCCAAAATGTCTTGGACTCCTGTCCTCAACAGCCCTGGTCAGTTCTTGTAAGCACAAAGCTCTGGTTCCCTGTATGAAGTCAAACCATTCCATATTTGGTCTTCCCTCGTCTTGTTGTGATGTTTTCAAATCATGACAACCTCAGATCTATCATTTTTGCCTCCGGATATTTATGACTATGGAAACCTTATGAAGAGTACCTCATTACAATCGGAATAAAACATAACATGTCCATTATCTATCTGCCAAATCTTGGCCAATGCATTTATCTTACTCCAAGGATTTGAATGTTCTTCCTTTTCATTCATTTTGCTATCTTACAGACTTTTTCTGCCATGTATTTATTTATTTTTATTTATTTATTTTAGAATATATATAAATACACACAGAGAGAGAGAGAGAGAGAGAGAGAGACATTGCACTCTTTTCACACAATAGCAAGGTTATGCTCAAAATTCTACAAGGGTAGCTTCAGCAGTATGTGGCTAGAGAACTCCCAGAAGTGCGAGCTGGATTTTGAAGGGGTAAAAGAGGAGAGTGAAAAAAATGGGCTGAAACTCAATTTCAAAAAAAACTAAGATCATGACCACCTGGCAAATAGAAGGGGAAGAAATGGAGGCAATGACAGAGTTTATTTTCTTGGACTCCTTGATCACTGCAGATGGCGACTGCAGCAATGAAATTAAAAGATGCCTGCTTCTTGGGAGGAAAACGATGACAAACCTAGGCAGCATCTTAATGAGCAGAAACATCACTTTGCCAACAAAGATCTGAATAGTCAAAGCTATGGTTTTTCCAGTAGTGATGTATGGAAGTGAGAGCTGGACTATAAAGAAGGCTGATCACTGCAGAATTGACGCTTTTGAGCTGTGGTGCTGGAGGATAGTCTTGAGGATCCCCTGGATTGCTAGGAGATAAAACCTATCCATCCTGAAAGAAATAAACCCTGGATGTTCATCGGAAGGTCAGATTTTGAAGCTGAGGCTCCAATACTTTGGCCACCTCATGAGGAGAGAGGAGTCCTTGGAAAAGTCCCTGATGTTGGGAAAGGGTGAAGGCAAAAGGAAAAGAGGACAAAAGAGAATGAGATGTTTGGATGGTGTTATCGATGCAACCAGCATGGATTTGACCAAACTCCGGGAGGCAGTGGAAGACAGAAGGGCCCAGCGTGCTCTGGTCCATGGGGTCACGAAGAGTCAAACACGACTAAATGACTGAACAACTTTTCAGTGCATTTTTCAAAGCATAGCAATGTAGCTGCAAGGTATGGAAGTGGTTTTTCATTTTTTTAAAAAGAGATCTACCCCTTTACATTACATACCTTAGTTCTTCACTATTTCATATCAAGTTAAACTCTATACCCCAGGTGAATTACACACTTTTTCTGAGCAGCTGCAGACGTTTGTCATAGTTCTGCCCACAAACCATTTCCCTGCTAAGAAAGCCAAAAACTGTCATGTTGTTTTGAAAAATTAGTTTCTACTGAAACTGAATCCCTGTCTAAACAGAGAGGTTAACAATATATCCCTCTCCCTGTAGCCTTGCGCTTTGATTTTTATCTCAAATATTAATTTCTGTTAAGACCACCCATTCACTTCTTTAAAATAACGTAATCTTTCATCTTTCATCAACAACTATATCTACAGACAGGTTATACTTCCCAAGTAGATTGATAACATATTTCATTGGTCTGCATTTTTCCTTCTGTCAGATCTTTGTGTCTGACTGCTAAGTATCTTACATCTCAAAGTTTTTATCAGAGCCCCGTGATGTGGACATAAATAATGGTCCTCCTTTGGATTGAACCCAACAACATTACGTATATTGCTAGAAATTGCTTCAGGAAGTGACTTTCTATACACATATGTTCTTTGATGCTCTTCTTATTCCTAAACATTCTTATTAGCAGCTTTTAAAGTGATAATTGGTGTGGTATGAGGTTCAGCTAAGAATATGGAAGGATCAGTGTTTAATTCTTCCCTCAGCTACAAAGCACCATAGCCCTTGGGCTGTTCTATTCCTCTTCCTAAACTTACCTCTACCTCAATTTGGGGTTTTGGTTTTATTTTGGGTTTTAATAACTAAAAGATGAGATAAGAATTCTAAAGCACTCATTCCCTAGCAGACAGGTTATACTGTCACAACAAAATTACAACTTTACCATACTATATAATTTATAAAATACATTATTAAAATATTTCTATCTCTCTCATTCCATTATGAAGTCACCCAAGGAAGATGGCTACTTCAGCTAAACAACTATTCAGACATGTGACAATATACTGTATGTATACTTCATACACCAGAGGGCACATGGTACCCTCACTACCCTTGACCCTAGCAAGTTTTTTGAAAATGTGAAAACAATTGCCTCAAAGAGACCATGTGGCTTTTTAAAAACATAGAGACACAACATATGAATGTCTGTCAAATAAAGTCTCTATTTTGGGAGGGGGGGTGAAAGAAAGAAAGAAAGAAAGAAAGAAAGAAAGAAAGAAAGAAAGAAAGAAAGAAAGAAAGAAAGCCATAATAGGTTTCATTTTTCATTTTTATCTGAAGTCCATAGTGTGCCCATAAATAACGGTCCTTCATTGGATCAAACACAACAGTGTTAATCATATGCTGGAAATTGCTTCAGGAAGTATCAAAACTGTCTATGAGAAGGAAACCAAAAACAAAAGTATTTCCTTGTTATTTGTTTCAGCTTTTCAAATGAAGATACAATGAGCTAATAATATGTAACATAATTATTATTATTATTCAAACTAATTGTTTTAACAACAACAACAACAACAACAACAACAACAACAACAACAACAACAACAGGCTTATGTGTATAATTATTATAATAGGCCCGAGTGGCCTTGCTGCCAGATGGGTAGTATAAAAAGCCAATAAATAAATAAATAAAATAACAGGGACAACCAGGCAGTAATCATAAATTTGTGACAATGCAATATTTTAAATGTTGGCATGGTTAGCATGTGCGGTGCTCTTATCAGCTATATATCACAGTTTGCTACTGTGCCTTCTAAGAGAAAAGCCAACCTGTGCAATCTTGGGCAAGCTGCATGGTACCAGGGTGCTCCCAGAATAAGGAAATGGTGAACCACTTCTGAGCACTCTGTACCTGGGAAACCTTGCAAAGAGCCTCCATACATCATAATTGACTTGATGGCACATAATACCAGGCCACGTGTGTTTATCTACTGTACTAAAGGTAATATGGTACTGTAGCTACCATATAACTGCAAATGGGATCTGCAAACATAATTCATCCACTGAGAAAGTTATGCAACCAATGACATGTCCTCCTCAAGGGATATAGCGGCAAAGGGGTGCAATCCAGCATGTATAGGACTGTCTTGATAAATCAGCATACATTTTAAGGCTGCAGTGTTTGCCCTCTTTCTCATTCGGCTGCTTTGGACTGGGCCATTATTTATTTATTTATTTATTTATTTATTTATTTATTTATTTATTTA
>JAHTLZ010000330.1:35544089-35555461 GCA_023846285.1 Phrynocephalus versicolor
TTATTTATTTATTTATTTATTTATTTATTTATTTATTTATTTATTTATTTATGGGCCATTAGAGGCTTGTCCATGATACTAAAATCTCTCTTCTGTTTCTCAGCAGCACTCTATGTTCAAATGATAAGTTTTTTGTTGAAGGAGTTAATAAACTGGACTACATTATTTCAGAATAGCTTTGCCATTCTCATTTCTTGATAATCTGAAAAAGAATGGCAAAAGAAAACTCACATCCTGAAGAGAAACACTATGAAAGAAAATTAATGCTGATTAAAATTAACAGGGCCCTTGACACTGGGAGCTTTTATGTAGCATTCCTGAATGTTCTGGATCATTGCAATATGTCTGTAAAGATTCTCAGTCATCCAGGTGAGTTTATCTGGAAGTTGAGTCACGGCAACTGGACTTCTTTTTCTTTTTCTTTTTCAGTCTCTCAAAAAAAGAAGTCCAGTTGCCGTGACAACTTCCAGATGGATCATTGCAACTTCTACGTGGAGAAAAAACATTTTCAGTGAAAATGAAAAAGCCATTATACTCTGCAACAGTGAACAACTTATATTGTACTGTGTTCTGGACTGCAAGAAGGAAATTGTTGCAGCTTCGTGAACTTTGGGGTTCTTTCAATCAGCCCTCAAAGGGATTGGAGGAACAGGTGTCAAAAAGATTCATATTGAACTAGTAATACATACTTTATCCCATCCCCTCAGTTAATCCCTCTTTTGGTGCCATTTCTTTGATTATACTTTGGAATGATTACCAATCCACCCAAAAAGAAACAATTCTTGTGTCATTTGATATTCTTATAACACAATAATTTAATTTCATTTCAGTATTACTTTAGGATCATGCCACCTAGTGGCTGCCTTGTTTAGTCACCTTGTTCAATCCTTCTATTTGCTGTTACAAAAAGGAAGCAAAAATTGAAGGATTATGGCACTTTTAAGACCAACAGATTTAGTTTAATGTGAACTTTCATCCTTTCGTGGGTTTCACCCATATATTCTGACTACACATATTAGGTGGTGGATAATTGCCCACAAAAGCTCCCTCTGGAATGAATCCTTAAAGGTGCCACCATGCTTCTGTTTTTGCATTTTGTCATGGCTGGAATAAGCAGCCATGGCCTCCTCTCTGACAACTCTGTTCTATAATAACACTGTCCTTTTCATTTCCTTTGCCAGTGCTCTTTACTGCAAATATATTAGGAGTAGAGACATTCAAAAGTTCATTAGGTTAAAAGAGGATGAGACAGGGTTCCTTCTCGTCTTCAACTCATTCTCACATGGACAGGTCAATCAATATCACTCATACTGTGGATGGCACAATAAAGAGAGCTGTGCGTCTCATTCTTCTGTAATAGAGGACTAGCGCAGCTTTGAGGCAATAAAAAAAATAGCAGATGCAAGGAAGAGGAACGCAAATCAGAAGTATGAATTGGTGACTTCCTTCATCCTATACTAGAGTATCAATTATGATAGAATGTACTATGTTTAATGCATAATTGACATTTTAATGCTTTGTGGTAATTGAGTGGGTGAGGGAGAGATGTCATAGCTAGCTAGATATTAAAAAAAACAGGGGGTTGAGCCCTGTACTCATCACAAAACACAATTGCAAAAATAGGTTACAGGCAATACCTTTATAGGCCACTATTAAAAATAAAAAACATGGAACATTGCAGGCTCTCGCGTTTAAATAACTCTTTGTCAAATCAGGTCCCAGAAGTTCAGACATGATAAAAGAGGTGTTTTACCAGGATGTAACTTTTAGATATTCTTAAAATCTGTGGCTACTGTAGATAATGTTGCAGCCAAGGCAGAAGTCTCGTAAGAGGAAGGAAGTACAGTTGTAAAAGCTGCTCCTTAAATACTAGGTTTCACACCCCAATTCTTCAAAGGAACATGGGTCATACACCGCCCCCACTCCCTTACCCAGCTCCATTTGGCACTACGAGACATACAAATCCCTTTTGGCCTTGAGGAGGAGGAGGAGGGGAGAAAAGGGTTGATGCAGGAGACCCGTGTTCTTCATTCTGGGATTGGGGAAAAATTTTGTAAGTCCTCTAGGTTTGCCAGTTGGAACCAGGTTGAATTAAAGTGATATTACCTCGTGGATGCAGTCTTGCTCTTTGGTGTTGAGAGAGTCCTTGTGCCTCATTCCAGGTCTGTGGGGAAATTCTGGCTCTTTCTTGGTATCTTCACAGTTCCATCAAAGCAAAAAGGGGGGTTGAGCTGCATCGCCATCACAAAACACAACTGTAAAAATGGGTTACAGGCAATACCTTTATAGGCCACTATTAAAAATAAAAAAAACAAGGAACATTGCATAAGGATTATACATTGATGTATAGGGTATTTGAAATATGCTCTTGTTTTGCCTTCATGTGCCCTCAACTTTCCTTAAAACTATGGGATACCTTTTTGAGCTGTGGAAAAAAACCCAAATTCACACACACACACACACACACACACACACACACACACACACACACACACACACACACACACACACACACGTCAAAACTACAATTTGGGGTCTGGAAGTTGAGTCATGGCTACTGTATCCATGACTCAACTTCCAGATAAACTCACCTGGATGACTGAGAATCTTCACATACAATTTGGGGTCTCCCAAACTGAGGGCACTCTCTCTGGACTGAGACACTGCCTAACCGACAAGGTCTTTCTGTCATGTTTCTGTGAGGTCCTTCACTCTGACATCTGGTTTGTTCCTTGGCTTTTGTGCCATGACTCAATTATTGGCTTCTGGTTCTTGGATCACTTCTTAACAGCTGACACACACACACTCTCTTTCTTACCTAATAAAATCTAGCTGATATGGCCATAATGATTTTGAACAAAGAAGACTTGTGAGTGGCATATACTGTACTTCTTTCAATATGGAATAAACTTACACTACCAGTACTCAGGAAACCTTGTGAGTTGCCATGTGCTCTGCTTCTCTTTCACATCTTTCTCCTATTCCCTCCTGCTATGCAAACTGAAATATTGACATAAGAAAGTCAGGAACAAGTGATCTGATGTATAAAGATAATTTAATATTTTAATCATCATTAGAAGTCAGAGAGAGAGAACAAGCCAAGTACCGCACCATTTTAAATACACAAAAACAGAATCTGGTACACCAATTCCAAATCTTACGAGCTGTTGCAACTCAAGTGGTCTTTCACCAGTCCTGGTTTGCGCTCATGGTAAATGAAGATGACACATTTCCTCTGTGCTTCGGGTATCATTCAAGTCTAGAACAAAAGGTTCTTGGCCATGTACAGATTGGTGAAGCAAAATGATTTCTAGTGTGGGATGGAGGTTCAGGCAGCTGTCTGCTTACCTTGTAAGGGCATGCTATGGAAAGAGCTTTTGATAGAACAACATTGCACCACTCTGACAAAGAAAAGGACAGTTTTCTAAAACATGGAGGTGGAAAAAAAACATTTCATTAATCAGTGTCTTGGGAGTGATGATTCTAGCCCCACTACAAGCCTCTCAAACTTTAGAAAGCATAGTTTTCCAGAAGTAGCTGTTTTCTAATTGCTGGGCTCTGATAGACCCAGAGAGGCATTTTTCATGGATTATTGAAGGAAATAGCCTATGCTGTGCAGGAAAACTGCTGTACATCAAACATTGTCCTTTTGGGGAAGGAAAGAAAGGGCAGAGGTGTTGAGGAAATAGACATGGCTGAGGCATAGGGTGGGGTGAAGCAACACAGGTGATGCAGAGAAAGTAGCATTGCAAAGGAGTGGTGCTTATTTTCCTTCCTCAGGTGCCAGGAGGGTTTCAGCTACCCCTGTAAGATAGAAAGGTAAACATAAAATTCTACAAACACATACCGGTAGTTATTTAAGTCATCACCAATTGCTTTTTTAACTGATAACTGACAGGCTGCTCCTTAAAACAAAACACAGCAGAATTGCCATGCCACCTAGCTTGACACCTGGTATCATCACGCCCCTTTCTGTCAGCCAGCCTTGCTAGGATTATTCCATGCGGTACTCGTTGGAACTACCTACCATTTTAACATTACCCTTGGGGCAGTGGTTCCCAACCTTAAGTTCTAAGACGTTCTTGGACTCAAATTCCCAGAATCCTTCACCGCTAGCTGTGTTAGCCAGGATATCTGGGACTTGTAGTCAAAGAACATCTGAGGATCCACCTGTTTTTTTCACTGTGCCAGCAGCATTGTGAAAAATTAAAATAGCACCTCTCAAGGGATGACAGTTTGATATTTTAATTTTGCCTTACAGGAGCAATATGTTGGAACAATGGAACATTAAAATGATTAAAATAAAGGCTAATTCCTTATAAATGCCTAGAAACCGAATGATTGTTTTGTTTTGTTTTCTTAAAAAATAAGATGATATAGACGGCACCATTATCAGTACATTTCCCTGAAAATCAAAGCATTGACATTAGAGATGAACTGAGAAAATGGTGGATTCATTTCAATTTGTGATTCAACAAGGTTCACAAATCACAAAAACGAATCTATGATTTTTGCAAATTGCTTCTTTTTTATTAACCCGCCCCCCATATAAAACACCCCCACAGGAAATGAGACACACCAATATCATAAAGAAACTTCCACTGACTCTCCTTTACAAGTCTTACAAATCTGGGTTTCAGAGGTCTGAATTATGCACCCCTGAAGAGGACCCATCTCCCAAGAAAGCACCTTCCAAAATGGGGGAGGGGAGGATTTTAGAGGCAAATCAGGGAAAGCTTCTCTACAACTTTTGTAGTCTCTAGTTGCCTGGGTACCATTTTATAACTTAATAAATTAACAAATTAAACATTGCTAAAAAATTATTAGTTCATATCCATTGGAGAGGAATGAAAGCACAAATTTGAATTGAAAATTAGGGATTTTTTAAAACAAAAAATTAATTCATTTCTTAATTCATGCCCATCTCTAGCTGACATCAAATAGATTAGATTCAGTTTTCTTTCACCACTTTCTTCTTCCAGTTCAGAGGTAATCCTGGCTAGCCAGGATGGTTGTAAGTAGACTATGCATGCCTACTTATCTGCTTACTGTACTTAGTTGTCTGTGTATAGTCATCTCTCTCACCATAAAAGACCCACAGTGAGGCATAAACTATACAATAACCACAGTTTAAAAAATAACAACATGATTAAAAACAATTTTAAATCCAGATTTAAAAGATAATACTACCTCAACTGAGGGTATGTTGAATCCAAACCCCTGCCAGCCTACATGTGTTGTAAATGATTTAGGAACACCTTGATTTTGGCCTGAATTAGTGCTAGCATAGCAGCCATGGGTCTGTGCGGAGAGGGGCTTAGATGTTGCTTAAATAAACTCCTCTGCTGCTCCTCCCACTTTTGCCTACTTCAGTCTTATGCTGAGCTCTTTGATAGCCGATGTCAAACAGTAATCCAGTAGACCATTGCATCCCTGGAATTTTAAAATGCTGCAGTGCCTTTACACAAAAAAATGATCCATTACAACAGGAACTGGCAGCCAGGCATCTACCAAATTAGGATTTAAAAACAAAGTGTTCTGCTTATATACTGCCCCATACCACTTCAAGTAGTCTCTGGGCGGTTTGCAGTTTTTAAATTACAGTATGCAGGCTACACATTGCCCCCCCACCCCCCCAGCAAGCTGGGTACTCATTTTACCAACCTCAGAAGGATGGAAGGCTGAGTCACCCATGAGCCTGCTACCTGGTATTGAACCCCAGGTCGTGAGCACAGTTTTACCTGTAGTACAGGCATTTAACCACTGTGCCATGGGGCTCCTCCCACTAAAGCAATGGGAGGCGTTTCCCGACCTCACTGCAGCACAGCTACAAAACAGGGGTCCTATATAACTGATACAGGGCTGAAAGATTTAGATCAGAGGTTCTCAACCTGTGGCTCCCCAGTTGTTCCTGGACTGCTACTTCCAGAAACCCCTTCCAGCACAGCGAGTGGTGGAGGCTTCTGGGACTTGCAGTCCAGGAACATCTAGGGACTCACAGGTTGAGAACCACTGATTTAGATCCAAAACACCCCTCCATCTTGAAGCTTGCTATCTCTTTGCTTAAACTATTTCACAGGACTGTTGAGAGGATAAAATGAGGGTAAAAAGAACCTGTGTATGCTAAGGTTCTCGGGGGGAGGGGGCAGAATAATGAATAAGTTGCAGATGTCAATGATGTTCTGTCAAGGCTCAATATGGGTATAAATCCCCAGTCATACAACATCTTTATATATTCACAGACATGCAATGCAACATCTTTATACAGTATATTCAATTCCATCCAAGGCTGTTCTCCTCTGAACATTTGTTCTGTCATTGACCATTAACAAAACAAAATAAATGTTAAGCAAGTAAGGGAAGTCAAGTGGAAACCACAAATCAGGAAGGCCACTGGCTTCACTGCCAGAGTCTAATGTGATCTATAATGGAAGGATAATAAGAGGCTCGAGTTGGTTTTATGGGGCTTCGTGTAAATTTTGGCAACACAGAAGGGTGGGGTGATCTTCTTGATCCTTAACCAAACAGCTGATGCTGGGTTTTTTCCAACTGTTGTCATTACAGTGACATGCTGTCTTCTACCCCTGGATAGTCTAAAGCCCTTTACCTCAGGACGACATATGTTGAGAACCTCCTTATTCTTTTACCACTCACCTGCTCCAGCTACTTCCAAACCCACTTAAGCTTTCACCCACACCAGATGTGGGACATCGTGAAGGAGCAAAACAAGAGGTGGCCTTGTGAGTTAATAGCACTGGCTGCTATTAATTGGATCACCACCCTTCCCTCCGGTTTATTATTCATAGCACTAGCGGGAGGCCAAGGTGAAAGAGTGACTCACACAATGGCATGTTCCAGCTGAAAGTTAATACCAATCCACTCCCCCGCAACTGAGCATCAGAGCTGGATCAGGTCAAAGCAATGCATTTGCCTCCAAGTAAAAAGCTGGAGCTTAAAGGATCGGCAGCTGGCGGGGGGCACAGTTCAGTTGCTACCTCCAAGTACCAAAAAAAAAAAAAACCTCCTGTGAGTTTTTTGCCAGCTGTTCTGCAGAAACACTATCTTTCATAGATGTCTGTTGAATAAATTGACGCTGATGCTTCTAACTGTCTACAGGGGTCTGAATATCTTTCAGGTGTTTTGAATGGAGGGAAGAGATTGTGTAGAAGCAACAGGCCAGTATAGCCAGATGATGATTCAACTAATTTCAGAATGGAAATCTCATTGCCATTTATTCTTCTTGACAGCCTACAGCTTCGTAAGCGACAAAGTGGGGTGGGGTGGGGAGCAGATGTGGCTCTTAAACAATTGGTAGCATTTTATCCACTCTGAAAATATTTATTCATACAATTTGATTGCAATTGGCCACAAACTATTGGGGGGGGACCTGTAAGCCTGTCAGTCTTCCAAAGACTTTCAGCTACTGATTACCTGTGAATGTAAGGTAAAATGCATTTTCATTTTGTTTGGTACCTCATAATTCCAATTAGAAAATGGTGCTCACAAAGAAGAATGAAGACCTTTGTATGTTTTATGTAAAGTTCTGCAAAGGAGCCTAAAAAGCACTTTCAGCTGGATACACTTACAGGCTCCTCGGCAGACTGTCATGTGAAACAAGTGAAGGTCTTTCTGATTTCTGGCTGGGATGGAGAACGCAGGGGTAGTACTTACGTGCTCTATCCGTGCCACCCATTTAGCCCTCCACAGTTTCTGAATGAGTTTCAAAACAGTACAAAGAAAATGCACTGTGTTCACATCATGGGCATACACAATTTTCTGTATTAAGGAAAAATGGCATATATTGCACAGTCCATTCTGTCCATGCCAAGGCAACCTCCAGGTGTTCACCCATCCTTTTAAAATAAGGATGAGCAAACCAAGAGGAGTAAAGGGACATTTTTCAGTTTTGCCACAAGCCCAAGATCCATAGTTCCAAAAGGCAATGGCAATAGGTGGAGAGAGTGACATGGCCAGAAAAGCTAATTTTTTATTATTTTATTTTATTTTATTATTTATTATTTTTCATTTTTAGAGAAGGCAGTAGTATAGCCCTTATATGCAATCACAGAACGTAGTAATGTAATATATGAAAATGAATGACCAAAGTATACTTAAATGAGAGTCATTTTCTTTAAAAAAAAGGTTTAAAATATTATGTATATATAGAGGAAATGTGGCCCTTACTTATCAGATAATACCATTTTGCAAAGGCCAGTTATTTTAGATGTTTAAACGCACTAATTCAGGATATTGAGAATACTGTATATCCCTTTGAAGTGCTTACTCAGATATATGTCTTACTAATTTAAATTGGTTGTATAGCTGAGCAGTTGTGTAAGAAATTGATATATTTATATTTATTAGGGTTAGAGATTATAAAAGTTGCTTTCTTAGACAACACACACCAGCCAACGTGGCCTGTAACTACATTAGATAAAGGATTCTCAATGCAGAGTATACAAATCAAAGTATATCTGTCTGTTGTGTAAATTTATCTTGAATGCTTCCTGTTTTGGAGTGCTCACCATCTGCCAAGTTAATTGGTTTCATTGTTGAGCTGCTCTAAGATTTAAGACGTTTTTCTTGATACTCAACCAAAATCTTGTTTCCTGTAACCTGAACCAATTATTACATGTCCTATGCTGTGGGATGACTGAGAACAGAGCCTGCCCCTTCTCATTATGACAGCCATTCAAGTGTTTGAAGAGGGCTATCATATCTCCCTTTAGTCCTCTTTTCTCAAAGGGCGATTTTACATGACCCCTAAGATCTGCTGGCAACTTCAATTCGGACCAGAGATCTTGGGGGCTTGCTCCTCTTCCTGTGTTCCCACCCCTCCACACTCCCTTGCTCCTGTCTGCGTGAGGGAAGGGAGGAAAAAAAAGGAGAAAAAAATGCAGACTCACCTCCGCTCTGCCCTCGGGAGCTGCCCCGGGAAGCATTCCAATCTCTTCCAGTCTCTTAAACGGGCAGGGGGCAAAACAAACAAACAAACAAACAAACACAAGGTGAGGAGAGCCCGGCACTCACTGCTTTACATCCGCATCAGAAATTTTTCACTTTCGGAGACCAGGTACTTGGAAAATGCGCTGGGACACGCTTAGGTGGGCGTGGCCGTACTTAATTTTTTAAAAAATCCGGAGCTGGTGGGAAAACAATTTTAAGCTCCGGATCTGGGAGCCCTTTGCCTCGGATTTTAGGGGTCATGTAAAAGTGCCCAAAGCTAAATATTCCCATTTCTTTCGTTCTTTCCTCATAGGGCTTGCTTTGTAGCCCTCCTCTAAAAATCAGTTTCAGTTTGTCAGCATTTTTTAAAAGTGTGATGTCCAGAACAGGACACATTACTCAAGATGAGGCCTAAGCAGTGCCAAACAGAGTGGAATTAGTACCTTGTGGGATTGGAAAACTAAACTTCTTTTAATAATATCTAAAATAGCAGTTACCTTTTTTGCAGCCAGAGCACAATTATGTATACTGTAAGTGACTCTGTATCTATCTGGTCGTTGTTCTATCCAGTCCACAACTAGTTAATTTGCTACTCGGAATATTGAGCATATTTTGTCAAAAGCTTTGCTGAAGTCAAAACATATTATGTGTACAGCATTCTTACCATCTACTTGTGAGGTTACCAAAACAAAAAACAACATAAGATTAGTCTGATAGGATTTGTTCTTGTCTTTTCTGTGTCAGTTATTATCATTTCCCCATTCCTAATGAGTAGCTGAACCATTATTTATTTGCCTTTTGCTATGCACGTACCTAAGGAATGCTTTTTTGGTTGCTTTTTGCATCTCTTGCTAATTTCAGCTCATTCTCAGTATTTCTCATCCTTGCAATTCTTTGCTACTTATCTGTACTCTTTCTTTGTAACCTGGCCTTCCTTCTACTTCCTATATGTGGCCTGGGGGGTTTTCAGGTCTTCTGTGAGGTTTTGTGGAAGGGGGGGGAGGGTTCTGTCTCCCACTTTTTTTTCTTATTGGAAGTATTTGTAGTTGTGCCTTTAGAATGTCCTTTTAAGAAATCCCAACCCATTTCCCACTCTCTGTACCCCAGAGCACAGAGAGAAACTCCCTGTTCCCCGAGCACCTTGCTCTCTGAAGGTGCCAGCTTGGTGAAACGTCAGGAAGAAAAACTTCCAGAACATGGCCAAACAGCCCAAAAATCTCAAAACAAATACCATCTTAGACTCCTTTACTTCTCAGGACCTCCTGCCATAGGACCTCACATAATTTTTCTGAGTTTATTAGCACTGAAATCAAGAAAAGTAGAAAATGGTCATTATGTTTTTTTTCACTTGTATCTCCTGCTTTCCATGGATCTCCTTTGCCCATTTCATCATAAAATCAACCTTATAATGTAACATGAAAGATGTAGCCAAAAACATCAACAATACTTGATGAGTAGGCAGAGTAAGCAGGATTTGACCTTGCCCACCCCCTCCCAAACATAAAAAAATTATGGCAAGGCTGAAATTTTTGATTTAAAAAGGTGCAATAATTAATGTGCTTCATTGGCATCACAGTATCTTATTTGCATGGTATGGAAATTGGACTAGACTGATTTTGCAAACATCATATAATAACCGCCTTTCCCCGTGTCATACTCCCAATCAATCACTTATACGTAGCTAACTAGAAGAAAAAAATAATAACATTCTAGACTGTGTCCATACCTGAGCATAAAGCAGCTGCTCAGTAGGGTGAATAGAGATGAAAAGCATCCAGTGTGGTTGTTCTGAGTCTTTCCAGTGCTTAGCAGTTTAGAGTTAAGAGGTTTTGGCTTTCATTGGGATTTCACCTCCATTTGCTCTAGAACTTGCTTATTCTCTTGCACCTAGTTGTTTCAAAATTCAGCATTTTTAAATTCCACAACCAAACTTCAGATATTTGTAGAGCCACCTTAGTTGATCCGAATGCGACAGGGGACTTCTTTAAGCACCCTGTATTTCTTTCCCTAAAATACAAATACTGTACTCTGCCCTGACTCATCTGAAGCCATTGCATAATCACTATATAGCGGGGGGCGGGTAGGAATCACATTAAATTTGTCTCTGAAGATTCGGTTCTCTTTTAGGTACAGTATATATAAAGATCATGGAGAACAGACAGAGCAAGTCAGTTGTAACTCCTTTCCCTCAATGCTTATGCTCTACTGTTACCCAGGATAAAAGATGCCAGATGCAGGGGAGTGGTATCAGGAGGCAGATATCTAGTCTCATGCGCTCCCAGTGGCATTTGGCAGGGCCACTGTGAGATACAGGAAGCTGGACTAGATGGGCCTTTGACCTGATCCAGCATGGCTCTTCTTATGTTCTTATGAGGATGTTAATCATGGCACCTCTCATTGAAAGCCCTTTGGATGCTAAATTTCTG
>JAHTLZ010000330.1:35555961-35588127 GCA_023846285.1 Phrynocephalus versicolor
TTTTCTTAGGTACATCTTCTTGGATTCAGTCACCTAACAATATTTCATTTAGGGCAGGGTGACCTGGTGGGGAACTCTGAAAGTAGTTCATTCCAGTTCTCTGGCAGACTGTTACACTCTTCTCTTCTCTTCTCTTATTGAATCACTCAGGATAAGATGTGGTTTCTTCATAATTCATAAAGTAGCATCCCAAAAAATAACCTATGTGGTGCTATTGTGGGAGTGTCAGATTTCAGCATGGAAAACCAAGGTCCAAATCACTGTTCCACTCTGAAGTACAGTGGGTGGTCTTTGGCAAAACAGCCTCTGACAATGTAACCTTCCGCACAATTTTGTTGAGATCTTTTCAAATGAGGCAACATAACACTTTGTCTTAGTTATTTCTTGGTTTCCTTGAAAACTATGTCAGAGTGTAGCTGTTAGCTAACTCGATGCCATATTCTGGAACATTTTTTATTTAAAAAGGGAATTTTAAGGGGCCTAAATAGTCTCCTGAAGTCCTCATGCAGCATTGTTTTTTCATGCTGAGATGAATTAATTGTTGCTTTGGTGCCCGCCATTTATTGAAACAAATCGACTAGTTTCTTCCAACCCACAGAGATGTTGCCAAGTAGCCCATCAAATCAGACAAAACAATGTCACTGAAAGAAAACAAAACTAATTCAGACAATGAAATTGATGACAGCCATTTTAATCCAGATGAATAAATGTAATGTGACATCACAATGGCACCAAACAAGGAGCCAATTAGAGCTGCAGAGAAGCTCATTCTTGAGTGCCACTGCAATTCAAGGTATGACAGAACACATTTCTGAATAAGGAGAAAGGGCATTCATGTGCAAACAATGTCACACGACTGGACCAACACCAACATTTGGGACAAGTGGATTTTGGGGTCAACAAACTGTGAGGTCACCCCATCTGCTGCTCCCAAAACAATTTCCAGTTCTTGCACATAAAACTAAATTCTGAATGCTTAATTCTCCCCCACCCACCGATTCTTGTGAATGGGTCTCAAGGTTCTGCAAGAAGAAACAAAGTGGATCCCACAAAACTGAAAGTCCCTGGTTTAAAAGATGGAGGGATGGAAAACATGTGGGCTTCCAATTGTAGAACTGCTATCCTCATCACCACCCAGTATTGGTTGTGTTTGTTAGGGATGATTGGCGTTGAAATTCAACAATAACTGGAGGACCATAGGTTTCCTGCAACTCTAAGGCGTGACAGCTGGATCTCTAGCATCATTCTCAGATTCATTTTCTTTGAGTGCTCATGGACAGTAAGTCCTGATTCATCTAGCATGGCCTAGAAGTCACAAGAGCAATCATAGGCAGACGCAGGCCACTTGTGTGTACCAGGCTTGAATATTTAGTCCATAAAAGCTTCCAGGAAAAAAGTTCACAAAGTGTTGGTTATAACCAGGCACCTGCTTGTCTATTAACACATGCATGAGAGCATGGCTCCCCTTTAAAGAGATTTGTTGTATGCCATCATAAAGAAACCTTTCTTCATCTCGGCTTGAACTGTTTCGTTGCAGTGAACAAGGTACGACTCAAATGTGTTCACAGGCACTGACTTTTAACAAATATTTATCAACAAAATTTGATTCAACACCCCCCGCTGCGCATCCCTTGGGAAAGAGCAGCAGCAGTAAGATGCAAAACCCAGAGAAGACAGTTCAGCCCGATCTTTCATGTTCGCACAGTGTGCAATGCGACGTGTGTGTTCAAAATATATAAATAGTGTGCACTGGCTTGTTTATCTTGAGATTCACCAATGTTACTGTGAAGTTGGTCATGGAACATTTTCTGTCCAGTCAGAGAAAACTCAACAGGGCAACCCGACATCAAATATTAAAATAACAAATCCGTGGATATTTAAATAAAATATGTCTTGCTGACTGGCGTATGATCTTCTGTCTCCTAACCTTGAGAAAATGTATCATTTCAAAAGTGTTGCTACGGAGCCTGTTCAGTTTTATAAGCCAGATAGAAAATTAAGGGAGAACAAACAAAATCCCATTTCCATTGGCTAACCTTAAATTTTAAAAATAACATTCATCTCTTTGCTTACAATTATTTATTAAATGTAGAAAGTATTTTCCTAACCTATCTTGCTTTAATATAACGTACTTGCTAAAACATCATATAACAGGTTTTTTTAACAATGGAACAGACACCATGTCTACTTTGGTACTAGTCTACTTGGGTTTTACAGGATGTGATAGCACCTAATCGTAGGAATGACTATGTTGTACATTACCCAAAAGCAAAAGAAAAATAAAATATAAAGAAGAAGAAAATGTTTTGACAACTCAAAAACCAATTGCTGTATTTTTATGTGAACTTTTTGGGGACAAGTCCACTTCCTCAGACTGTGGAAGTGCCACAATATTTGTCTTCTTTAGTTTTTAATTGTTCCTTTGTTTTTTTCCTGATATGTTGGCACAGACGTCTTCTAAAGCCACCATATTGTTCATTAGTATATTGGTGCCGGTGTGGGAGAAACAGCCTTTACAAATACAGCAAGACCACCGTATCCACTTATTCATTATCCACTGATTCAGATATCCACGATTGGCAGAGGAAAAAAAATACATAATCCAGCAGCTGCAAAGCAAACTACTGTCACAAACAGCAGCTGTAAAGCAAGCTACTGTTGCAAAACAGCAGTTTTGGCAATTTTGTTGTCATTATCTCTTATCCACAGTTTTCATTATTCATGGGAAAGCCTGGAACCAATCCCCATCGGATACTGGGGTCCTACTGTACTGTGAACTGCTTTTCCTAGGCCTAGCAAAGCTTTAGAAAAGGTGATTTGTCCATTTTTGGATTAGACCCCTAAACGGCTGTAAAAGTGCTCCAGTCCAGAAACATTGGGTCTCAAAAAATAAATATATAAAGACTGAAGCCAAGTCCACATGGGCATTTAGCCTGCTGTTTGGTTCATTGATGGGCCAGGTTAGTCCACTCCTTTTTCTAGTGTTCACACATGGACATGACTGGTCTGACCAATTTGTCCCAGCCTGGACCTTTCTGAATCCCCAGCAGGGGCATTGCACTATTTTGGTATGGGTTTGTCTCCATTGAGTGTGGACACTTCGAACAGACTAGGCTTGAGCCTTGCAACAACTAGATTGTTGCTGATACGATGAATCACTTCATTTAGCTTAATGTTTTTTCCTTTGCCTCTCTGTGTATTGCTGATTGAAACTGTCGATGTGGGCAGTTTCTCAATCGACAACACATAGACAGGGAAAGAACAATATTTTTTAAAATTTAATCACACTGATTCATCACATCAGTGATTATCTAGCAGACATTTAAAGAAACCATTTCCCCTGATCTTTTGCAGATGATCAGGGAAGCATTTAATTGACATGAGATTTGATATGCTGGAGGAGTGTGCTAAATGGCACATTATTCCTCCCCTTCACCTCCACCTCAACCAACGTTTTATAGCCCAATCCAGCCTGCACCAAAACAGCCAGTCTAGAAAGACTCTGACATCTTCTATGATGGTTTGTAACTATTTATTGTTTTAGAAAACAATTGAAGGGTTTCGGTTTTTTTTTTCTTGCCACTTAGCAGCAACAATCTGTTTATAAAATGAATATTACCAGTGCATCTGAATCCTCTGGTGTTCAAATTTCCTACCATGACACGAGTCATTAGTTTACTACTCTTATCTCTTAACACCATGGTGTTAAGAACCATGATGCAAAATATGGTGAGCTCAGCAGCCATAGAAGAAAGTCATTGTGTTCAACTGCAGCCTTAGGCCAATTACTTGATGAAGAGCAGAGATCCCTTTTTAATTCTGAGAGGGTGTGTGTGAATATTTACTGTCATACAAAGTAGGTCATAAGAACCTAAGAACATAAGAGGAGCCATGCTGGATCAGGCCAAAGGCCCATCTAGTTCAGCTTCCTGTATCTCACAGTGGCCCCACCAAATGCCTCTGGGAGTGCATGAGACTAGATATCTGTCTTCTGATACCACTCTCCTGCCTCTGGTCCTTGAAGTACCCTGGTTTTAAGCCTGGAGATTACACATATCCATCATGGTTTGTAACCTGTGTTGGACTTTTCCTCCAGGAATCTGTCCAATTGCCTTTTGAAGGCATCCAAGCCAGATGCCATCACCACATCCTGTGGCAAGGAGTTCCACAGACTAACAACATGCAGGTCCTTGTTTTGAATTAAGACAGGAAGAAAAACCCAAGCCCTTCATGCAAGTTATACATTTGGGGGTTTACATTTGTCAAAAGTTCACTTTCTGAAAGTTTGGACCTTGCCAATATAAACAGGCCTGTTTCTAATGCTTACTTGTTACTTGGTCCCTGTCCCTTGCTGGGAATCAGCAAAATTAGACATAATCAATAAATCAATGCTGTTTATTTTTACTCCCAAGGAAATCCACTGTTTTCAATAAGAGTTATTCTCTCAGGAGTTTAGCACTGTAGCCTTAATCCAATTTCAGTTATATTTTTACACATTCATTGTCCTATTGGTTATGTATGGATATTTTCCTCAAATACTGTGATCACAGTTTCAGGCCAAACTTATTAGTAACTTGAAGGTTTCCTGTTTCTTAAAAACTCTTATACAGTTTCACTGCTTACTCTGTTTATATCGGTATTTGAGATTCTGTGCACTCAGCAAAATAATATTTAGTGGATACACTAAAACCAACATTGACTTCAACAGGGGATTTATGCATCTCCTTAAATCATTCCCAGTGACATCAAAGGAACTTAAGTAAGCATAATTTCCTCTGGATTGTGTCCACCAAGTTTAACATGCCTAAAATGTGTGCCGACTCTTCTGCTGAAATCATAAACCATCTGCATGTTGTGTTTGTATACTGCCAGACACAGACAGATAGACTGTCGCTTCCCAACCGCCTCTGAAATTCCTGAAGTGCATCAACATAGACTCTTAGAATAATGGAGTTAGAAGGAGGAATCTATGAGGCCATAAAGTCTAGCCCCCTGCTCAATGTAGGATTCCAAGTCTAAGTATATCTGAGAGATGGTTGTCTTAATTTTTTCCCCCTTGAATGCCTCTAGTGCTGGAGCACTCGCTACTACCAGTTATAGATCTGCAGCCTCTCTCTTTCACCTGAAGTAGGAATTGAAAGGCAGGATGTAAGGTAGATGGGTGATGAGACTCTCCCATCGTTTTTATTTTATTTTATTTTATCTTAGAGTATTTTTACCCCGCCTTTCTCCTTGGGAAATGACCCAAGGCGGCTTACGGTAATGATGAGGGATAATATACAGTCCAGTACAATTAAGACATGTTCAAGTATTTGAGAACAAGGAGTTGAGGGACATCTTACAGCATCCTCCATTGGTACCTGTCATTCCTTCCGGCGATTTTACTCATGATCCTTCCTAATGTTGGAGAATTATCCACACTGCCGATTTCAGCCTGTCCAGGTCTGGGCGACAGACCAGTCCTTTGACTTTGGCTATCAAATTTAGTATCACTGGCAGTTGGTGAGTGTCTGTTGATATTGATCTCAGAATTGAGAATCATGTTTGACTTGGCCACCATGGGGGCAATTGAGATGTAGTCAGTGTCGTAGGGTAATAGAAGGGTAGCGATAAAGGAGTCCTCATGCCCAACATCATAAGGGCATCTCCGAGTGAATCCTTTTATCCTTCGAGGATTATCTGCTATAAGCTTTTCACACACTGCTGGCATAGAATGGCTTTCTAAAAGCTTCAGTTAATCATAGATGGTGTTTGTTATAAGGCTTTTTCAGTCTTTATTAAAAAAATACTTTAGCAGGTTATCTGTTACAGAGCGCCTTTCATAGCTCAGTGTGGTGCAGCAGTTAGAGCAACAGGCTAGTCCTCCAGAGACCAGGATTTGAATCTCCAGCCAAGCCAAACCAACCAACGAACCAATCATAAAGCACTGGTACACATGTCCCTTTTTTTACGGTTTCTTATGACCATTCCTCTGCCATGTGTTAGATTAATACTAAGGCCACATTAAATAAAAGGATAGAAGCACATCTGCCTCTCTCTCTCTCTCTCTCTCTTTCTCTTTCTCTTTATCTCTGCCTAGTGAACTAATTTTGGAAAGTCCACAACTATGCAGCTATCCCTCTCATCTGGGCATATACAAGAAAAGGGGAAAAGGTACATGTGGTCCTCTAGATACTACAAGACTGCAATTTCCATCATCCTTTTACCATTTTGTGTGTGTGTGTTGTGTCATTACAGTCATGACCGACTCTTTGTGACTCCATGTCCATGGAGTTTTCTTGGCAGGAATACTGGAGTGGCTTGCCAGTTCCTACTCCAGGCGTCTACAGCTGCTGGTATTCCCTGGTGGTCTCCCATCCAAGTACTAACCAGGGCCAACCCTGCTCAGATTCTGAAATCAGGCAAGATCAAATGTGCTTAGGGCATCTAGGCAGCTTGTACCATTGAGTATTCTGGATTAGGGATCCTTGGCATAGCAGTCGCACAACATCAGTCTCCATGACACAACCACATAATCTCATCAAGATTGAGAATAAACCACAAGGGCTGAGAAAAAGATTGGGAGTAGTGTTATCAATAAAATTGCCCCACCCTATACCACCAAGGTTGGCAATTCCTGTAGGTGCTTCCTGCAGTAGGAAAGTGGTTATTGGCATGTTAAAATATGAATCAACATAGAATTCAAAAGGAGGTCTCCCACTGACAGAGGCATATGAAGCTACAGATGTTCCACAGTCACATACTTTCAGATATAAACACCTAATAAAACACCAGCAATAACAAATCCACATGTCCACCCATTTCCCCGGTTGTGAACTCTTTGGCTTTAATTTGAAGCCCAATGTATTTCAGCGCTATAAAATATGACCAGGTAGTAGCTGCTTGTGTGCCCTAGCAATTGTTTAAGCAGATGAGCCCTGTTATACACAGACAGTGTCTCATTGCTTACTCCCAAGGATGTGTACCTACCAGTAAAAGCCAACGAGCTTCAGTGCTAATGCCTGCGGATGGGTTTATCCCACCCTGTGCCAACATCCAAGAGAGCCATGAGTTTTTCTTTAAGCTCAGATCTCCTGGCTTATTGTCAGTAAAGCCCATGCCAGCTGCACCAGCCAACGAAATCTTATAGGAAAAATAAATTTGTCATAGGAAAACTACAGAAATGTGATTGCTTTCATGCAGAACTACAGTAAAGAGATTGTTAGACTCGTTCCTAATGTTGGGGGAGGAGGAGAAGGGGGGGGAGAGAAAACCCTCGCCAAATTAGATTTTGGTAGATGCCATTAAAAGTCCCCGAAACTTCTCAACAAAGAACTAAACAGTGCTTTTTTTCCCAAATTAAAAAAGTTGATTAATTATGTGTTTGCAAGAAACCCAGGCATGGCAAAACCATTTTGCGCCATCATCCCCACCAAGGTGTAAAGATTGGCCTGAGAAGGAACAGCTCCAGGGAGGATTCTCCTTCCCTCTTGGCCGGAAAGAACGCAATTCCGGCTGACAGCTGCCCTGCGGCCTTAAAAGTGCAGGTAAGGACACTCTGGACTCTGCCACCAGCTTCAAGAACTGGGGCCCTCCAACGTGGAACGCTATGCATCTCTCTCAAACGTGTGCATGTCCTGGTGAGCTCCTCTCAAATCAGTGGCTGTAGGAATTCAACATCTAAGGGGCTTTAAAAGGGATTTTTGCAGAGTGAGCTCTGGCACCGTGGGGATGTTATTGTATTGCAGAGTATGACAATGCCCCCATGCCTCCATGAATGTTTGTTAATGCAGAAGCAAAAACGTTCTACAATGCTCAAACACCCTTTGCCACAAACCATATAAAAAGGTAAAGGTTCCCCCCGCACATGTGTGCTAGTCATGTCCAACTCTGGGGCAGTGCTCATCTCCATATTCAAGCCAAACTGTCTTCGAAGAAAGCCCAGTGTAGATGGCATTACAGTAATCCGGACAGGATGCAATTAAGGCATGTGCCCTTGAAGTCAGATATTTGTAGGAACAGAGACAGCTGGTGCACCAGCTTTAGGTAAAAGGTAACCCCCCCCCTGCACATGCGTGCTAGTCGTGTCCGACTCTAGGGTTGGTGCTTATTTCCGTACTCAAGCCAAAACAGCCAGTGTTGTACAAGTCCATGGCCACGTGGCCGGCATGTTTATAAGGAAACAGTTTTACCTTCCCGCTTTTTACGGCGATACCTATTTATCTACTTGCATTTACATGCTTTCGAACTGCTAGGTTGGCAGGAGCTGGGGTTATCAGTGGGAATTCGCTCAACTGCGTGGCACCCAGGATTGCAGCCAACAGTGTAACAGTTATCATCCAACAGCCTTATTTAACTTATCCAACTGAGATGCCCAAAAGGCTTATTACATTGTGAGGCCAAGGATGGGTAAGAGAGGCGCAGTATACAGTATTAAGAATCCAACTACAGTGGTACCTCTACTTACAAGTGGCTCGACTTAAGAGCAGAAAACCGTTTGGCATTTTTACTGCCTTACAAATTTTAGATGTGGTCTGCTCTGCTTACATTTTTTTGATCTTTTAATATTTCTATTCAATTTTTTTAATTTTTTAGATAGGGCTGCTCTACTTAAGAGTTGTTCGACTTAAGGCATGCATTTGGAATGGATTAAAATCGTAAGCAGAGGTACCACTGTACCTAAATCTCATTAGAGTGAACTGCATCACCTCCTATTGTCTTGCTGCCGTGTCACATTCATAGATGCCACACTGAATTCCTAAAGAATTCACAAAGGAAAATGAGCCATATTAGGGCCATATATTATAACAGTATTAGGCACTGAGGTTGTTTTACTTGTCCATGAATATGCTACTTGGGTGGCAGAAGATAATTCGCTTCCTTAAAAACCTGATGTGTTTGCTGTTTTGTAAAACAGAGTCTTTAAGAGCCCATATTTACTAAAGAGCTTATTGGTCATCTGTTTTCAAGAGGTGAACAGATCAAGTGCATGTCTCTTAAGCCAGCCATACATGCTCACCAACAAGTGCAAGATGGCACTGGCTCTTGTAGCGATCTAATTTTTAAATGCATCAATTTAGAAATTGAAACACAAGCAAATTTGACTGCCACCTTAGGTAAAGGTAAAGCCTCCCCCCACATGTGTGCTAGTTGTGTCTGACTCTAGGGGCAGTGCTCATCTCCGCTTTCAAGCCAAAGAGCCAGTGTTGTGCAAGTCTGTGGCCATGTGGCCGGCATGGCTGAACACATTTCTGCACATGGAACACTGTTTACCTTCCCACTTTTTATGGCGGTACCTTTTTATCTACTTGCACTTACATGCTTTCGAACTGCTAAGTTGGCAGGAGCAGGGGTTGACAGCGGAGGCTCACTCCGCTGCATGGCACCCGGGATTTGAACCGCCAAGTTGCTGACTTTGCAGCCGACAGTCTCAGCACTCCAGCCCACTGAGCCACCACAAAGAGATATTAAAAACAAATTGCTGGGTCCTGAGCCATTTTTTTTTTAAATTATGGGCTTTAAAAAAGTAACTGCAGAAAACTTCATATGGCGTCACTGTGAAAAGGGTAAGCAATATTTGGCCATCGGAATATATTTAATGACTGGCAGGCCATGCATTATTGTTCTACTGGGCATGTAGTCTCTGACAGTGCTTTGAGACTCATATCAGGTTTCAACGGAGGTTTCCAAGTGGTGGCTGAAGCCCTGTTGTGCTGTACAATAAGTTGCAACTAAAGTATGCCCATCAAATTAGTGGAAATTTGGTGAGTCAAATCCTCTCTAAGTTCTGTTGATTCAAATGGGCCTACTCTGCTTGTGGTACAGTGATTTTTATTTTTTTAGTAAAAATATACACTTTGAATCTGGAAACCTCAGCTCTTACTCTAGTAGTACATTTGGAAAGACTGTACAAAAGTCTTGACCCCAGACAAAAAGTGCGTTCATCCTGAGTCTCCCTGATAAATGCAGGGCTTCCTATATACTTAAATCTACAGTGAACATAGGAATTAAATTCAGATATTCCTGTATTGTTAACTGTAGATGTCTAGAAGTCCAGACACCTAAATATTTAAATTGGCGCTGCTGCCAATGGAAAGGGTACTTAATAAAATGATGCTAAGTAGAGATGCAGCACAGATCTACGTGTTTTTTTTTTTTTCATTTTTCTTCCACTGATGGCACTGCCAGAATGCATACCAAATCATCTATAAATATTAATTTTTAGCAGGTTTGGGAACTGATATACCTAGCTAAAGAGTACAGTAAGGGCAAGGCTGCATTAAAACAGTTTACCATTATTTGACACATGCTGATGATCTCTAGAATTATGATTTCATTGTCACTGGAGCTGCACTTGGGATATTCTGATTTACCTGCTGTGCCAGGTGTAGATGCTGTGGGTGCAACCCTGCTACCTGTTTGCTACGTGCTGATGGTTTTGTTCCTTTTAATGCAGCTTGAAAATGTGGACATGATCGTTGGAAAGGTGAGACTCACCACATGTGTGCTTGGTTGTGGCTCTTCCAAGGTCATAAAAACAGCCAAGGGAGCACTGACTTGTGGGAGTAAGGAGAGTAGTGAATGCTCCCTGCTTCAAGGCATACTTCCATCCTGCCTAAAAGAGGTAATAAGGCCTGTATTGGGGGGGGGGCACATTTCTAGGCCCCACTGTATTGGATAACTATTGCCCAGTATCTAGCATTTCCATTTGGGCAATGTGCTAGAATATATGACAACTACAGCTCCAAGGGGTTCTGGATGAAGTGGATTATCCAGATCAATTTTAGTCCAATTCCAAATCTGGTTGTGGAACTGTGACAGCTTGGATTGCCTTCATGAATGATCTGTGTCATTAAATGAATACAATACTGGAGTCTGTCCCTTTTGGTTCTGTTGGACTCTTGGCAAATTCCAATACCATGCTCATCTTCTGGGTCACAGGTATGGGGCTTGGAGGCATTGGTTGAAATCCCATTGTGCATGTAGTAAGTCACACATAGCGTAGTCCCACTGAAATCTATGGGGATTTGATGTGACAACCCTTCCCTAAGTTTCATTGATTCTGTGGGTTGCTGTGACTGTGATTTACTATGCTATGCAACAGGATTTCAGTCATTGTCTTGCAGTAGTTCCAGTCATTCCTGAAGGAAGGAAGTCAGAGAGCAGTGCTGGGAGACTCCTGTTTGACACTGTTGTGTTTGGCATCCCTCAAGAGTTTGTTTTGACCCTCATGCCCTTATATGTGGGAGAAATTCTCTGGAGTTTGGAGGTTCAGTGACATCAGTACGTTGATGATACCCAACTCTCTCTCTCTCTTTTTTTCTTCTAATTCCAAAGAACCTGTGCCTGGGTTTCTTAATGGACTGGATGGAGACAAAAAAATTGAAGCTTTTCAAGACAGAGGTGCTCCTGATCAGTTGTACGGCAGATAAGGGAATGGGGATTCAATCCATGTTAGGTTGGCAGCTTGGATATATTCCTGGATTTTCCCTGCAGCTGGATGGCCAGCTTTCAGTGATGGCTGGGAGAAAATTTTACACAGTTAAAGCTGGTGCACCAGCTGTGCCTGTTCCTGCAAACATCTGACTTGGCTAGAATGACACATGCCTTAATTACATCCTATTTGGATTACTGTAATGCCACCTACACTGGGCTTGCTTTGAAGACAGTTTGGAAACTTCAGCTTAGTTTTAAAAGCTGCAGCCTGACTGCTGACTGGAGCCACTTATAGGGATTGTACATGCCCTTGCTACAACAGCTTCATTGGCTGCCAGTCCATTTCTGGGCACAATACACAGTGCTGCTTTGCATGGCTAGAGCTAAGACAGAATTTCCCTATACCTATACAATTCTCCCTGGTCCCAGAGATTCCCCAGACCTTCTCATAGTCCCACTGCCTTATGTTTAGTGAGGACTTGAGAAAGGTCAGTTGTTGGCCCCAGTCTATGGCATTCCCTCCTGCACAAGGCTAAGCGAAAAACATCCTGGCAGGGGGAAACCATCCTGCTTACACTGGCATTTGTGAATGCCTTGACAGGACTGGAGGTTTTAATGGGGTGGCAGCATATTCTATTTTATCATGTGTTTGACATTTGTTCAGTGTAATCTGTGTTTTTAAAATTGTTATATGTTTTCATGCTTTTTAATAGCAATGTTCTAATGCATTGTGATTTTAAACATATTTACACTTTTCAGTTGCTGCCTGCTCCCTTCATCGGGATAGAGGTCAGATATTGTTTGCTTGCTTGCTTCCATTTTTATACTACCCATCTAGTAACTTGGTGTGCTGGGCAGTGTATGGAAAGTAAGACAAATAATAAAAATACATTTTAAAATATAAAGATTTTTTAAAAGGCTGGCAATAAGAAACTACAGAGGCAAAAAGAAACCTCCCTCTTCCTCCTCCACACATTCAGTCAAATGAAGAGAACCTCCTCATCTGTGAATATTTAGACTTTGTGCAGGAAAATGCTTTGGATAGGGTTAAATCTTTTAATTATATAGCATTTGTCTGTGTGAGCCTCACCGACCTCTTTTGGATCAGGTGGGTTTCCCTCTTCCCTCTGAAGACCCATGAATGAGGCCAAGGAACCTTTCAACACAATGGGGTTTATTGAGCTTGGAGAAAGTTGAGCAACATGAACAACACCTAACAAATTTGAGCTCACTGCTCAGGGATGTAGTCTGTTTCTGTCTCCCTCTAAGTGCCTAATCCAACCAATTACCATGGCTGAGGAAGGATTCACTTCTGAGCTTGCCAGGAGACTTGTCTTCTGCACCATCTTGAGTTGGCACAGAAGATGGTGCAGCAGGGAAGCCTTATAATTCCACAGTGAGTATAGCTGCCAGGTTTTGCTCCTCTCATGATTGTTTTGAGGTGAGAACTCAAGGTCTTCCGTTCTGGCTTCTTCCAAGGTTTTGTATGGGAAACCCAATTCCCAAGGAGATTGTCTTCTAGGACTGGTGACATCTACCCCTCCTTTCTCTCCCCCCCCCTCAATTAAGAGGGGTTATGTGGCGAGTGTGGGTTAAATGCCTCTTTATCTCTTCCCAGGAAATTCTCATCTGAACTACTACTCCAGTATACAGTTCTTTTTATGTACATCAGAGGTTCCCAAAGTGGGTCTATTTTGACTTGCAGGGGGTCCATGACAGTGAGGAAAAAATTGGGGGTCCACAAAATGTAAATGGGCATCCACATGTTTAGGAAAATTCAATATTAGGCAGGCAGGGGGTCTACAGAAAACAAAAAAAAATCAGCAAGTGGTCTACAGGGCGAAAAGGTTTGGGAACCTCTGATATACATATTACCAGTCCCTGGAATTTAAGGTACTTTTGGGGTTCTCAGTCACCACCTGATAGGATTGCCTGGAAGTTGAGTCATGGCAACTGGACTTCTTTTTCTTGAGAGATAGAAAAAGAAGTCCAGTTGCCATGACTCAACTTCCAGATAAACTCTCCTGGATGACTGAGAATCTTCACAGAGATAGGATTCCCTATTTGGACCTTCTATGGTGTAATCCCAGGATTCTGCCTCTTGCGCTCTTCATTCCTTAGCCAGTCCCCAGTATGGCTAAAGCTGAGGAAAGATGGCATCCACTGCCCTATATGTGTGTATGAACTTTGTGCACATAATATTCTGCAAAGAGATCCTGGGCAGAACTGGGAAGAGTTACTTTCTTGGACAAAGACTCTGAGAATTCCCCAGTCCATGCTAGCCAAGCTGGCTGGGGATTTCTGAGAGATGATATTCATAAAAGTAACTATTTGCAGCCTTAAAGTACATCAACAGAGAATTCTGAAGAAGTGTGACAGAATATTCACCCTGTGCTCCTTAGAAAGAAAAAGCAAGAAATTAATATTCATAAAATAAATAGTAGCAAACACTTTAACACCACAATGGAGGAACTAGTTTTGCAGATTTTATTTTAGTTTATACAAAAATAGACCACCATAATTTAAAAAAAAAACAGAAGTTGTGTGTTCATCTAATTGAACGATACATCATGAAATCAATGGTTGTACATCTGGGAAATTTACCAATCGAACTTTCTTCCACTGGTGTATATACCTTGATTTGTCGCATATGAGTGTCTCTTCCATTTTGGTGATTGGCTAAAACAGCAATCTGAATCATAAAAGTGCGAATAGGTTTCTTGTGTGTATCAGTTAAGGGAACATGAATCCAACCACTTGGCTCCACTAATTCAAGTTGCTGGAGGAGAAAAGGGGAGGGGGAGAGAGGAAAAGATACTTAGAACCAGATTCAAATTATCCATTTACAGTACGTATATAAGCAACTGAGTTTTCTTAGGCAATACAACAGAAAATGGACAGAAGTGGAAAGAACTTGAAGTAGCATAGACTATTTCCTTATCAACTAGTATTTTACATAAGACTATAAGCATCAGTGCCAGCAAGAACCTTGAGAAGTAAAGGGTTTCTGTAGACATATATCAAGTGCTTGTAGCAGGAGGGTCTCCTGCCACCCCAACATGTGTAGCTTGCAAATCATAGGCAGGGGATTAGAGATGGGCACAAAATGAAAAAGAAATGCTGTTTCATCATTTTGTTACAAAACAAAATGGTAGAACATGTTTTGCAACAAAACAAAATGAACTACCATTTTTTGCTCTAGAAACAAAACAATTCATCCTAGAGGCATCAAATTTGGTTGGTAGCTTCCTTGGACTCTTCCATTTAAGCCCTGCAAATTTGGAGAGGTTTGGGATTCAATTGGCAGAGTTATTAAACTCCAAAGTGGGTCCACCATGGAAAAAGAGGAAAATGTATCCTTTTAGACTCAAGCTTCATCATTCCCTCTGTGCTTGTGAAATGCGAAGGAGGCAGGGGGTTTAGGTGATTACTTGGAGCTCTTACAGAAAATTTAAATAAAACAACTATTAATCTGTTTCAGGACATATAACCAAAGACAAAATAACAACAATGACAAAAACTAATGTGTCTTAATAAACTAACAGATTTATTTCCGTCTGAGCTTTTCTAAATTACAATTAAGAGATGGGCACGAACTACCAAAATGGTGAAAACCAAAGAACCCAAACTTTCCCAAACAAACAAACAAACCCCCCCCCCCCGGGGAGGAGGTGCGGGGTGTGTGTTCTCGGGGGGGGCACCCCGCCCCTTTACCTTCCGACCTTGTTCTGCCACTTCTGCTGCCGTGTAGAGAGAAAGTAGTCCAGCTTCCTTTCCAGGAGCTGGGACTGCTACCTCTGCATCTGTGCATGCACACGCTACTCAGCTGAGAGGCAGGTACATCTTCACAGGCTTTGGAATGCACTTCCTTAACCACCCAGAGTTCCCTTTTGGGGAAATCGGCATGGTATACTAATATAAAAATAAATAAATATTCCTCAAAAATAGATATACTTAGCTAACATTTTCAAAGTCAAATCCTGTTGTGTAACATGCAAAGCCATACATATGCATGAGTCCATTCTTCACCACTCAATAAAGGGACCGACCCATCATGATTCTTGTGGATGTGCATGTGCATGTGTGCATGTTAGCTTTGTGTGTGCACATGAGTGTATTGAGCTGGTATGTACATTATTCTCCTCCCACCCACCCCCCAAATTATGGTATGGTTCTTTATTAACTGAGGACAAACAAACCAAAACTTACCACTTTGCTTACAGTTCACAGGAGGATTTGGTTCCCTACCTCAACAACCACGTATACTGTGTACATAATCCTGCAACTAATTTAATCCACAAAATCCCACACAAAATAATTCTGTTAGGTATACACATCCAATTTTTAGCAATATATGGTTAATGACAGTCCTGGAAACCAAATGGTTTCCTGACAGCTTGTATATAATGAGTAACTTCTTGGTCTATGGGTTGTTTTTCACCAGCTCTCTGGTTGGGCTGTGCTAAGTAAATCTGGTGCTGAGTTTGAAGGCACACAGGAAATCTTTTTTTTTTTTTTATTTTGTTTGTTTTTTTTCAGAAACAGAGTTGAACTATAAAAGCCTCATCAGAAACTGTCACCTTAAATGGTGGTACAGTAGTCTAGATCCTTCTCATTAATTAGAACAACAAGAGGTTTAGGATCATGCATTAGCATCAAGAAATTTAGTGTACATAATATTAATTTGTAGAAATGACCAGATGCCCAGACACTTCCTAGACAATAATTCTATTCGGTCATCAGATTTCCCAGTTTCAATACAGTACGAAGGGAAGGTGTAGCCCTCCCTGCTCAGACATTGCCTTGTTCATATACTGTCTGAAGAATCTGGAAGGGAAGGTTTTTGTTCAGTTTCACCTCTGAACAAAAGCAGAAGCAGAAGTAGTAGTTGTGGAGGAAGAAACTATAAGTTTAGCTATCCTTGACTTTATTCTAATCAATAGAGCTGACTTGGTGGAAGGAAACAGTGGCAATAATGCTGGAGACATAATATACCTTGACTACAGCAAAGCTGCACAATATAGCAACGTGCCCCATGATATTCTTATTTGTATGCTAACTAGGTGTGGCTTGCAAGGTAAATAGATTACAGAATTTTACTTAGAGAGCTTATCACTGGGTCCTTCTCAAATTGGGAGGAGGTAAAATTGGTGTACCACAAAGTTCAGCCTGGAGCCTGGTGCTCCTCAACCTTTTTATTAATGATGTGGATATGAAGATGCAAGGAATGCTTATCAATGCTGGAGGCTTTCAAGACACAAACATACAACCATCTGGCAAATACACTTAGATCTAGATTTCTGAATTAAGCAGGAAGTTGGACTTGATGGCCTTATATAGGCTCCTTCCCATTCCATTATTCTATGATTCTATGTTGATAAATTTCAGAGACTAAGTGTGGCTCTACCTCCTCATTTGGGAAAGTACAGTCTATTTGCCCATTTCTGGCAGTGTGCAAGCACAAAATGCCACTGGTTTCTCTTAATGCCCATGTGGTTGTAGCAGAGTGCCTTTCATCACCATTGTTGGCTTGTTTGGCTCACAGAAGCATTTGGGAGTAATCTCGTCCAATTGTTGAAAAGTAATTTTGGCTCTGACCTACATAGCCACGTAAGAGCTCTCTTCAGTACCTCATTCAAAGGCTTTATTAGTGTACTGTAGATAAATTGGGCAGACTCAAGAAACCTACTGCCCTCCTGTATGTTTGCATTCTGCAACACTGGGAAGTAGTTCTAGTTTTCCAATAGGTTGTACCTTGTGCAGCCTTGGGATTATTCCATCCCTACATATTGTCCATCCCTAAAATTCAATTTACTGAAGGTGAGAACTGCATTTTCCCTACTATATTTGAGCTCTGAGTTACTTATTTGATTCAAGACATCCCTGAGGGTTTTACAATGATTCAAAGCTGATAAACCTGACAATAGAACAGCATCCAGGACAAAGGTGCACTTCCCAATATCGAGTAATTCAATTAAGATCCTGAAAGCATTAAGTTTCATAGTGTTATGAAGGTGGTCACTGTTGGCACTGCCATCTGTGAGAAGCATACACTGGAACCTACTAGATGTATGATTTAAAAAGGAAAGCTATATTTGCTGTTTTTGAGAAAATATCTTCTAGTGTTAGGAGATGAACTTTTCTCTAACCACTGCTTCATTCAGTCTTTTCAGATCTATACAAATACAAATGTTTCAATTTTTCTTAAAAATCACTAATGCTATTGGTATAGAACAGTGTTGGCAAACCTATGGCACAGATGCCAAAGGTGGCACTCGGAGGGAGCCCTTTCTGTGAGCACCCAACATCTCCCCTTCACAGCCACCTGTATTCAGCTTAAATTGCTGTATTGGCACTTTGCGAAAAATTAGTGGGTTTTGAATCGCAGTTTGGGCACTCGGTCTCCAAAAGGTTCACCATCACTGGTAGGGCAACATTTGGCTCTGTGGCTTTCTCTATTACATCTGCTTCTTCCATTCTCTTTAACTCAGATTTTACTTTGCAGAACAATCAAACAGGAATTATGTGATGAGTGTATACAACCTTAAAGTAACAACCACTGAATCTCCATTTAGGAACCCAAGATCTCCAGATATTCATTCAGTATGATATCTTACTGTTAACTCATTCATCTTAGCATCTAAGTTAAAGATGAAGATGTGATCTGCCTTTGATTACATACACAATGAAATGGAAGCATTGATCCTTGCAAAAATATTTCTCAAGGAAATTGTTCCAAATAGGTGAGAAGACCTCCATGACTGTTTAACAATGTGAATTATCACTCCCTGGGTGTGCTGTAGCTCTGATAATTTAGTATGTGTATCACTACTTGGGTCTCTGACATGCTTCTTCTCTGGGTTTCCAAAAGCTTTTTTTTTTCCATGTCATATAAGCCTCTCACAAATGATTCCAATGATTCTCCATAGCTTTGAACTTCCTGATGAAAACAGGCCTTGTCATGAACAGTTTTATACTTGGGGATACAGTTTGTTGCACAAGCAGTTTGACATTTCCTTTACTGCACAAGAAGGCATTTACTACCTCCATGTGCAAGCACATATATGACTTGATCAAGCTGAAGTTCAGCTTGTACAGTGGCAATGCTTGCATAAGCAGCATAATCTTACATTACAGCCAAACATCACTATGGGCCATTACACTTCTAACTAAACAACACTGGGAAAATACAGGGGATTTAGCTCCCTTAATAGATATAGAACCAGAAAGGCACAACACTCAATTGGACGACTGCAGTGCTTTCTACATTAAGTTATTTGGGGTTAATGCAGAGACTTCAGCTAGTGCAGAATACAGTGGCTAAATTATTTACTAGGGTGAAATATCACCATCATATCACTCCCACACCAGTCGCCCTGCACTAGCCACCAATGCACTTCTGCACATGATGACACACAAGCCATAAATGGTTTAGGACCTTGATATCTGGAAGAACTTCAATTGTCACTTGTTCTTCCCAGGCAGGGTGCCTGAGGGTCCTGACCCCAAGAGACGTTCAGAGAATTGCTATGAAGAACCAAGCCTCCTTGGTGGTCATCCCTCATCTGTGGAATCAGCTCCCCCCCCCCAATCTGCCTGACACACTCAATGGGAATTTTCAAGCACCTTTTAAAATGTGACTGTTTAAGCAAGTTTTCCCTAGGTCATGACTGTCCATCTTGATGCTCCACAATGTACATCACTCTGGTCTTACACCTAAATCAGCCTTTGCATCTCTCTCATGCTATTTTTGTTACGCTGTTTGTTCTCGTGTATTTTTGGTTTCAATGTCTTTTGGATTTCTAGGTGGCATTAGATATTAGTTTGTCTCATGTTTCTATTTTATTTTATGCTATTGTACTTTATACCATTGTATTTGTTGCTTTAGGTACACCACCCAGAGTACCTACAGAAGTCAAATAAATAAATAAATAAATAAATAAATAAATAAATAAATAATCCTCAGCTGCTTCATGACTTTGGGCCACTGACTCTCTCCTAGCCTATTTCTTAGGGTTGCTGCAAGTTCAACATTGCTAAGAGTGCAATTTCGTGAACTTCTTGGAAGAGAGATGAGAGGCAAGTATTTTAAAGCAACATAGTCTGCCCATTTCATAAAAATATGTATTGTGATACAGTAAATAATCTTATTCAATAATAAACAATATTTTCCTACCAATGATGGGCCCTTCTCCCCAACCATTCACATGTACTTGTCTGGTGTCTGTCTAGAATAGCAAGAAAACCTTGGTACACAAGTCTATGCAGGGAACTCAACTCTGCTGTTCTCAACAGGTCTCTTAATGCATTTTGGCATGGCTAGCTTTAATATATTTCGCACTTTCAATAACTTCCAGTTCATTGCCTCAGACTTTTTCCACAGTCCTTTATAGCTTTCAGGCTTCTAAACCAACATATATGTTTCAATAAGCTTCCCAATGTTCCATCGCTACCCCCTCTGTATCTGACCTCCCAAACCTCTGAACACTGTACCTCCCCCCCCTCTTCCCTCAGGCCCTCGTTTGCTTCAGCTGTTGCCACAAACCTTCCACACCACAACCTCCAATCCCTTCTTTCCAATACAAGTTTTTAGGGCAGGATTCATGCAGTTTAGATTTTTTTTAAGTTACTTACCACAACTTTATTTACAAGATGGTTAACCAAATGCACCACCTGCAAATGCTGCATTGAAGGGCCCCATCTAAAGACAATCATTTTGACTTATTTATTAATGCAACATACCATGGTAATCAGAAAACTCAAGTGTGCTTTTCCCCTACTGCTTTACGAAATTTCTCCCATGCTACACATGAAGCTCTTCATAACAGCTTCAAAGAAATGATAGCCTTGGCCTGAATTTTACAACTCCGTGCCGTAACTCCCATGCACCACAACATAACTACAAGAACCAAGTTTCAACAAGCTGCTGTGTATTTCCAAAACTGGAACTGTCAACACATGAAGTAGCAGATCTTGGGCGCCTGCCATCTCTTTGCTTAGGAAGGAAGAGAACAAGTTAATAGCAATGATGCACCGGTTCCAGCTAGAAAGTGAAGCATATCCAAGAGAAACTTCAGAAATTCCAAGTGAGTCAAAAGGAGGGACACCACAAGAGAAGCTTTACAAGAAATGCAAAAGTCAGTTCAGTCAAAGAACTCACTGTGGAAAGGCAGACTCCTTTGCCCTAGTGAAGGAACGACCACCTAGGGAGGTGACTGTGTGGCCACCATCAGTCACCCCCATAAATGGCAAAGGCATGGCTTACTTCAGTCCATTAGGTCAGAAGAGCTTTCTATTCACTCCAGAAGCTAAAACAGACATTCCTAAAGAGTCTAGAGAGGAACACAACCCAGCTACAAATAAATGCCAACTCTGAAGAATATATTTCAACAAGAAATTTAGAAAGAGGAAACAGACAGAAAAAGAAAGACCACCAGGAGGTAAAATGACAAGACTATTGTAGGGAATCTAGGAACACTTCCAATTTCCAAGTTTTAGAGTAACAGTCTTGCTTTGTACATAGCGTTTTTCAGGCACGGACATACAATTTTTTAAAAGTATAGATCATCAGGTGCAAAATGAGAACAGATGGGAGAGACATGAAATGTACTGAATTCAGATCTAAGGACACACACAAGTGGAGTCCCTAACCCCTACCTCCAAATGCCCAGCTGGTGAAATTCTGCTCTGTCCACGGAATCCACTGTAGCCACCTCCCTAAATGATAGAGTCTTAGGTGTTCTAAGAGGCTGTCGGAAGGAAATATCCCCTAAAATTAAGGGGAGGCAACACCTTTGACTGGACCGCCTCTTATGGGTGAGACTTTTGCAAAGTTTTGGTGGTCCATGTAACAAACCGTAATATTCAGCTCCCCACCCCAACCCCACTGTATGACATTTTCAGGGGGCTGGAGGAGGAGTAAGTCAGTCCTACTAGCCCAATTAACCAATCTACACGGAATACAAATTATGTCAGGATAATGGCAAATATAATTAATCTCAAAGATGATAAAAATTAAAAAGGCAGACATGTAGTAGACTCCAGCCAACAAAAGTATGAAGCATAGATCAAAGAAATGGGTAAGGAATGTGAATGTCAATCAGCTGAAAATGCACCATATTGACAGTAGTACAATGTGATGCAGTGAACACAATTAGCTAAGGCTTGACTAGATTTATTCACTTACTTGGCCTCCTTCATTCCCTTACTTAGCTTGAAAATTCTGCAAATGTATGCGAATTATATGGACTGTAGTTTCAAGAACACAGTAGTGGTTCAGTGAAAGGTGTTGTCTGCTCATTGTTTCTTTCTGCTTTACTTCTCTAGTAACCTCCGCAACAGAGATGCAGACTATTTGAATCAATGGAAAACAGTATCTTTCTTAAAAGGAAGGTTGGACACACTGTACAGTAATTTCTATTGAACTTACATTTCTTGTCTTCCTCTTGTAAGCTGAAAGCTTGAAATGAATTACAGAGGAACTGTGTGGGGTACTATAAAAGTTTGGAATCTCCTACTGACTTATCTTCTGTCATCAGCAATTTTTGTATGTGCTAAGGGGGAATGAAAACTCTTAGGACGTCTAAAATTTTAGAACCATGAGGAGTTCCAACTGAAAGCTGACCTCACTGGATTTGAAAGCAAGTGAAAATACATCATCTGGAGATTATTTACAGTTAAAAAACCCATGAACCTCAAACTTTAATGTAAAGGTAAAGGTAAAGTTCCCCTGCACATGCGTGCTAGTCGTGTCTAACTCTAGGGGCGGTGCTCATCTCCGTATTCAAGTGTTGTGCAAGTCCATGGCCACGTTGCCGGCATGGCTGCAAGGAAACACTGTTTTACCTTTCCGCTTTTTACGGCGGTACCTATTTATGCATTTACATGCTTTTGAACTGCTAGTTTGACAGGAGCTGGGGTTATCAGCGGGAGCTCGCTCGGCTGCGTGGCACCCGGGATTCAAACCGCCGAGCTGCTGACTTTGCAGCCAACAGTTTTCGGAGCCTTAGTCCACTGAGTCACCACGCCACTTGTATAGTCATCAGTAAGGCAAAAGTTCGATGAAATGCATAAGTTCCACAGTCTTCCCACTTCTCCAATTTACTAGCATTGTAATCAACATTCTTCAATTACACAAAATTTCTGCCTTCTAAGGCATTAGATATTCCATCCAATTTTTTTGTCACCTGAAAAATCTGATAAGCATTCCTTGCACCCCCTCATATGGGTCATTGATAAAAAAAATCCTGAAGAGTACTGAGCTCAGGACTGAGCCTTGTGGTTCCTCATTTGACACCTCTTCCCAGTTTGAGAAGGAGCTATAGATAAGTACTCTCCAAGTATGATTCTGTAACCAACTGTGTATCCATCTGATAGTTGTTCTATCCAGCCTACACCTAGATCATGTGCCTGTTGTGTGGATGTGAACTGGCCATAGGTAAATGTGAATACACTGTGAGAAAATGGGGTTACAGCTACACTGCACACTGGCAACATGCACGCCTACTGTGCAGTTCTTCAAGAAGATTCCCAAACAGCAATCACAGCTCTCAGGTTCACTACTCTTGAGCTATAGAACTGGAAATACAAGCAGCACAATCAGGCAGCTCAATTTAGGTGTACTTTGGAGTATATAATAAAATTATAGTACTGAACTCAATGGCTTAGAAATCAAACAATGAATACATGCAAATAAGCGCACACACAAAACCCTAGCCAAACATTAGACGATACCTCATGCAGTTATTTAATTTATTTACTCCGCAGATGTTAAGCTGCTGTAAGTGATTGTCACCTTGGACTGGTTTTAAGAATGACACCATGTCCAGTCTACTAGTTTTCTCTTTCAGCCAAGGACTGCAGACAAATTGTTCCATGCAGACAAAAGAATCATCTGAACAACAGTTGCTTTTTTAAATAGCTTCCAGCTTTGCTAGAACATTCGTTTTCAATTAATGAGCTAGGACCAGTGGGTTGCACCGTGAATCTCAGGTAGGCTATACCACTAGTGTCACTTCATTTTTTTTTTCATTTAGGCTTTCAAGAAAGAAACAAAAGATCTAGAGATAGAATGTTGGTAGGTGCAGACTGCTAAGAACGGAAAGAAAAGATATGCCTATCAAAACTCTCTAATCGGCACAGCTACAAAAGATATATAAAAGAGACATAGTTGGAAAAGATAACAAAATAGTAAAAGCAGGTCCCAATGTTGCTACTTAGAATTCCATGTTTCTTATGTTTACTCTTTGTCTTTTAATTAAAATAAAATAAAATATATTTTTAAAGGATTCAATTCTTACTCCAGAAAAGGTACTAATTAAGCTGTCCGACTCATCCTCTCAGTCAAATGCCTGTTAAAATTGACAGGTATCATCTCGTGCTATGTTTGTTCTGCAGGTCCCACATTAACATAAACTGCAACTGATGTCACTGTGGTTGCATCTATGCTGGCCACCTGGCATGTTAACACAGATACGTCTATCTACAGAACTGGGAAGCCTTTGTGATGTTTCTTACGTTTGTAAACTGCTTCCAATGTTGGTTTTCCCAGATTCTCTACCCTCCCATGGTGGGGCCCACCAAACTTCCTAGCTTGCTCCTGAAGGTACCCCACAGGGGTTGCAGTGAGGAAGATTAGTGAAGGGAACTCCCCATTTTTTAAACATCTTTGCATAACCACTGCCCTTGATACACGTCAAAATCTTGAGGAAAACATATATATTTCCTACTACTCTGCACAATTTTCCATATAGAAAGATTTGCAAAGTCTGATGGAAAATACAGTAATTTCATTGCACTTCTAGTCCTGCTAATTCAATTTGTCCTGCTTTTATCATATATAATGGAAAGAGACTATGAATGTGCAAAAAGAAAGCTCATAATTTAGTTTCAAAATTGTTTATGTCTAGACAGATTTCCTGAATATGAATAAAATGAGAAAGGATAAAAAAATAAACCAAGCAGTGGTATTAAAGCATCCTTGCATCTGCAAAACTGAGCGGAAATACATTTCGGTTATAGCAGACGAGAAGACCTCCACAGTATATCTCTATCATATAGCATTTGTAGTGTTTGCAGAAAGCAACTTGAAAGTCCATGTGAATATACAGTAGTACCCCGACTTAAGAACAGCTCGACTTAAGAGCAATTCGACTTAAGAGTGGAAAACTGTTGCCATTTTAACTGCCACCTTACAAATGCTAGATATGGTCTGCTTGACTTACAATTTTTTTTTCTTTTTTTTTATTTTTTAACTTATTTTTTTCAATTTTTTAGACAGGTACTCCACGAAGAGTCGGTCACGACTGTAACAAAACAACACACACACACACTGATTTAAGAGTAGTTCGACTTAAGAGCATGCATTCGGAATGGATTAAATTCATAAATTGAGGTACCACTGTAATCAGAAGGCAGAATATCCCACTGAGTTGCCTTTTGCAAACACTATAAATGCTTTAAGATAGAGGTATACTGTGGAGGTCTTCTCATTTGCTATAACCGAAATGTATTGCAGTTTAGCAATGTTTGGGAGAAGTACCACCGAGAATCACCAATAAATAGAGGGGGGGGGAAGCATGTCATCAGAGAAGCACATTGCGGGAATCTGCCATTCTTGCTCCCTGAAACCCTGCACCATGAGAAGAACTTTCCTTTTTTCCTTAACATGTAAATAGAGGGGGGAAATCTGTTTACTCATAAAGGAACTGAAAGAAATTAGATCCATGCTCTCCATTTCATTTTGCTCGTGTCCTGTACAACTGATTACCGACAAGGTGTTCTCTCCAGTTGTCATTAAAAGGCCAACTCAGTCTTTGCTTATACTTTGTCACAGTGGTCATTTCATGTGAAAGCGCAAAGTATGTTAATTAATTGAAAAGTCAAAGGAAGCAGCCAAGTACAGGAGAAAAAAGTACCCACCAATGCAGGTGTTTCAAAATAGAATCTGGTGTGCAACCCAGAAATGATGAGCACCTTTCCCCTGGCTACAATGTGAAATACCACGTGACATAAACAATGTGAGACACTCTCTTCTAAAGCCAGGACCATGTAATTGTTACAGTGCAAGGTGCCATCATTTTGTTTAAAAGTCTTGTGCAGCCAACGTACACTTCATTTAAAATGAAATTCAAGTTAAAAATCTTCAAGACCTGTGTGTCAATATTTAAATCTGCTATTTCCTCTGCTACCACACACATCTCTTCCTTCCCCCACTACTACAAGACAGAAAAAACAAACAGAGGATAAAAGTGCATCTGGGCTCAGTGTTTTTGCTTTTTATTTTTATTTTTAAAATGCAACCGTTATTTACTTTACCTCACTCCTTCACTTCCATTGGTTTCTATCTTTTTTTTTTTAATCTGGTAATAATCATCTGTGAAATACTGGTTGTGAGCCTACCAAAGCAAATTTAACGAACTTCACTACAACCTTTTAAAAACACAACAGCCAAAAAGGAAAGGAAAAAAGAGAAAAGGAAAAAAAACTGCCTCAGCTCACTCTCCTATATTTCAAAGAACTTTGAAGAGGAGGGGAGAATTGTGTGCGAACAGCAGACACTGATGTTCACACACGCACACGGCATATAACTCAGCAGGCGTTTTTTTCTGTTTTTATTGGATTAAGCCCTGGCACAATGGAGTCTCAATGCCACAACTGCTTATTTCACTGTGTGCCAGCCTTGAAAACAACAGGTAAAAGAGGAAAATAAAGCAAAGCACATACACAGAGGAAGCTGGGCCCTGTTTATTTCTTTTTTAAAAAAGACTGTCCCACAATACAATGTTCTTAATTCTTCATTTCAAACTCTATAATTTATAACCATGACACGAAAAGCAAAGAAGGACAAAAGAGAAAATACGGAAACATAACGTTCCCAAGGTTCAGTTTACAAGGACCTCACACAAAGTGGTTTTTTTCTTTGCTTGCAACTCCTGCTAGAAACAGTATTATTGGCTAAAAATGCAAAAGCTGCCAAAAGCTATGGTCCATCTATAGCAAAGATGTTTAAGATGAAAACAGAGACAGTCATTCTGAAGAAAAGCAGAAAAGAGTATACAAAATGTCTCTTAAGGATGTCAGAGAGAGTTCCCTATACCGTACGCAAAGCAGAAAAAGCCATCGTAACTGTAAACGGTTTGTGTTCACAGACTAAAAATTCAAGGGATTTTAAAATTAAAAAATATGAAAACAACTAGAAAAGTTATCACATTACAAATCTTGTAATTAAACTATTTTCCCTCCCCCCACCAAGTTATTGGGAATTCAATGCTAGGCTTGGTTCACATGCTAGAACAATGGGAAAATTTTCCGAATGGTTGAACGCTAACCCTGACAAGTGTGGAGAGCCAACTACAATACATTATATGGTAGCATAACCTGCCACCCACGATGCTGAGAGAACAGCTTTCAAACACATGCACTGAGCTGTAAAACCACAAAATCCCTTATTACACATTGTCTCTCTTACTTTAGGTGAAACACCATCATTTCCCCCTCATTACAAATCTATGGGACTTTAAAAAAAGAAGAAGGATCTATAAGCTAACTTTCCAGTGAATTAAATTACCATGTTAAGATTTCAAGTGCAATTTTGATCATTCCTTCTTGGAGGAAAGAAACATAACACTTCTCTGTGGCATATAAGGAAACCAATGCACATCATCTTTTAAGATTCCTGGAACGTTTTTCCCAACTATAATTATTTTATTTTAAAATGTTTCAATTCACAGTTGTTTCCAAACCCTAAGCCTTTTCCCCACATGACAGTTTGCATTATTAAACAGACAAAAATACTAAATGTACTGAAAAATACCTCTTTGGGTACAGTTGTTCTATGTAGGAACAAGCGTGTAGTGCTTATTTTTTTCTAGCTTAAACAAAATTATATTCTCATTTAAAAATATATATCCTGGTGTTTAAAATGCAGAAGCAACCCATTTACTATGGCTGGTTTCTACCAGTACATATTACTGAAAGATTCACAGTACTATGTGCTTGAATATCCAAATGTACTGCTCTGGATTTTGGCTCGCTAATATAAAAATCAGGCATCACTACAGAATGACAAACATACTCCACCCTCATTACAACACAGTGTGATCACCAGCCAAACATTCTTGTCTTTCTCATCAGACAATGTAAGAAAGACAAGGAAGGAGACAAATAAACTAAGGCAAATGAAGACATGGGTATATTAGCCAACTCAACAAGTATGTAGAAATTCAACATGGAGTGGAAAAAGTAAACCCTTCACTAAATGTTTGAAACACAGAAATGTATCAAAACAGCAAAACTCATTCAAACATTCAGTACATGATCTTCTAACCCTCTCCAGTGACAGAATCATAGCATTCCAGGGTTCTTAGAGGATACTCCAATTTCTTATGGAATTTTTTTCACATGCAATTTTGTTGGCAGGGAAATTTTTGTTTGCAAGTGTTTCTATTATATAGTGACAGGATCAATTAGTCTAGCGACCTATTGGTCATTCGGCCCAGCAGCTCAGCAGATTGTTTGACTGCACACATTCAGAACGCATGACAAAGTGCAGCTCCATTTACTGATAGAGACCTCTAGTTGGCCACAGAGCTAGGGCTAATGATGTGATTCACGGGCAGCCAGCCTCTGAACTTGAATCACAATTTGATTCAAGCCCGATACTGGTATTGGTTGTAGACTGTGAACACAATCTAACCGGAGTCTCTTGTGCAAACTTGATGACATCAGTGAGCCGCACAAGAGAATTTCACGGTAGATTATACCCACTAACTATAACACAAGTTAGGCAAGTCTAAGGACTTCAAAGAGATTCAAATGGCTTAACACCATCTACACTAATGTACTTGCGTGCGTGTTGGCTTAGCAAAATGAAATATGACCAGCTAAACAGACTCTGACTAAATACTTTGACGGAAAACTACTATTTCAGTTCATAGAATCATAGAGTTGGAAGAGACCTCAAGAGCCATCCGGCCCAACCCCCTGCCATGCAGGAACCCCCACCACAGTGCTCCCAACAGATGGCCATCTAGCCTCTGTTTAAAAACCTCCAAAGAAGGAGATTTCACCACCCTCCATGGCAGCATATTCCACTGTTGAACAGCTCTAACTTTCATGAAGTTCTTCCTAATGTTCAAATTGAATCTCATTTTCTGTAGTTTTAAACCATTGCCCCGACTCCTAGTTTCTGAAGCCATGGAAAACCAGTCCCCTCTTCAAGATGACATCCTTTCAAATATTTAAACATAGCTATCATATCCCCTCCCAACCTTCTTTTTGTATGGCTAAATATTCCCAACTCCCTAAGCCACTCCTCTTAAGACATTTCTTTCGGACCTTTAACCATCCTGGTTGCCCTCCTCTGAACCCATTCAAGGTTGTCAACATCCTTTTTAAATTGAGGTGCACAGTACTGGACACAGCACTCCAGTTGGGGTCTGATCAGAGCAGAATAGAGTGGTACTATCACTTCCCTTGCTCTAGACACTATGCTTCTGTTGATGCAACTAAGAATAGTGCTGGCTTTCTTGGCCACTGCATCACACTGCTGACTCATGTTCAATTTGTGGTCCATCCAGACTCCCAGATTCCTTTCACATGTACTATTTTCCAGCCAGGTGTCTCCCATCCTATATCTATGCAATTCATTGTTTTTACCTAGATACAGCACCCTACATTTCCCTCTGTTGAAACCCATTCTGTTAGCTTTGGCCCAGTACTCTAATCTGACAAGGTCATTTTGGATTTTTCTCCTATCTAGGTAATTAGCCACCCCTCCCAATTTAGTATGATCTGCAAATTTAATCAGCATACTCTCTATTCCTTTCTCCAAGTCATTAATAAAGATATTGAATAGCACCGGTCGCATAACAGAACCCTGAGACACCCCACCGGTCACCTCTCTCCAAACTGAAGAGAAGCCTTTGGGTGCAATCAGTCAACCAATTACAAATCCACCTAATAGTAGTACTATCTATCCCACATTCTACTAACTTATTTGCAAGTATACCATGGGGAGCATTATTGAAGGCCTTACTAAAATCTAGCTAAGAAATATCCACAGCATTCCCTTCATCCACCAGGCCTGTAATTCTATCAAAGAAAGAGATCAAATTAGTCTGGCATGACTTGTCTTTAAGAATCCTGTGTTGACTTCTTGTATTGACAGCATTGCTTGTTAAATACTACGCATGTCCCCAAGAAACTTTACTTTTCCTTTCAGGCACTCCACAATTAAACCGGGGGGGGGGAGGGGTCAAATTAACCTTGGTATCTTGGTTCATCTGAATGCAAAATTATTCCTGACTTGGGAACAAGCCACGATTTTCAACCACAGTTTAATACTCTGGTTTATTCAAAAATTGTAGCCATAGTTCCCTGATCTAAATGAAACATTACTCTTTTTTCTTTATTTAGTTGAGATATAATAATACATATCCGAGATGCTATAGCTGTTCAGCAGCAGCAAAATGTTTCAATCAAAATACACATGAAGAGAACAAGTAACTAACATCTTAATTTAACAAAAATAAAGGGGAAAAAACAAAATAACAGACCTGTTGTACCAAATATGGCACTCAGGCACTCATGAGGATGTACTGAGCTGCTCACTGAACAAATTTCCCCTGGATATTCTTGAAGACTGGATTGGAAGGACACCCATACAAACAATAGATGGAAAGGGGGAAAATCCAACTCTCTACCCAAAAGGCCAGGCTGTTTCAAGGGCCTGTGTGGGGTGTGGGCTTACACCCCTTTCCAGCCTTTTAAGGCAGACAATGTTTCCTCCTTCAAGAAGAACTGCGGAAAAATTATTGCTACTAATTTGCCATCTATTGTGGAATTGTATACCACACGAGCTAAAAAGAGGGCGATGAAGATATATACAGATTCCACACATCCTGGACACAATCTGTTTCCATTGTTACCCTCAGGATGACGTTTTAGGGCATTCCATAATAGGACAACTAGATATAAAGATACAGTAGTTTATTTCCAAGTGCTATCAAACTGTTAAATAATTCTTTTTTTTCTTTTTTTCTTCCTTTTTAAATAATATTGTGTTGTTGTACTGTGTTTTTATTATTATTATTATGAATACATGATTCTTATATTTCCTTCTTATATATGGAGAGCATTTTTTACCAAAACAAATTCCGGGTGTGTCCAACCACACTTGGCCAATAAAAGGATTCTGATTCTGAAGTAAATGGGGAAATCCTCCATTCACCTGAATACAGGCGGGAAACTTGCACTAGCAAAATCAAAATGAAGTGAAATACAGTCCCCTGCCATTTCGCAGTTCATATACTACAGTCCCGGTATATTGCGGGACTGCAGCATATGAAGGCAAGGGCCCCTGGGGCCTTCCAGATCACCCAAAACCACTTCTGGAGCCGCTGTCAGGCTTCCAGGGCCTGTTGGAGGGCCCAGAAAGGAAGTGACGTCTGAAAAAACAGAAGTGCCTTCAGGATCACCCGAAACCACTTTTGGGGTCTCCAACAGGCCCGGGAAGCCTGTTGGAGGCCTACTTGGAGCAGTGGCAAGCCTGGGTAAGTGCAGGAGGCCCCAGACAGCCCCCCCCCCAATCCCGACTCAGCATCCACATACTGTGGATTCTTCTTTATTGCAGGTTGGGTCCTTTACCCCTGCGATAAACAGGGGGTTACTGTAATGCCTGCCCAAGTCTTTCAGAAACAAGATTCCTAGTATAGAGAAAGCCAACCTGCTTTCCAGCACCGCAGCTTTCTTGCCGCACCCAATTAAAGGCAATAGCTTTATTTCAATAGGCAACCACCCCAAGGACTTCTTTAGGACCTCCAGCAGTTTCCAGCAGTGCCGTTTCCCCTGGTCCCATGCACATGTGAAGCAAAACCACTGTAATCAGTCCCAAAAGGGAAGAAATGAGGACTGCCTGCGTATACATGGGTTTTTACCCCCTTTCTGTGTTCTCCTTGTTTTAGACTCCCAGAGCATGCCATTCTTTTCTCTCCTCCCTTCCTGCACTGGTCAGCAAGTTTCTCCCTCCACCCCTACTCTCTTCTCCTGCTCCCTCTCTTTGATTGGCCGCCTTTCTCCACATGCCTCACTCTATTTTCTCTTTCAGTTCCCAATTGTCCCTTCCATCACTTTTATTCCCCTCACCCCTTACCAGTTTCTCCTCCCTTTTTTTTCTGTCTCTAGTTTTACCCAATGCCTGTAGAAAAGGGAAAACACAGAGAGGGAGACCAAGTGGAAGGGCTTCCAATATTTTGTGATTGGCCCTAGCCCCCCCATAGGAACGTTCAACAACAAATATGGTCCACTGGCCCCAAACTAAAGACACCTTATGAACACCACGCCAAGAGTGCTGCAGGACTCATTATCGATATGATTTCTGGTACCCGACGTGAACTGCCCCCCCCCAAAAATAAAACAGCAATTTGGGGGAGGGGCAATTCAAAAAGAAAAGACAAATTTTCCTGTAGACATTTCCTAAAAACAAAACAAAACACCCATACGGACCATAGTCATGATTCTGCGGGACTAAAATGTCCCATCCTAGAGCATCACAACTGCAAAACAAAATAGTCGTGGTAAACTATAGAGAAGCTACTCATCCATATGGCAAATGAGAACAAAGTAAGGATGTCCACTTCATTTTCATTGTATCTCAGAGCATCTTCATCTTGCTCATTCAAACTTTAAGATGTCCCTATCTTGTTTCTTAAACAGAAATGTGCCTAATCTACAAAGTTTTAATGTATATTG
>JAHTLZ010000330.1:35588137-35624433 GCA_023846285.1 Phrynocephalus versicolor
ACACACACACACACACACACACAAACTGACACCACTAAATTAATGATGGATGCCCTCAGTCCTTAGTATAGGCCAATATAAATAAATAAAAGCAGTAAGGAGCCCCACTAAATCACACATTTCATGCTTGTGAAGTTTCTTGAACACACGTTGTGAGGAAATTGGCTTCTATGGAATCTGAATTAAAGTATATGAGGAAAGATTTCATGACAGTGACAGGTTAAGGTGGTTAGTGGTTAATGGATGGCCGGCTGTATAGAGGCCATCCATTTTACCTATATTTTCATAATGCAGTTTTACTGTAGAAGGGTTTCTTTTTAAAGTGTTTTTTTGTTTGTGTTACCATTTCTTTTTGCCAGCCAACACATCCTGTAGGTGTGTTTGCGTTCTGAGGGTGAGATCCATGTCATCATACTTGGATGGGTGCAAAAAGTTCCATCAATGTCAAAAATTGGCTCTTTTATGAGGGCAAACCCTTCCAGGATGCACCTGCCTCCATAACCCCAAGATTTTGAGAACAAAGAGGGGGTCCACTCCTACTTTCACACAGTTCTTCCCTCAGATAGTAGACTTGGAGGCAGCCAGATTCCTTATAAAAGGCAGATTGATGGATCTGCCTTACTCCTCTACTTGGTCTCAGGAGTGGTTCTGGCTCTCCTGGGTTTAGCAGAGTGCCATGTAATTCTGGAAGCACCTGCCACAGCTCTGAAACAAACTGAAGTTCATTTACAAAGGGGGGAGGCTAGCAAAAACAAATGTCTGTCACTAGATTAAGTTCATTGATTATTTCCTTTAAAACATAAAGCAATCCTTTTAAACCCACTGATAAAGTCCAGCACTTATGTTAACAGAAGATAAAAAACATTATGACGAACAATTTTTATCTTCCTGTTTATTTTAGCATCAAAGACTGATACGTTTGTAGCAACAGTAATAAAAAGCACAAGACACCTAATGTTTGAAAACATATTTTGTCTAAATTAGGTTAAAACTCAGAGCTCTTCTCTGCCATGTACAAATTGAAGAGCAAAGAGCAACTAAGAGGTTTCCTCAACAAATGAACATATGCTTTTCTATTGTCCATTTTGAATTAGGCAGGCTATAATCTAAATATGAATTTTCTTTTTCATAACCTTCAGTTCTGCCTACTCCAAATATTTTGAGAACCACTAGAGCCCACACTCTCCCAGATGTTTTTGGACTCCAAATCACATCAACCCAATTCAGCATGGCCAAGGATCAAGGATGATGGAGCTGTAATACAACATCATTTGGAGAATAAAAGCTTCCTCCTGCACTAGAAGATTCATAATTAGCCATTTTAGGCTTGATCTAGATATAATCTAGATGTAAAGCCTACTGAATGGAGAGAGGCTGGCTTTTCAACAGACATGCCTAAGCATGCACTGTTAATCTGCAAAACAATTAAGAAAACCTGTCAATTTCTTCACACTGAAGCGGTGAAAAGGGTAACCAGCACACCAAGCACATGTGACCAAACTGTCATGACTTTCCAAATGCTAGTAGATTATCAGGTGATGAACGCCGAAATTTGAAAACCATAATTTAAAGACAACTTCTAGAAGTTGGAGAAATTCCGAAGGCACAAACATTAAGTTGGCTCCAAGAGGCAAATCTTCAAATTAGAGTTGTTGCTTAAAGGAAGTACAAATGCATGCTTCATATTAGGCGCCAACTCCGAGCTGACATAAAGAATATTTATAATTCATCAGTTGTAAATGAAGAAGACAAAACAACATTAAAGGATTTTCACTATACCATGAGCTGGGCACTCATCCATGGAAAAATATACCCAAAAAAAGTTTTAGTTGAATTTTCCACCCAGTTAATCAGCATGAAACCAAGAGAATCATTGTTTAATGAAGTGGACTTACTGAAGGGATCTCATAATTACATTGGGCTGGTTCTGATGAAAACTAAACCATAGTTTAGTGTTACAAGAACAAGCAGTGTGGGGTAACAAGACTTTCCTGCCCTGGAGCAACCAAAAATTGGAATCTGGAATCTTTCTGCTTCATTATTCATTAAGCACATGTCCTCCACACCTGGGCACAGTACAAACTTTTTTCTTTACACTTAAATGTTTATTATACAATAATGGCAATAAAGAACAAATAAATAGAATATAATTTATTAAACAAGCAAAGATCGGGGCAATCAACACACACACACACACACACACACACACATTTCCTAGCTCAAAATCATTTGATACAAGACATAAAGGATGATAAAAGTTGCATGACATTCTGGTGTTGCATAAATAACTTTATCACAAGGACGTTATGTTTGAAAATAGCCAATCCAGTGGGACATCTATGCTAGTGTAGCAGGGTAGCTGCTTGTTGTTGAATCCTTGATTGAATTTTTGTCACATCCCATGTTGCCTCAAATAAGTTTTTACTAATATGCCCTGTATCTGTGATTATCATACATCCTAGAAAAATTATTTTCACTTTTCTTCAAGGACCAGATCCTAAAGTCTAAACTTTCAGTTAAACTAAGAGTAAACTTTAAGAATACTTGGTCAAAAGAGGCTGGCTTCAAACAACAGTTTATACAGATGACTGATTTTTAACTAAGTATAGTTAAGATTAAGCATTGTTTACAGTTTAGTTGTCACAAAACCCTGCAATTAATCTAAAACAAAGGTTCAAGTTTCTGATATCCTCGTGGCAGTGCAGAAAAAGAAGCATCACACAGGCTCATTCTCATAATGCTATGCCATGGTTTAAAGATACCCTTCTTTAATTACATCTTTCCGCCTTCAGCACAAAAGCAACAGAAAAACACACGTACTTGAAATTTTGGCTAAGACAGAGATGGCTGTGCTTGTTCTTAGTTATACAATTATGTCTATGACCAAATCCAATGTTAGACCAACTATAGTAAATTAAATGTACAGTACATTACTCCTGAATAACAAACTTCATTCATTTCCACGTGTCTCCTTTAACTGGAAGTACACTTGCAATATCCCGTATAGACACAAACTCTCTAAGAATGGAATCCTATCATATGCTAGAAATCCTGTAAAAATAAACCCCAGTGAATTTCTCAGTAAACATGAATATAAAGTATTTGGGCAATATGATTTGGAAGGGAAAATCTATTAAACATTATTCACATTTTAAGTTTCAAACAAATGTGTAGAAATGCATGAGCTACGATCACACACACATATATGAAGACAACTATGTTAAAATACAGTATTTTTCTGTGTATAAGACTATACACAGTCTAATTTTAGTCTAAAATTGTGGTTTTCAAATTTAGTCTAATTTTGTTAGAGTAAAAATTGAAAGTCGTCTTATACGTGGAAATAAGTCAAAGACAGAACCATGTGGTAGTGGATCTGTAATTTGGGGTCAGAAAGTGGAAGTCATCTTATACATGGGGGTGTCTTATAGATGGAAAAATATGGTATACAGTTTACCAAACCATCAGGTTTAATGGAGTGCCATGAATTAATTTGCTGTCAAATTATAAGGCTGCAAAGGTCAGCAAACAAAGTAACGACTTGTCAGATTTTTCTGTTTGAAGTCACTTAGTAAAACGGTAAGAAAAAAAACTATTTTCATACAAATCAGTTTTTTTTCCATGAATTTAAAAATGATACTGTATCAAAAGTGCTGAAAGGAAACTATTACAGCAAAAACAGTACTGAAAATCAGCTTTGGAGCAGCTGATGAAGATAACCCACTTTATAATATGTGACTATAAAATACTATGTCAATACTAATATTGTCCACTGAAGCATGTATTCAACCCCCCCTCTCTCTCTCACACACACACACATACACACACAGGTGTACCCAAAGATATCCCCCTCCCTTTCCAATTGCTAAGGTCTCAGGCAGGAAAACAGCATGCTATTGTTGAAGTATAATCATATATTACTTCTATGTAGAGTGAGTGAGTGGTTGGGCAGGGATTCAAAAGCTAGCATTTTGAAGCCAACAATGACATCTAGTGGACAAGGAATATAAACTAAAAGCACAGAAGTAGGGTTGCACTGGATGTTAGGAATGGTGGTTGTTTTTGGTTTTGACTAGAGATGGGCACGAATCAAAAAAATGGCATTTCGTTTGTCGTTTGGAGGGTCCATTTTGGTTCATTTCTGTTTTTCATTAATTTTTGCAAACAAATTGTTTTCGTTTTTGTTCATTTCGTTACCATTTTGTTACCATTTATTTCAATTTTTTGTGATTTTTTTAGGATTTTAAGCAATTCATTTGTATTGCGGTAACAGAAACGAAACGCACGACAAAATTTCCGGTGTTTCTGTTCGTTTCGTTTCATTTTAAAGACAAAATTCGTTTGTCATTTCGTTACGTAATGAAACGAAAAAACGAAAACGGAAACAAAAAATTGTTCGTTTCGTGCCCATCTCTAGTTTTGACATTAAAAGTAATACTTTTGGGGTACAATAAAAACACCCCACCCCCAAATGAACCTCATAAATTTGTGAGAATATGTGTTTTATCTTATGTTCTACTGCTCATTTTTTCTGTATGTTGCAACATTAGTTCCACTTTTTCCCTTCTAACTGTTCTGCCTTCTTTTTGGGTTAGTCACAGGAGGCATCCCAGCCAAACCTAGAACTCATAGACACTAACATCACAAGGCTTCAAACTGTGTGATTTTCTTTGTAGATCAACATGGCTAAGCACATCCGATCTCGCCTGATTTCGGAAGCTAAGCAGGGTTGGCCCTGGTTAGTACTTGGATGGGAGACCACCAGGGAATACCAGGTGCTGTAGGCGCCTGGAGTAGGAACTGGCAAACCACTCCAGTATTCCTGCCAAGAAAACTCCATGGACATGGGGTCACGAAGAGTCAGTCACAACTGTAACGACATAGCGCGCGCACACACACACACACACACACACACACACACAGGGCTAAGAACAAGCTCAGCTAATTCAGAGTGAGGGCAAAGCGTTCTGTATCAGTCAGGTAACTGATGGTAATAATCATGTGACGTCAAATCACTTCTGACTTATGATAACCCTTTTCAGGGTTTTTTTAGATAGAGGAATCGGAAGTGGCTCCCTTTTCTCCTACGGGAGTGTCCTGAGATTGTGCAGCTTGCTCAAGGGCACACAGGCTGGCTCTTCTCACAGGAGGCAAAGTGGTGGATTTGAACTCTCAACCTATTGCTCTGTAAACAGATACATAAACATACCTTTTGAAGCTGCTCTGTTGTTTAAAAGATACTATGACTTTCAAAACTCTTGTTTTACATAGGAAATTGTCCTTCAATTCTGGCTCTATATATTTTATGGAGGTACTCTATAGCAACTGGCCAAACCTCTTGCCACTACTTGAGGACACTACTTGAGTCCTGTGGAGATGAACCTTATCTCCTGGTAAGAGGATAGATCAGTAGCCTTAACACAGAAGTGTTACTGAACATTCATACACAGGAAAGACGGGGAGGGAGAGGGACAAAGACAGAGAGAAGGCATAGGAAGAGGGGGAAAGATAGATAAAGAGGAGCCACAAGTGGTGAGGGAGAAAAAGAAAATAGAAGAGGAATCACAGGAAAAAAGCAGCGGCAGGGACTGGGAGGGGGAGAGACAATGAAGAACAAGGAAAGCAGCCATAAAGGAAGAGAGGGGAATCCAAAGCAACTACAGTAATACCTCTTAAGATGAATGCCCTGTAAGATGAAAACAATTTCCAGGAATAGAGTTGCTTCACATAAGGAAAATTCCCCATGGGATGCCGTGCAAGACGAAAACCCATTATAAAAATTTTAAAAAATGCTCCCAGGGTGCATTGCGACTCAGTGGCTTGTGGGTTGCACAAGGCATTGAGTGTGGAGGTGTGGAAGGAGTTGGCAGCGATTATTCCAGCAATTTTTCAGCCATTTGTAAAACATTTGAAAATGTTTTATGTTCTGTACTGTACAGTAGAAATGTAGAACAGTTAAAGTTTGCCACATTTTAAAAGCTGACGTGTGATGTTTTAAGGCTCGCAGTTGTATGCTTGAAATGCCACTGAAGTGCACTGAACTTTACTGTAGCATGTTTGAAAAATTAATATGTGATGTTTGGAATGTTTATTCTTGATTAATAATGTCGTTGCACAGTATTCATGTCTTAAAGTGCACTTTATAAAGCGGGTTTTTTTTTTAACCAAAAAAAGGTGTTTCTGTCTTTTTTCTAGGCTTCAGAATGAACTAATGTTTCCCATTCATTCCTATAGGAAACTGCATTATAAAATGAAATAACTCATAGAACAAATTAAATTTATCTTAAGAGGCATTACTGTACCCTATCATCTTTTTCTTTGAAGGTATTTAAAAAGATTAAAGCATTTAGAATTGAGTCTGATTCAATCCAACAAGGCTTACAAATTCCTAAGAGGTAAGGTTAGCCTGCGGTTCTACACCTACAAACTCAACAGTAATTCTCACTGGAGTGAATACGGCTTATTTTGGAGCAAGAATGCATATTACAACAGCTGCCTTAACACAGGAATGAGCATCACTGAGCTTGGTTGGCTTTTTCCTAAGATGGCAAGTAGGATAACTTGTGGACACAGTATCCAGAAACATTCTGATTGCTTCTAAATCTACACTTGCACTGCAATTTCATATGAGCCTGCTAAGAATTCAGTAGGGCTTATTTCCAAATCTATATGGTCCTGTAGCCAAATCCAGATTATTTCATCACTTTTAAATGTGGGTCTATTGTGTGTTGTAAATTTCCATTTTTTAAAGCCAGGAAATTCAACCCTTCAAAAACCTCTGGTTTATGCATGTGAGTGTGGGATATTGCTTCTGTGTACTGATTCAGGCCATGTGACCTCATACACAGGCCATTTCATCTCCCTCCCAAATCTTCATGTAAAACCCCAGTAGGCATCCTTTTGCGAAGAAAAGCCCATACTCCACATACCTGAAAGTTATTTTAAAAACAGAAGATTCCGAAACAGGTATCATCCCTCTTTCCATAATTAGATGTGTTGCACTCCTGTTGTGTCTAAAAAGGGATTTGAACTGAATACTGCATGAAAGAAAATCAGTGTAGTAGTGGATAGAATGTCAAACTAGAACATATAGGTACAGATTTCTGCATGGCCATGGAAAGTCAACTAGTAGTTGGCAATAGCAAACCATTCCTTGAACAATTTACATATTTCAAAAACCCTACTACACACACTGTTAGTAAGAAGTTATTTAATAGTACATAAAAGCAACACAACTATAGGAACGGAACTTGACTACAACTGTGTTCTAAATCCTGATGCCTAGGAGTACCATACATGGGTTGCATGAGGTATTGGAACACCTGAAGTGCATGTTACTTCTTAAGAGAAAGAATTTCAATTGTTTCCACTGCAAAAGGCAGTTACATGAATGTACAAGTTCTAAATGAAAGTCAGATTTATTCTAGCAGGCACTGAGACTATTTTGCGCCCATACCTAGAGAACATGTCCAAAAATACCATGATGATTGATTTGTATTTGGGTGAGAAATGGTTAACTAATGAAAAAAGGAGTCAGGTTTTGCGTCTTTTCTTTGCTTCGTGTCTATCTAGGAATCGTAGCAAATACCAGAGGGGGGTTGTAGACCACCTTGACTGCAAATTGGTGTCCTCAACATTCAGGCTTGCATTTGTTGTGTATAGCACAGCATTCTTTTCCCTGCTAGCAAATGTGGCCATGATATTGCAAGGCAAGGCAAGAGCATTTCCTGCTATTTTGAATTGTGGATACAAAGACAATAGTCCACATTTATAAACCAGAGGGTCTCTTCCCTTCCCCGCAATGGATAGTATTTTTAAAGGATACCATTCCACTCAGGGTAGGATAAGCTGCCTAATTTGATTCAAATCAGGCCACATATGTTTTTTCAGTGGTACACAATTGCTTTTTTAATTACTACCCTAATGCCATTTTTTTTAACTTCATAGGTATTTTTAAAAACCAAAGCTTCAAATGTACTTCATGCATTTGAAGCTTCATAAGCCAACACTAGGTGACAGGAATGCTCTATCTCAAAATGGCTTATCTGACATAACATTTGAATTAACAATGCATACCTACCCGGATTTCTTGGAGGTTGTGAAAGTTGTTGCCTACTCTGACAGAGATTTTGCTTGGAGTGTAGCTTTCATCCGATTTATAATCTGCATAAATACATAGTGTCTTCACTGTTGTTTTTCTTCTGGAAACAAAATTGAAGACTTAGAAGAAGAAACCACCCATGCTATATTTTTTTTTTCTGACTATGGTTTTTGACTTGCTATTTTTAGGTTGTGATTGAAAATTTTAATTTATGGATGTTACTTTGAAACTTTGCAAGGAAGACATCTGAATACAATAAAAGCATCTACAACAAACAAACACAGCAAGCATTAACAAGGATTAATTTCAAATCACCTTTTTATATTTCTCACCAATAACACTACCAAATATTTTACAATGCATCACTAATGCAAAAGAAGGCAAAGTGTAGCTTGTGGGCTGCACACAGATGACCTCCCCCCCCCCGAGGACCCACTCTTTCTCCATAATGCTGTCCATACACCTCGATTTTCTCAGCCCCCCTCTTTTACCTCATACATCAGTAATGGCGAAACTTTTAGAGACCGAGTCCCCAAACTGCAATTCAAAAGCCACTAATTTTTCACAAAGTGGCAATACAGCAATTTAACCTGAATACAGGTGGCTGTGAAAGGGCTCTTGAGTGCTACCTTTGGCACCCGTGCCATAGGTTCGCCAACACTGTCATAAATGCAAATGGTGCCACTCAGAAGCCCTGGGCTTTTGTTTGTTTCATTTTCTGTTTTTGTTTGAAAACTGGAAGATACTCTACAAAAATAGTAGGCACTAGAGGAGAAGAAATTAAGCATATAGTACAAATCACATAGCCCAGAGCCTTCAAGGATCACAATTTGCATTTGATGGGGAAAATCAGAAGGGGGTGCTTTTGGGGGAAAAGAAAGGAGTTTGATAGGCTGTAAGACCCATGGAATAGCAAAATAGCTCAAAGACCCTTGCAGGTTGCCCAGCTGTGAATAATAGAAAACATTTCAACCACTGCTTGTGCTGCCAGAATAATTTATATTACAACTATATCAAAACACACCCTCTTTTTAAACTAGCTTTGTTATGATTTTAATGCTGCCTCCTTTCCAATAAAATAGCTTGCCAATTTGGGAAGAAAACCAAAGCGATATTTTCTCACTCTATGAAGCTGAAGCCAACAGTGTTTACATTTTTCACATAAACACCTACCTATTATATGGAACTTTAAGCCTATGCATACATGCTGTAGACAGAACAGAGTTACAAAATTTCAATCCGTTTTACTGGTTTGGAACCATGCCTACACCAGACGGAGTAACGAATTTCTTCTGTACCCACACCTTCCATCATCCTCTGTAAAGTCTAACTTGTGTATAAATTAGCATGCAATACCTGAACTGGATATTGACCAAATGAGGCTGTGACCCATCAGACTGCCAGTAGGTTTCCAAATTATCATCTCGAAGCTGGTCCACACCAAATCCTACAGTGAACGAAAGAGTATACATCTTCGGCACTGCCTTCTTATAATGAAGATGCCACAAACATCACAGTTATGTTATCTGCATTGGAATATAGCGGTCCTGTAACATATCTGTATTTGGTATCACAGTACTACAGTACTGACCTGATAGTTATCTAGAACAGTGATTCCCAACCTTGAGGTAACCCAGGTGTTCTTAGGCTGCAACTTCCAGAAACCTCGGCTAGCACAGTTAATGCTGAAGGGCTTCTGGCGGTTGCACTTCAAAACCATCTGTGCTACCCAAGGTTGGGAACCACTGATCTAGAAAGTTAGTGAGCTTCATGCTCCATCCTTTCTTCAATTCCTGGATTGGTTACAGAGAATAAATAGTTATACTGTATAATGTATTCTTGAACGCTTTCACGGCTGGGATCTGATAGCTGTTGTGAGTTTTTCGGGCTGTTTGGCCGTGTTTTGGAAGTTTTTCTTCCTGACGTTTCACCAGACTCTGTGGCCAGCATCTTCAGAGAGCAAGGAGCTCAGGGAACTGGGAGTTCTCTCTGTGCTCTGGGGTATAGAGTGAGTTAGATTGTGGGTTTTTAAGTTGCGGGAATCTCACTCACTCTATGCCCTAGAGCACAGAGAGAACTCCTTGTTCTCAGAACTCCTTGCCCTCTGAAGATGCCGGTCACACAGACTGGTGAAATGTCACGAAGAAAAAATTCCAGAACACTGCCAAACAGCTCAAAAACTTCACAAGAGCTATCTATATAATGCCCATATACCATATACAAACAAGAGTTAACTGTACACACCAGGACGAAACAATCCAGTCCTGCAAAAATCATGTTCTGTAGTAGAACCCATAAAGACCTAAATCTACAATATGGACATTCTTCAAGATTGTCACCTGATGTCTCAGGTTGCAGCTACTCTTGACATACAGTGGTTTGTTGGAGGGTTTCCCCCCCCCTTCTCTTGCTTTTTAGACAAAAGTTCTGCAACAAATATATTATTTTGTCTCTCTGATGGTTTTGCTCAAGCCAATGTAATTCTGTTGAGGCAAAAATATTTCTTGTGGTTTTAGGGGGAACCATGATAATTCAGTAGTGTCAGAAAAGAATCCTAAACCCACTCAATGCAGCCTTTTCCCCCTGTTGCATGATGGTTAAATGAACTCACTTTCCATAAACAGCAGGTGGAAGATTAAGTAAGTGTGTGTGTGGTTTAACCATGTGTGCTGTTGAATGGAATTTACCTGGTTTGCAAGAGGAAAGTGACCAAACAGCTTGTGATCCTATTTCTCGAACAGTTCCAGTCCTTTCTAGCTGCTTTGGATCTGCACCAGGAGGAGTCTTATTGGCAGTGGTCATTTTTCACTATCATCAACAAGAACAAAAGGAATAATGCATTAGAAAGAATCCATATTCATAATGGAACAGTATGAAAATTTTGAAAAAACCCTACAACAAATATAGCAATCTTTGATTATAACCTATATTATATAAATTTATTAGAAGGAGCTTACTTTATTGGCTTGAAAATAATAACACTAATAGCAGATTACTTTATATTTTTTAAAAAGGCAAACAAAATATAGTACATTGTTTTAAAAATTAAAGCAAAAAGAAAAAGAAAAAAAAAGAAAAACAGAAACAGAATATAGTTAAGTCATTCCTGCAATGAAATTACATGCATGCTTATCAGAGAGGAAGTCCAACTGAGTGGGAATTACGTCTGAGTAAACATACCTAGATTAATCCTATAATTTAAAATCGGACACTAGACAAGCAAACAGCAGTACACCCCACTGATATTTCCACTCTCCCTACTGTATCTGCCCCCAAATATCAAGATAACCTAACGAACATTACATAGTTACGGGGGGGGGGGGGTTATAGGAAATCAGGTAGAGGAATCTTGCATTCCTTATACCAAGTTCCCACTTTCAGCAATTCCCTGTTCTCACAATAGTCTTGTAATGTCTTTTTGAGAGGTACAGCCAGTTGGCCTTCTTCTGCCTGTACATTCAAATTTCACCCAGAGTGTTTTAATGAAACACATCACCTGCCCATTGTGTCACTTTTATTTGCAGTAGCAATCTAATAATGAATAGCAACTATGTTACTTCAACCAATCTGGAAAAGTGAATAGTCAGAGACTGACGAGGATACAGGAGACCACTCCTTGAATATCTCATATACCTTGAGAACTTCTTAGGCTCTCTTCAAGTTGAATGTGTCTTAAGAACACATGCAGTGTGACCTGTGACTCCTTAAACAGTTATTCAGAATAGTCCGTGAATACACCGGATCATGTATATTGCACATTGCAGATATTATGCCACATGTACTGAACCACATTCTTTCTCTTGGTCCCACTAACTTCACAAGTGTGTTTGGGAGTAACATGGGACAAGGCCTTCTTTGTTGCTGCTCCCAGACTCTGGAACTCCCTCTCACAGTAGGCTAGGCTGGTCCCATCTTTGCTGTCCTTCCACAAACAAACAATTATCTCTTTAGACAGGTAACTGTCTGTCTGAGGGTTTTTTTTTAATGGACTGTTGTAGCCTTTTGCTTTTAAATGTCTTTTTACAAATGATTTTATTTACCATTTTAATATATTTGTTTAATTCTTCTTTAAAATTGCATACTTGCTGTTTTTAGCTTTAAAATATTGTAAGCTGCCTTAGGTCCTTTTAAAGGAGAAAGGCAGAGTTACTTCAATTATGGAGACATGGGTTGATATTCTAATTCGCACCTAGCTCAGTGCAAAGTCTTTTTGTGAGAATAAAGTAACCATCAAAGAAGCCAAGACTAAACTCCTTGGAAGAACAGAAAATTGAAGAACAGTCTATTTAATGCATCTTTAAATAATTATTTCCCATACTTTCAACTGAAAATGAATCATTGATAGGTAAATCTATAATTTATCCAGTGAGGTATTAAAACTATAAGCAAGATAATTATTCACATATCACTGAGAAAAAACATAGTTTCTGTACAAAATAACCACAAACTGCATTATCCTCCTTTCTGTTCTTTTTGGGCTAAGAAGGGAAGTAATAATGTTATTCTTTATAAAAAAAACAGTTACGAAAAGAAGAAAATTGGTAACAGTAATAAATGATGAAATAATTACACAATGAAAAAATCCAAAGAGACCTTTAGCTGTTACAGTAACCAAAATAGTTTCAAGTTTATTAACAGCAAAAACGATTTCCAGTGTGCCAGATCTGACTTCCCAACAGTTTCACATACTTCAAAATGTTAAGAATGTGTGGTTGGCAACTACGTACTAATTGCCTTTTCCACAGTCATTTTCTGTTTCAACAGCACGGATCTTTATTGCTGGAAAACAGAATCTTGACATGACACAAAAGGAGAATGTTTCCCTAGATACCAGATTACAGTGCAAACACCCAAGAAGTTAAATGTTGACATACTTCTGTGAAAGTAAACAATAAGGAACATGAGACAGAACTGTTTTTTAGAGCTGTGCTCTTGCAAATTGGTATACAGAATTAAGAAGAAGAAGAAGAAGAAGAAGAAGAAGAAGAAGAAGAAGAAGAAGAAGAAGAAGAAGAAGAAGATGATGATGATGATGATGATGATGATGATGATGATGATGATGATGATGATGATGATGATGCAACACAGGTCAGTGCCCAATACTAGCTGGGGGATTCGAGATTTGTGTTCCAAAAGAAACATTTCTTGCCTCTTATGCTAAACTTGGCAGAAAACACAGGAATTGCCTTCATGTCCTGGTGGTGAGGTTTCCCAGAACTATTTGACTTAACATTGGGGAAAGAAGGTAGTAGATTAAATGGACCTTTGGTCTGCTACAACAAGGCATCTCTTCTATTCTTGAATGGTACATCCTTATTCAGTCTATATTACACAAACAGGTGAACAAGAAACAGTATTTAGCGTATGATCATTTGCATGTTCTTTTGCTAGGAACTGTGGCCTTAAGGCCATTGGCTGGCACCTTCTGGAGCAGATCTTGAATCAAATACTGAATGATATGTTAACATTTAATTAATTCCACCAATTCACTGGGTCTGTTCTTGTTGAAACTAACAACTGAATTTAGGCCATGAAGATTAAAGGGGCTTTCACTGCAAAGATTATCACAGAAAGGTGAATTAACATGGTAAGCAAGACATAAATAAACACTAAAACACAACTGCTCACTGAACTGACTGTACTTATGACAAAGTATAAATTCCAAGTTTCCTATTTGCCACCGCTGTCTAAAATAACTAAGCCTAGTGACTGTCATTTGGGTTGCTGGAGCAGTACAGTGATACCTTGTATAAAGGAATTAATTCATTCCAAATGAAATTATGTTAAGCAAATTTCCCTTTATACAAATTTCCCATAGGAATGCATTGAAAACAGTAATCGCGACCATTTTTATGTTGTACAGATTCACCCCATAGGTGATTCTGTTAAGCAAATGTCCTCTATCTCCAGAATTTTTTATGTTGTACAAATTATATGTTATACAAGCCATTTGTTATACGACGTCCCACTTTAATTTCCTTTTTCTAGGAATGCAGCTTTTGTGGAACTTGAGGGCTCTTTCATTTCCTGATGTCTCAGAATGAAGAAAACAAGCTTGGCACCACAATGGCCGCTCAACTTGAAGGCTCTTTCATTTCCTGATGTCTCAGAATGAAGAAAACAAGCTTGGCACCACAATGGCGGCTCAACTACTGTCAAAACCATTCCCCCTTTCCCTCAGTTGTTATTCCTGGATCTCTTCAAAGCCCCAGATAAAAGGGGGACAAGGGCCAGCTGTCCAAGATTCAACTCAGACAGTCTCGGTGAACAATTAGCACAGTGACAATGTCTTCAAAAGGTTTACATTATCTACAAAGATTTCTGTCTTTAGGCCTTTGACCACTAAATATCACATGGATACAGACCCCCCCCCTTATGAATCATGTCATATCCCTTCTGTGTCCTCTTGTGGATTGTCACTGATTAATGAGGTTCAAGCAGCAATACACTGAATGCCTATTAACGCCCAGTTTAAAACCCCTCAGATAGCCAGCCAATTACTATATAAAATGATATATTTTATAGCAAAAATTGGCATGTTTATCCGATCTCACGCTGAAATTAAACCTATCTGGAGAAAATGTCAGCTCTGATGCTCCCCTATAGATTGAAACTACAAAGGGGGGGTTATAAATGACATAGTGCTCTGAGGACTTTGTTCAAGTGTCATACATTTGACCTTAACACTCTACTGACATACAGTATTCTACTTTGGATAACCTTTCAGGGAGCTAAAACTCATTTCATCAGCTCAAAAATGATAGACACAGGCCATGGGCAAAGTAACTACTTGCATCAGTATTCTGTACAAACCATGGAAAGAAGCTCACAGGAGCTTAATACAGACCTTCTGTTTGCCTGAGAGAACTCTGCAGTGATTTTTCCCCCCTACAGATTTTTTCCTTGGGTCCTTGATAGAAAATCAGAATAAAAGCAAATTAAATAAAGGAAAAATGGGAATCTCTGTGCCAAGCATAGGTCACTAAATGCTTCACACAACAACCCATCTGTTTTAGCCCTGAACAGTGCTCTGCCAAGTGTAGATTTGTCTATTTTATGAAAATAGGGAGGCAGGATGCAGATAAATTCAATGAGTGTATAATAACTTTACAGCTACCACTGAGCAGACACACCCAACAACACAGATCAAAAACTAAGCTCCCACCCCTCCCAGTCAAGAGTCTATCTCTCATCATGCCCCACTTCAGAGCGAAAACACCACCACCTTCAACACATCTTTGGCATACAGGCTGAGATGAAGGAGAAGCATACCCAACACCCAGGAAAAGTACCCAAGCAGGCGGTACCCATGCACTTGCACCTTCAGTCACAACCAAACGGTTTCTTCCTCATACACATTGAGGCTTCCTTTTATCTTTTTTGAGCGACATTGACCTTTTTGTTTTCCCATTTTATCCACTGTGTTTTCCTTCCTCTGAACCCTGCTTTCTCATAGTGGACCCTTGTCTAACAAACGGTTTGTATAACATAAAATTTGTACAACATAAAAAATTCCGGAGATAGGGGAAATTTGCTTAACAGAATCGCCTATGGGGAGAATCCGTACAACATAAAATGGGATTACTCCGTTTTCAATGCATTCCTATGGGAAATTTGTATAAAGGAAAATTTGCTTAACATAATTTCATTTGGAACGAATTAATTCCTTTATACAAGGTACCACTGGGATATATATTTTGTTTCTCTATGTCACACCTACAGGTTCCTTTAGTTACCTTCTCCAAAAAACATTCCTCTCTATTTAATGGGGAATGATTGACGGTGGGTTATGAGGGCTGTCACAATCACAGCTCTGCAATTATTTATTATTATTATTATTATTATTATTATTATTATTATTATTATTATTATTATTATTATTATTATTATTATTATTATTATTATTACTGCTATACGCCGTATATATACCATTGGTTTCACTTTTTTCCTCTTTTTTAAACGAGAAAAGGCACACATCCCAGAGGAGATGAAGATGCCAGAGAAGCCGATGCAAGCCCAAAAGTAAGCCGCCGAGGAAGGGAGGAGAGGACTACTTACGTTCCCTGCAACCGGGAAGCCCCGCCGGCAGCTCTGCGGAACGCCCTCGGCGGACCACCCGTCCGCCCCCCTCCCTCCCTCCTCAACCCGCTTCGCCCCGCCCGTTGGCTCCCGGACGGCCCGTCGCTAGGCGATGGCGTCACACAGCGGGCCGCTCCTCCCTCTGGTCTACGGCGCTTCGTCGCTCGTCGGCCTCTTTCCACCTCTATGGTGAGTGGCGGCGGCGCCGGCGCCGGCTCCTCCTTGTAAGGTGGCGGCCATTTTGGCCGGGTGGCAGAAGGAGCACGTTGCCTCCGCGTCCACCGCTGAGCCTCGGCGCCTTGCGAGGCGCCCCTTCCCGCTTGCCCGCCACCTCCTTTCCCTCCTCCGTCCCCTTTCTTTGGTAAGTAGGAGCTGCGCGAGGGAGATACGTGGGCGGCTGCTTCGTTCAGGTGGGGCCGCTGGGGTGGCTGCCGATAAGGGTTGGTGGCCGCGGGCTCGCGTGAGGTGCGTCTCTCCTTCCTTTCCCCCGTTGCCTGAGGGGGGTGGGAATGGAGCTGAGATCGCCAGCTGCAGGTAGGGAAAAGGATCCCTCCCCCACACACACACCCTCACCCCCAAAGGCGATCCTGGGGTCGAAGCCATGGCTCTCTTTGCCCCTTTTGTCCAGAGGTATTTGAGCCTTGGGCTTTTGCTGATCCATCCTTCGGGTTTTCAGAGGAAGACGGGCACGTCCAGACCGACTCTCCTTTTTTAAAAAATCAGCGACGTGTTGTTACTCAGTCCAAAAGGAGAGAGGGCTTCTTGATCCCGAAAGAATTTCCCCAAAGAAATTTGGCTACTGTTTTGTGGGGGGTAATCTTGTGCCAGGCAAGAACGGTTATATTTTTTCCAGACGTTTGAACTATTGCCATTAATGTATTAAATGTTATATTATGTGCTTTTGTTGTAAATTTTATTATGATACCTTTTGAAGGCACACTGCCCTGAAATAAAAACAATAAAGCGTGATGTATTGATCAGACATAAATGATTTAATGAGAATGGATTCAGCAACTATCTAAAAATGGTAAGAAGACCTGAAATAGGAGATCCTCTGAAGGGCTGAAACTAGTGTGTTGTCATAAGGCAGTCATCTGATTATTGATGGTTTCTAGTACAGTACATGCACGCGTATTTAGAGGCAAGGAAAAGGTAAAATTTTAACTGTAATGTTGAGTCAACCCAGTTGACTTCAGTACCTATTTCACATGTACAGGTAACAGCGAGATAATGTCTTGGGGGGTAAAAATAATTTGTGCATTTTAAACCAAAGTGTTCTGGTCAGTACATTTGTGGAAGTATAAAGCAGTTGTGTACTGTAGTCTGAAAATGCCAAAAAAACTCCATGGACTATGAAAACGCATAACTACTGCATTCAGAATTAAAGGCAGTTTGTGTATATTGTTAAATTTTCCACAGTTGGTTTTCAGGACAATCATTGTTCTCTCAGGGTTGTAGGAATTGTCTGTTTAAAATTGTTTGTCTCAAAATTCACTGTCTTAAAATGATGCAATTAAAGAAATTATGTTTTCATTTAAAATGTAACATTTATTGTGATGTGGGCATTGCTAACTTTTGATACAGCTGTTATATAAATGTCCCCATTCAGAATCTTGTTTCGGTCATTTAAGCAATTCTAAAGGGCATTTTGTTATTGTTTCTTGTCATAACAATAGGATCATAAACTCATCAAAAATAGTTGTATGAAATTGCAACTAGATGTAAGGGACAAAACTCTGTATGCCATTGGAGTTCTTAGGTCAGCAGGTTTTTTTTGCCAAAGTCAAGCTGCTTCTTAATTTGCTATTGCATTTAATAATAGGTTGTTTTCTTTTTGGCCTCCGTTTTTTGGACATTTTTTATATGCAGTAGATTTAGGAGGATACTGTAGTCAACTTTTTTAGTCTTGGTTACTGTTCCAGTTTTCTATACTACAGTCAAAGTCTGGAGTGAATTTTGCAATACAGGTTGACTGTTTCATGTGGCATTGTCAGTTTCCTAGTCATAGAGTGTGTGCTTTGACTATAGTGTTCTGCACAAACCCTATAAGATCTGAAAGTATTTAAGTCATTCTATATGAAAGCAATCATCTGAATGAAAACTTGAGCTAAATCTCTTACCATACCTTAGTGTTTCTCTTAGGATTGTCCTCTCTGCTGTTTGGTTGTAATATGCTTCCTATTTGTGCCCCCCAATTAAATTTTCACTTTTTGTTATCCCTACCCCCTTCTTTCTCCTTTCTGGTTCCCCAACCACTGAAATGTGGATTTCATACATCTTATTACAAAGATAATGTATTTATTTCATAGCTTTGGTTTTATGACTGAAACAGTGATGTCACATGGCAAGAAATTAATAAAGCTATTGTTGGTCCTACACAAACTCATAAAAATGGATGAAGTTACTCATAATTTATTTTAGATCTACTGCAGGGAGAGCAAGTATCCAGTTATCTAAGAGGTGTGTGTGGAATAAATGATATAATTTGAGTTTACAATATAATGCAGAAGTAAGAGTTTATGCTTGAGTATATGAGAGAAGAAAAATGCTTTTATATTTGTTGTGAGTTTTTTGGGCTGTTTGGGCATGTTCTGAAAGAAAAACTTCCAGAACATGCCCAAACAGCCCAAAAAACTCACAACAGCTATCAGATCCAGACCCTGAAAGTCTTTGAGAATACAATGCTTTCATATCTTGATGTATACTGTTGTTGGCAAGTTGCCAGCACATCCCAGTTCCAATAAAAGCTCTGGTACAAGTAAAGAGTGTTCTAAAGGCACAAATAATATTAATCAGGAAGTAACGGATTGGGAGAATTTGCTTTAAGAGTAGCTTTGCACAGCTTGTGACAACATCACACTGAATAGAGACGATTCAATGTTTGACAATCCAGTTTTTGCAATTACAAGTACAAAGGTTTGTCAGGCCCTAGGTGGCCTGTGATCTGCTGAGCTGCAGTTGTACAGGGCTTCTGGTATTTGTGAAACAGTCCATGCTGTCCCGGTAGAATAATATTTTTCTCTACATAGCTGATATTCTGTCCTTTTTCATTATGTCAATATTTAGATATATCTTATCTGTGTTGTAATATGTCATGTTTAGTAAACATGATAATTTCATGAAAGCTGAGTTCACTTGTCTCAATAATACCATACTTAATGAAGTAACTGTCTGGTATTAGGGCATATCTGCCACAGCAGACTTGAAATATCAATGACCAAAAATACAGTATTTTTTAAAAAAAAGGATTCTCTTTGACATAGTATAGTTTGCTTCTTCTTCTCTTGCAATTCCTGCTTTTCCTGATAGTCTACTTTCACCAAAACCTCATAACCAAAGCATCAGTAGAAGCAAGCTATAATTTTGTTCACTTTATAATTTAGTAGTATTCATTCTTGGTAATTAAAGTAAGATGAGAAGCGTTTTAGTCAGATACAGTTATGTCTTACCTTAATGAATTCCCCTTAAGACGAATGAATGGAACAGAGAATGGAATTTCTGGGGATAGGTAAAGCTCATCAGATGGATTTTTCTCTCTGTGTTCCATTTGTCTTATGAAATACCACTGATCATCACCAGCCTGGACTGTTTGCAAGGGAACAGCCCAGGCTGGATGAGGATCAATGGATCCGCACTCTGCCTACCAGTTTGCTAAGCAGAGCAGGAACCAACTGATCTTCACTGAGCCCGGGAGGCTTGCAAGGCAAGTAGTGGTAGTGGATTGCCACCGCCGCTTGCCTTGCAAGCCTTCCGGGCTGGGCGAAGATCAATCGGTCCGTGCTCTGCCCAATTTGGTGGGCAGAGCAGGAACCCTTTGAACCTCGCCCAGCCCAGAGGTAAGCGGCAGTGGCGGGGATATGCCACCTCCACTTATCTCGGTCCCGGGGAAGAGAAGGTGGTGAAGATTTCTATCCTGCCTTCCCTTCCCTGTAGCACGCACAGATTGGATGCTACAGGGCAGGAAAGGCAGGATAGAAGCTGCCTCCTCCTCCTCCTCCTCTTCAACCGAGGCTCGGCACAGAGATGTGGGGCAAAGAGGAGGTGGCTGCCCCCTCAATCACCAGCAGCCAAAGTCTCCACCCAGTTGAGACAGACACCTGATTTTGACAAGTCTGAGCTGTCAAAATCAGCTGTCTGTCTGCTGCAGAGAGCCTTCTGTCCCTTGATTGAGGGGTTTTTAGACAGCCTTCCCATAGGAATGCATTGAAAACCTATTAATCTGTTCTCTCTGAAAGGGATGCCATCAGTAATAAAGGATAGTACTGCTCGGTATTAATTTCATAACCCTGATCTGTGCTTCACTCGCAAGTAGTAGATGTTGAAATGAAGTGAGAACTACTTCTTGATTATACTGCATATGCTGGGATTTTTTAGTTATTTTTTATTAAGACACAACACACACACACACACACACACAGAGCATTTTTTAATACAGTATGTCCTTTCGGTTTTATTAATTTTGTTTGTGTTTTGTTCTAGATTTTCGTCCGTTCATCTCCATCATCTTGGAATCTTTCGTTCATGTATATACATAATTCTGCATAATTCTTCAGAATGGCTGATAAGCTAACAAGAATTGCGATTGTGAATCATGACAAGTGTAAGCCAAAGAAATGCCGCCAGGAGTGCAAGAAGAGCTGCCCTGTGGTTCGAATGGGTAAGGAATGTAGAGATGCTTACATCCGAGTACTGTATTTTATTGTATTTTACTGAAAATGTTCATAACCTGCCTTTCTTCTGAAAAGGACCCAAGACAGCTTTCAGTATTAAAGACAAGCACTACTAAGAGCCAAAATATTGCAATATTGAAAAATGTAAATGCATACTATACTGCTAAGTATAAATAGTTCTTAAAGCACATGAATGACAAAAGCACAGCCTCCCCATTTTAAGAGCATCCTCCTAGGCATCCAGTTACTAAGAGGGAGCCTGCCTGAAGAGAAAGCAAGCGAAGAAAAGTAGGGAAAATATTTTTGTTTGAGATACCTAGGCTTCAGATTTTAATAAAATAGCAGTCATATTTGTATATTGTAGCAAAAAACTGTAAAAGTATTTTGTAAAAGTTGTTTCATCACTTATATCATATGTCTTCGTGGACATAGATCCACTTCTGCAAATTAATGAAATTTTCAATTAGGTATATAAATTTATAAAAGTATATAATACACCTTATACATTTACTGATGCATTAGGCAGTCTAGAAAGTGACTGAAGTCAGGTGGAAATTAAATACAGAATAGGGATTAGCAGCTTAACTCCAAACAGTGTTGTTGATAGTACAAAACATGCAGGCTACAAGCCATGATGAGGATATGTGTTACCTCCAAGCTGAAAAGGAAGGTACCTTAAAGTACCTGATGCAGGGGACTGGTATAAGGAGATGGATATCTGCTTGTCTCATGTGCTTTCAAAGGCATCTGGTGGGACCATTGTAAGGTATAGGAAATTGAACTGGATGGGCCCTTGGCCTGATCCAGCAGGACTGTTCTTATGTTCGAACATACTAGTACTTGGCAGACCATCATCTAGTGAGATAAGAAACTGTCTTGCTGATTCAAACCCAGAAATAAATCAGAACTGTTCAGTGAATTGTAACTTAACATTTTCTTATTCTCATTTCAATTTCATGTTTCTTCATTCTGCAGCAGCCAGTGTAAAATAAGAGTCAGGGGTTATTTGGGGGTTGGGGTTGATGTTTTCCCTGCTACTTTTTTAGCTGATACCATGTTGTGACCATTTATCATGAATCTTGTAGGGAGTGGCCAGTTTGACCCACACAGAATGCAGCAGAATACATTTGCCTTCCAATGTGGTATATGCCATTTTCTGTTAGTGTCACCCTTTCAGGATAAGTAACATACTGTAGATTATCTTTGCTATAAATTTTGCACAGCAACCTTAGTTGCTCAAAATAAGGGCTTGTTGAGATCCCAATCATAGCTGTCCTACTGCGTGATTTCTGTGCCGCTTTCTATATTAGTATTGATGTTTTTGCCAATAGCACAGCTTGTCTTCTTTTATGTCTCTTTCTTACCAGGAAAACTGTGCATAGAAGTAACAGCACAGTGTAAAATAGCATGGATTTCCGAAACACTATGTATTGGTTGTGGTATTTGCATTAAGGTAAGGATCTATTCAGTCATAATAATGGAAATCTGTTTAAAATGTAGCATAGCCTTGTTTGAAGTTGGGTACTGCATTTGATTAAATTCTTGAATCTGTATACTTTATTTCTTGCTGCTTTCCTGCAGCTCAGTATTCAAACATGGCCATAGACATTCACTGGACTTCACCGTGCCGAAGTGATGGTCTGCCATAGCCTCTGAGCAGGCTCACTGTATGTTTCCAGAAGAGATAATGAACATGGCATGCTGCTCCCAGGTGGTGTGACCATCCTAATTTGCTTGGAGGAGTTTTCCCATCAAAGCTGTTTCAAGAAGAGCATGAGAAATTTATTAATTTCCCATTGTAGGCTGTTCCTAGGGCAGTGATGGCAAACCTTTTAGAGACTGAGTGCCCAAACTGCAATTCAGAACCCACTAATTTTTCGCAAAGTGTCAGTACGGCCATTCAAGCTGAATCCAGGTGGCTGTGGAGGGGCGATGTCGGGTGCCCACCGAAAGGGCTCCGAGTGTCACCTCTGGCATCCGTGCCGTAGGTTCGCCAACACTGTCCTAAGGTGTTATAATAGGAGTTTAATAGAATTGTTGGTAATGGTGTGTGTGTGCATCAAGATGTAGCCGCAAAAACTTATTCCAGATCTATTGTTGATCTTTTTTGGGGGTGTAAATTAATTAACTCACTTAACTTACAGAAATGCCCTTTTGGAGCCTTGTCAATTGTTAACTTACCTAGCAACCTGGAAAAAGAAACAACACACAGATACTGTGCCAATGCCTTCAAACTTCACAGGTATCTCCCCCTTACAATCCTTGAAAAATAATAATCTTTCATTGAATGTGATTTGAAATAATCTGAATATTTTTGGGAGCCAATATGTATTTTGTGTCAGGTTTTCTTTGTGATTCTGAACAAATCCTCACTTTCTGCGAAATCCAGCATAATGTGAAGAGACATCTTATCATATGACAGGGCTTCTGCTCTTCCCACATGCCTCTTGCATTTCCCATAAATTTGCTCAGGTGGGGTCTCCACCCTCCAGAGGCATGGTTTAAGGATATGAAGGGTTACAGAGGTATCCTTCCTGGTTCCATTGTGAAAATTGTTCTGTAAGTGGAAGGCCTTAACTGGACTCCACTCTTTGTATAATTATTGGCTTCTTAGGCAGAATTTGAGGTAGTTTACTGATGTTCTTGGCTACAATAAATCATAGCTCTAGTTACAATGTATTTATAAATGGTGAAAGCTGTCTTTGTTATCTCTGTTGTAGACACCTATGGTGGACACTATGCTTTTTCTGAAAGTTAAGAGTTTCTGTATATATCTTTTACTCAGGTAGCCAAATCGGAGTGGGAGCAATGGGTTAAATTGTGGGTTTCTACCCCCAACCTTGAATAGAAGTAGCTTTTTTATGGAACATATCTGATCCCAGAAATGTGTTTCCTAGGAGGAAAATTTGAGCAGCACACCACTTGCTTGTGGCAAAGGAATATGCATGGCATATGTTGTTAAGTGGGGCACTCAGATGTCAACTCTTTCTGTTGTGAGTGAGTGTTGTTTCTTTAGAGTTCCAGACTGTTGGGAAAGAGTCATTGATGATTCAAAATGCGTTATTGTCATTGGCTGTTTTGCTAAATTATGTGGTAACCTTAAAAATTACCATAAATTGAACAGTTAAAACAGATTTTTCCCTACTGGTTAGGAAGCAGGGCAGTTCCCAAAAGAGAGGGAAAAGCTTTTGGTTTTAAAGCAAAATATCATGTTTGTAGTTGAACACCACAACTTTATACAGGCATGAACACGTGTATGCATCCTTCTTGTACCTTAATGTCCACCCCAAGTAAACAGTACAATCTCTCTAGATATCCCTTTATAGCACCATACTAGTACAGAAGAACTGAAGCAAAACACAGATGTTTAGCACAATCTTATCTATAGCTATATAATCTTTACTAGTTCAGTTATAACTGACTTATATGTAGAGTGAGGTTAGAGGGCCTAGTCCAGTGCAAGCAGTGGCCTCTTCATTTAAGGCATTGAAGAGAAGAGCACGCCTCTTGTGATTCTGTGGGTTATAAAGTTGATCTGTGGCCTGAATTGTATTACTTATTATTTTCTTGTTGGTGAAAATAAGTTGTTTGTTTGTTTTGAAATTAAGAATCCTGCATGGATTGTAGTTAATTCTCTTGAGCTTGCTAGCTGTGTTGAGTGCAGTTGCTCTCATGATAAACGCTGCAATCCTCCATATGATTTAGGGACATTTTTGTGTGTATAGTACACATAGGCACATTCTTCTTGTGGGATGTAATGCGAGCACAAGAACATCCTTGTTATGCAGTACATAGCATTCAGTATTTGAATTTTCGATGTTTTATGAACAGTGCTTCTGAGGATATATGTCTGTATATTAATATTGGGTTTGATAGGATGAGCTCTAAATTTATAAGAAAACCATTTCTATCCATGAGTTAGTTCAGGCATGTCCAAAGTCAGGCCCAGGGGGCAAATGTGGCCCATTTTCAAATTTCACACAGCCCGCAGCCTCCTCTCCCCACTGGCTCAGCCTACCATGCATCCCCACCTGCTGGCCCCTCCCCATATCGGATGGAGATGTCAGTTTGCAGTTTTACAGTTTTCCATTGCTGCACCATCCTCCCCACCTCCTTGCATGTCCTAGAGACTTCTGGCCCTTCTTGCAAAAAGTTTGGACACCCCTGATATGCCTTTTCAAGTACGTTTGCAAAAGAGTCAACAGAATCTTAAAATTACGTTTCTTTGCTGTTGATTATAATTATACATGCTTTAGCTACACATTTGAAATGCATAGAATAACTGTTATTTCATTTTGCATAACTGTCTTGCCTTGCAAGGTACTGTGTCCATTTGTTTTTGTCTTCAATTACTTCATGAAGGTTGCCTATTCCACGTCCAGGGGAAGTTCTTGGGTTGGTTGGAACAAATGGTATCGGAAAATCAACTGCCTTGAAGATCTTAGCAGGAAAACAGAAGCCAAACCTTGGGAAATATGATGTATGTATTTCAGATATGTGCCAACTAATACAATGATAAACTTTGTGTTTTGAATTCTCATGTAAAGGGGAAACTACATAAAGTGTATATAGCTATGACCAAGTCTATTTACTTTCAGGAACTTTACTTCATTCCTAAGACTGGATTCTATCCAATGATAGGCCTGTAATATTTTGTATACCTGTATAACAGTGAGGAGAAAATGGAAGTTTAGAAGCATGTAAGTCAATAAAGTAGAGCAAATGTCCTCAAAGCAAAGATAGTAACCATTGATTTCCAGTACAAGGAATTTTTCAGGTGAAGAGTGGAGGATATTGAGAGAGACATCATAAAGAGTCTGTAAATATAAATTTCCTTTCTGTTCCCCTGAGTCATCATTTTTATGTGATACGCTGCCAGTGCGATTTAATCAATGTATGTAGAGGGATGGGTTACATTTAAGAAACTCCTCTTTCATTTGTGTTCTTGTTGTACACACATACCATATGGGTTTGCAACAACAAATAATATGGCAGCGATTCGTATATGGCAAACCATAAATGGATAATATAAATAACTCGCTAATAATAGACAGATGTTTCATAATGAAGGGATGTGAACCACAGAAGCAGACTTAAAAGACTCAGAGGATTAGAATATCCAAACTGTTATTATAACCTTCAGGAAAGTGGAAGGCAGATTCAGATTTCAGTAAATGGGAGGGTTGAAGACGAAGAAGTCAGGGATTTGGAGGTTGCTAAAGTTGGTAGGGATAAAAAGTGAATTGAAAGAGGAGAGAGCAGTAGTGTTCTTAAGCTACACCATACATCCCAGGTAAGAGGAATAGCTGGTATTGTCCCCAGAAAAATAGGTGCACAGTGTTTTCTACACAGTTTATTGTTACACTTTTCCAAAAAAGGAGCTGCAGTGCATTGTATTTCTAGTGGGAGCACTGCCAAGAAAGGTGCATTGTAGCAGAAATCTCAAAGGGCAAATTATCGCTCAAGTCTTCTGGGCTAGAGCCAGTACTTCAAGTGAGAAGATAAGTGACATAATTGTCTGGCTAAAATTTAGGATGCTGGGACTCTTGGATAAAATCATTTCTATTTAACCTAATCTCAGAGGTCTCGGTCTTCAGTGGTTTGAACTTAAAACTGATCTAATGATTTCAGCAGTAGCTATCTAGAACCAGGAAACTGGTCCAGGCCGCCCCTCCCCAAATGTTTGGTCTCTAAAATTCAAGGTCTTTTATATAGTTGGGGACAGGAATATTTAAGGATTGTCTATGTTCCCACCTTTTCCTTCCCAGCATCTTTTGCTGAGAATCTGGATTTTACATTAGTGGTTAATCAGTCTAGATGATTTCACCCCCAGAGGTGATACAGTTACCAAGGAAGAAAAGAATGACTAAGGTTCATTTAGCTTTCCTAGGAGACACTGTGATAATATTTTTACTTCGCTAAAGGAACGACTTCCTTTCCTTCACTGAAGCCGTTTCCTGTTTTCCAACTGAGGATTGGGTTGAGAAGGGCATGACTGATATAAACTCTCATGTACTGCTTTTTATCTTGTTTAAAGGCCTTGTATAGAGACTAGGTGACGGTAGAGAATTTTCCTACAAAAAGTGGATCATTGTACTCTACTTGAAATACCATGAAACCATTGCCTAATTTCCAGTGATCTGCAAGCATCGTTGTAGAAAGTTTAATTGCTGAGATTTCTAGGAGTGGAGAACATGCATAAGCCTTAGGTCTAGACCAACAGAGATCAGCCTGACTGATGTTAAAGCTGTAAGATTATCAGTAAGTGAATCACAAGCAGGAAGATGCAGAGTAATCTGTGCTACAGTTTTTACAAGATGGGCTAACTTCAGTACCTTCCTAAAACACCATAACCTTATCTGGCCTAAAAATACTATAGAGTGGCTGGTTCTCAGCTCTTGGTAGCCACTGCCCCAATTCTAGCACTTGATTTTCAAAATGGCATTTGATGTATTATTTTCCTGAGGCATGTATTTGTATGTCTTAAGTGCATGTTTAAAATACTTCCTTTATAGGATCCACCTGATTGGCAAGAAATCTTGACGTACTTCAGAGGCTCTGAGTTGCAGAACTACTTTACAAAGATCCTGGAAGATGATCTCAAGGCGATCATTAAACCCCAGTACGTGGACCAGATTCCTAAAGCTGCTAAAGTGAGTAAAGTTGTTGTCTATGGGTGGAGAAGGGAGCAAATGGGAACGTTTGCGAATGGTTCAGGAAAGATTTAAGGGTGAATTCTAAGTTACCTTAATAGAAAGCTGTTGGGGGATTTTGGTTATTCCTTTTAGTTAGAAGAAGTGTGAACAGCTCACAATCTCAGTTAGAGATGTGAAATTTCCAGAAATTTTGAAGTCATGGGTGGGGGGAAAGTTTGGAAAAAATTGAGAGATTGAGAGAAAAAAAACACAGTCATTTTCCCTTCCCACCACCAAGTTTCTGGAAATTTTACATTTCTAGCCCCCTCCACCTCATTTCCTTTGCACACAAATTAGCACTTTGCATGATAAAATCACTCTAGAAGTTTAAGGTTTCAAAAAGACATTTTTTTTTACATTTGTAGTTTCAGACAAAAATATGAAAGGAAGAAAAAGGATTCTCCACTACGCGGAGAGACCCTCCTTGCTTGTTGCTCGGTGGGAAGCATAGAAAGAGAAGATTCCGTCAGCAAAACAGTGGAAGCACAGTGGAAATCCATTGCCATGATGGGGATACATGTTATTTCCGAGCTCAAAAGAAGGGTACCTCAAAGTGCCAAACACAGGGGAATGGTATCGGGAGGCAGGCATCTAGTTGTCTCGTGTGCTCCCAGAGGCATCTTGTGGGGCCACTGTGCAGTACAGGAAGCTGGACTAGATGGGCCCTTGGCCTGATCCATCTTTATATGTTCTTATGGTAAATAAACAAACAAAAAGGAAGAGGTACCTTTAACATCAGAGGTGGGGAAAGAACTACCGTTCAAGTTAGTGGCAAAGGATAATCATCATCTGCAGTCCTGGAAGAGACCTTATGGGTTAGGCTGTAAAAAATCCCTCCCATGGATGCCCAGTGCTGGTACTGTATATGCAAGACTGCTGTTTTCCCAGCAAACCCAACAGTTTTAGTACCATGTCTCTTATCAATACCCAAGACAATGTCTCATTTATTGTCTTCCTACAACAGGGAACTGTGGGCTCTATATTGGATCGGAAGGATGAAACTGGCACACAAACTATTGTATGTCAGCAGCTTGGTAAGTGATGTTTTTATGCAAGAATGAAACCTAAGTTTATTGTAGGAATGTTAAAGATTTAGGTTCTTAAAAATACACTGGGATCCTTGCCATATATCTGCATTAAAATGAAAAATTACCCCACGCATGCGCACATGCGCGCACACACACACGCACACACCACCAGATTTCCAGTCAATGAACCTTCAGCTCCATTAAAGTTATTCACCTGTGCGCTAGGGTGATTTGGTAAGCCTCAACAGTCCTTCCCATGAGCCCTTACTTGGATTCACTCCCTTTTGAAACAGAAGGGCACTCTGGACAGTCCAACCATGGGTAGTGTGTAGAGCTGCTGCTTGTTGAAGTGTTCTGGGAAAACCTATAGGGAAAAGTAAATTTACCACCTGAAGGTGCAGAAATGTGGCACACCAACATTGTAGCTTATTTTGTATAGCTTGATATATGTATTTGTATCTTCTGCAGATTTGTCCCATCTGAGGGAAAGAAATGTTGAAGACTTATCTGGAGGAGAACTTCAGAGATTTGCCTGTGCTGTGGTCTGCATTCAGAAGGCGGATATGTATGTACTTCTTGTTTTTGTTAGAGACTTCTCTGGCTTAGTACCTTTTAGAATATTTTTTCCTGTGGCTAGAGCCAACAGATCCATGTGAGCGAGGTACTATGTCGAATGGAACCAGCAGTGTCTCCTCCTCCTCCAGCTTTATTCCTTAATGATATGGTGGTGTGTGTTTCTAGATAATGTCATGTAATTTCTTAATTTCATGCAAAATAACCTTCAAAATTAAGTAGATCTGAATTTTATTGGTCAAATTCATTGTTGGACTTCACTCTAGAAGAAACGGAATTGTGTACATTTCAGCAACAAAGTGCAACTAATTTATAAGGTCCTGGTTGCGTGTTTGGCTATGTTCCAGTCAAATGGCAAATTCCTGTTAGATTTCTGGCCATCATTTCTGTAATATTTTATGCAATATTATACATAAGACATGCTTATTATAGTTATAAGCAGTTTAATTTGTACTGAATATAGGATACAAAAACACTGCTGACACCTTTCAGAACTGGCAAAAAAATACATAATAGAATGGCAAAGAATTGGCACATTTTTGGCAGATTGTGGTGTCACTAAGTGAATGTTTTTTAAAAATAAATTATATGAGCCATATCATTTCTGAAGCAAATTATTCTTTTTTGCTAAGTTTAAGAGCATTTTCTAATTATGTTGTTTGCCGTATTGTGTATATACTTTTAATGAGAAATTTCCCCCTGCCTTTCCAAATGATTCTGTTTTCTGTGACTTGAGGAAGCTACTGATCATGTTCAGTCTTCATTGTACTGGTTAGATGGGTCTACTTCCCTCTTATTTGAAAATTGAAAGTGTCTTGTGCTTTTATGTTCACGAGATTCACCAGAGCATACTGAAGTACAGTAATCCTTATTTCTCTGTGGCTCTTTTTTTATTCCAGTCTAGTTGGCACACAGCCATCTGAGTTTGTCATTGCAGGGAACATTGGAATCTGGGGAAAAGGTAGACTTGATTTGACAAACTAAGAGCTTTTCTTTCTTTCCTTCGGATAGCTTCATGTTCGATGAACCGTCCAGTTACCTAGATGTTAAGCAACGTCTAAAGGCTGCCATTACAATTCGATCCCTGATAAACCCAGACAGGTAAGCACTGTGTAAGCATGCTCCTTATAAATGAACTCATATTATTGCAATTAAAGCAGATGGATAACTTTCATCTCTCGTATGGGCTTGCTTTTATTTCTAAATCTCATGTTTGCATCTATCTGCGTTTGCGTACTGCAGTTTCTGAATTAACATCCGGTTTTTCATTTTGAGATGGAGCAGATGATGATAAATGTCTTACCTTAAGCATCTTAATGGTTGACCAGGTCTGAGGATTATTGTCTTGGTTTCTAATTTTGAACCAAATGGCAGGACCGGACATTACTTAGAGCAGAGATGGAGAGAGTGTGACCCTTTAGAACAGTGGTGGCGAACCTTCGGCACTCCAGATGTTTTGGACCACAGCTCCCAGAATTCCAAGCCTGTATTGCCAATGACAAAGGACTGTGGGAGTTGTGGTCCAAAACATCTGGAGTGCCGAAGGTTCGCCGCCATTGCTTTAGAATATACAGTCCGTTCACTTTGAAGGGAATTGTGGTCTACAAGGTCAAATGTTCTGCATTCCTGGTGTAGAGTATATTCAGTAGAATTCATTATAAAAATTATTTTCCTTGTGAAAATTCCCACCATAATTTTTGAAGTCACCTTAAAAGAATCATCTGCTTTGCTACCCGTTTCCTGACATATACATGGAACCTTTGTTTTCATTTCAATCATGTGTAATGTATATTTCATCTACTTATGTAATGAAACTGTTGGGTGAGATGAACCATGAATCTATTTCTTAAGAAATATTATCGTAAAATAATAATATTTCAGAATATACTGGTAATAATACTATCAGACATTAGCAGTAAAAGCTAATATTACATTTATATTTGTCATTACATTTCTGTTTGAATAATCTGGAAGAGGGACCCTTGAAGTCAAATTTCCAAATTTTTTGCCATTTACTAAGAGAACAAAAACGTTATTTTTCAGATATATCATCGTTGTAGAGCATGACCTGAGTGTCCTGGATTATCTGTCTGATTTTATCTGCTGCTTATATGGTGTGCCAAGTGCTTATGGTGTTGTCACTATGCCTTTCAGTGTAAGAGAAGGTAATGATTCTTAAATCTAAGGGTTTTTTTTAATTGTTTCCACCAATGCTATGAATAATTGTTTAAAAATTCATGCTACATGTGCATGAACCATGGCTGAATGTACTGTATATTCTTACAAATGAAGAACAAAATACTTAATTGTTTTACAACTTTTCATCATTATCCAAAATAGGTTGTAATATAATGAAATATAGACATGGATTGCCCCTTTACTTTACTTTCTTTGAATTTTATCTACCGCCAGCTTGTATGAAAAAACTCATGGCGGTGGGAATAGGAAAAGTAGGATAAACAGAGCATAATAAAAATAAGATACAAAAATGATAGATAGCAACATAAGCAATAAAACATAGATGATAATACATTGCCCTTCTACTGTGTGTCACAGCAGGCTTGTTTATGTATACAGCTCTGTTTATTCCCTCCATCTCCAAATACAGTGATTAATTAAAGCTTAATTAATTAATTTACTATGTGACTTTTGTACTGATTACCTACATGATTGCATTGACTAACAGTGTTTTCCATGTTAGTTTCCACCACCCATAATGGATTTTTTTTGTGTGCTTTTTGTAGCTTTAATGTTACATTTTCATGTTCTAAGATGCCTCTACTTTTTCCCTGTTCTTAATTTGAATATGTCTTAAATATTCTGGACAGTATATTGTCCCTCTTTATTGTAAGCCACCTTGGGTCCTTTTCCAAGGAGAAAGGTGGGATAAAATATTCTAAATAAATAAATAATATAATTAACTTGTCTTCTTACAGGCATCAATATTTTCTTGGATGGTTACGTTCCAACGGAAAACCTTCGGTTCCGTGATGCATCCCTTGTTTTCAAAGTGGCAGAGACCGCAAACGAAGAAGAAGTTAAGAAGATGTGTATGTATAAATACCCTGGAATGAGAAAAAAAATGGGAGAGTTTGAACTATCCATTGTAGCTGGAGAATTCACTGACTCGGAGATCATGGTGATGCTGGGAGAAAATGGTGAGTATCTTTCAGTTTGGGGGGGGGTCATTTTTGCAGGGCTCATATCCAAAGACTGTGTTAGATGTTTGAGTGAGAGTAATGCTTGCTTGCTCTTAGCTGTCAAAGGTGGTGTGTAGCCAGTCTTATATAATACTTAATTTTCCAGATTCTTATGCCTATTGTGTTAATGATACAAGAAGGGGACAGTTTGCCTACAGGGGTTGTATTTTTATGAAATGAAGTCAGGAGGCAAATCAGTATCAATACCAATTCTTTTGATGCCTTAGTAGTTGGCAAACAGCCTGGTGCACTTCACCAGAGTTTGGAAACTCTCATGAGCCACAGCCAACCTGGATAATGGGTGGGAGTTAGGGGAATTGTAGTGAAAAACATTTGGAACACACAAGATTACTTATCTAAGTCTAGACTAGAAAGGAGGGAATAGTAAACGGCACTAAAATGCAAGTAGCTATTCTTTTCACTATAGGACCAAAATGTAACTCTGTAGTTTGTATTATTTCAAATTAGCTGCTATCCTGTTGCATAGCTGTTTCAGCAGAGAGGGTGCCAGCAGATTGCCATTAATTAAAGAGGTCCTGCTCTCACTTTGGGATGTGTGCTACTCGCATGCAATGGTTGCACAAAACATCCGATCAACGCCAAATAATGTCCAACTGCTGCTGCCAGTGACGTCCCTCCCACTGCACTGGTTGAGCTGCAGGACTGGAAAAAGGCAGGATCACTGTGCCATATGTGCATATTTTCTCCCTTCAGCCAACCTTGTGTTTACTAATGTTGAATTTTGGGGGTAGCCTATGCATGCGGCAGCTGCTTCTTTTGCCCTGCACTTCTCAGAATGTGCCAGCCGTTCCCTCAGGAGACGTAGCCCCAAAACAGTCTTCTGAAGAGGAGCTTTTCTCACGTCCTCATCAACCTCCATCATTGTACTGGCCTTTCTGGAAGAAGGAAACTGATACCAGTGTTGCCTGGGGGTGGTGCAAGGGCTCATGGGAGTCTCAAGGGAGCATGGCCTAGTTCAGGCATGTCCAAACTTCGGCCCTCCAGATGTTTTGGACCAGAACTCCCATAGTCCTTTGTCATTGGCAATCTAAGCATAGAATTCTGGGAGTTGTGGTACAGAACATCAGGAGGGCCAAAGTTTGGACATGTCTGGCCTAGTTGCACCGCTTATTAGACTCTGTAGAAGAAGCCCCTCAAAGACCCTTCTCATGATCCTTGTGGTGTCTTTAGATGTCCATAAAAAGTATTCTTCCCAGAAACTAACCAACTTGAATTTTTGCATACAAACACCTGTTATTATTGAAAATTTTGCCCCCAAATATGTCTTGACTGTGTTTGATGGCGCTTGCTTCTCTTTTAGGAACTGGCAAAACAACTTTTATCCGGATGCTTGCTGGGAGACTTACACCAGACGATAAAAGTAATGTTTGCGTATTCATAACCCGTAACTCACAGCGTTGGTTTTTGTTTAATCAAGAGCAAAAATACTGGCTTTGTGCGAGTTAGAACAGGGCTTTTTTTGGAAAGCCAAAGCCTTCAGGCAGAGCCACCTGGCTTATAGGCCTGGACACATTTGGCTTATCCCATCTGAATGAATCCATAGCTGCTCACGTGAATGCTGCCAGGATGCTCCCTTACAGGCCTGAGAAAAAGGAGGCATCTATCAACTTCATTTCTAGGGGAGGATTTTAATCAACGGCAGAGGGGAGGTACCATTCCTGTGACCCTGCCCCTCTGATTACCACTTACCAGCAGTGGTTTATGCTTGTGGATTAAAGCCCTGCCAGGGATGTCTGTCATCTTGTGACTGAGGGTGGTACTGCAGGTTTCAAACATGCATTTAAATTAAAACTAAATCATGCACTGTACTTTAAAAAGCAAAACAACTTCTGATGCATGCTTCTACAGTCCTCATTGTATTCATGGTAGGTTTCAGAAACCTACAGACCTGTCACCAGTGGTCCATTTCTAAGCAAGCTGGTGGAGAGGGTGGTGGGCAATCTGCTGCAGACACTCTTGAGCAGAGACGAGCACAAAAAGGAAAATAGTGTTTCATTTCGTTTCTGTAATAGTTTTTTTTTTTTTTGGTAAGGAATTTTAAAGTAGTTTTGTTACGAAATGAAACAAAACACTATGCTCCCCTAGGTCCTGAAGGACCTATACGGCAGGGGAGCTTCCTCAAGCAATTCTAGGTAACTGCCTGAAATTTGGAAAGGTTTGGGGGGTCAGGGGGCTGAGATATGAAGCTCCAAAGTGGAGGGGCTAGGAAAAAAATATTTCTAATTGGAATTGGAAGCCAAGCCGTGGTGGTGCTATTGCTTGCCGGCGGGTTGGCTTCCAAAGTTCTGAATCTAATTAGAAAGATTTTTTTCCTAGAGGCACACCCTCTTTGGAGCTTAATAACTCAGCCCCCTGACCCCCAAACCTTTCCAAATTTGGGGGGCTTACAGGGAATTGCATGAGGAAGCTCCCCTACCATTTCCTCTAGATCAAATCATTCTAAAGGGAAATAATGGTGTCTTGTTACGAAATGAAGCACATCCTAACATTTTGTTAGGTAACAAAGTAATTCATTACCTAACAAAACAGTGTTTCGTTTTTTGTTTAATGCCCATCTCTACTCTTGAGCCATCCAAGTCAGGGTCCAGGCCGTGTCATGCCATGGAGACAGCATTGGTCACCCTGCACAATGACCTTCTGAAGGAGGCTGATGGGCAAAATGTCCTTGTTAGTCCTTCTTGATCTCTTGGTAGCCTGTGATCACAGTGATCACAGTAACATGCTGGGGAGGCTTTTGGGGCTGGGGATCAGCCCCAGAGAGTGCAACTTGGGGAGGAGGTATCCACCCCTTGGAGTCTTAGCTGTGGAGTCCCTCAGGGGTCAGTCATCTCTACATTGCTGTTTAATATTTACATGAGGCTGTTGGGAGAGGTCATCCGGAGTTTGGGAGGGGTTGTGTTATCAGTGTGCTAATGATGCCCAACCCCATCTTCTCCCATCCTTTTGCAATGGATGCTGTCCTTTCCCTTGAGCACTGCTTGGATGACATGATGGAATGGGTGAGAGTCAGTAGACTGAGGCTGAATCCAGGCAAGACAGAGGTGCTCCTGGTATCTGCTCTTTGAGACCCCCTCTTTCCTTTGGAGCGGCTCCTCTCTCTGCCAAGGATGAGGTGTGCAGTCTGAGCATTTTACGGGACCCAGATCTATCAGTGGAATTGCATATAGTGTCTGTGACCCACTCTTCCTATTTCCACCATAGACAGTTTTGTACACCCAGAGTGGCTTCTGGTATATAAATAAAATAAATAAATTCTCTTTTTTTTTCTCTGTCATACAGGTGAAGTACCAGTTTTAAATGTTAGTTATAAGCCACAGAAGATCAGTCCCAAATCTACAGTAAGTACTGGTCTTTGTTGTTGTTTTGTTTACTTCAACAGACATTAATGATGAATCTTGGGAGGTACTAGTAACTTCTTATTTGAACAGGGAAGTGTACGTCAGCTGCTTCATGAAAAGATTCGAGATGCCTATACACATCCCCAGTTTGTGACGGATGTAATGAAGCCTCTACAGATTGAAAATATCATTGATCAGGAGGTACTGCCTATTTGATAACATGCTTTGTTGTTGTTGTTCAAGATCTCATCAGGTGTGTCAAGTCCTTGTTTAAAAAATGATGCATTTGTCAGGTGCAAACGTTATCTGGAGGCGAGTTGCAGCGAGTTGCCCTTGCCCTCTGTCTTGGCAAGCCCGCTGATGTCTACCTGATTGATGAACCCTCTGCATACCTGGACTCAGAACAACGTCTGATGGCTGCTCGCGTTGTCAAGCGGTAAGCTGGAAAACTAACTAGGAAAGGGTATTTATGAAGCTGTAATTACTGTAGTATCCAAAGTTAGTTTTGTAATTCCTTTACATGCAAATTCCATGCAAAGTTTTCATATTATATTATATTATATTATATTATATTATATTATATTATATTAT
>JAHTLZ010000330.1:35641916-35672954 GCA_023846285.1 Phrynocephalus versicolor
AATAATAATAATAATAATAATAATAATAATAATAATAATAATAATAAAACTATAGTACTGTAGGACTAGTGGTACCTTGTATAAAGGAATTAATTCATTCCAAATGAAATTCTGTTAAGAAAATTTTCCTTTATAACAACTTTCCCATAGGAATGCATTGAAAACGGAGTAATCCCTAATTGCGACCATTTTTATGTTGTAGATTCGCCCCATAGGCGATTCTGTTAAGCAAATTTCCCCTGTCTCTGGAATTTGTTTATGTTGTACAGATTTTATGTTATACAATCCGTTTGTTATACGAGGGTCCACTGTATTTTAAATATATATTTTTCTGGCAGAGTCGCTAGGTTATCAGCTTCATTTAACAGCAGTCTATAATTTACCTGTGGTGGAAGAAACCCATTAATGCTTTAAAAAAATAACTATGTGACCCATGGGGTTCAGACTTCTGCGAAAACCTGGATAAATCTGTTACGCCTGGGTTGCTCGTTCATCCCTGTTATGCCAATCGGGGGATGAACAGAAACCAAATGAAAGATTAAACTGCTTGAGAAAAATGTATTGGTGCACTAGAATGTTAGTAGACATTTAGAAGTTAAGTGACAAAGAATATTTTGGCACCTTAAGAGAGGTTTCGTGGGCTGCAGCCCACATCAGCAGATGCTACATGCAACAGCTACAGCCCTTTAAGGCACACAAGGCTCCTGGAATCACCAAGGCAACACATCACCAAAAACAAAACTTTAAATCTTCACCTGGCAGCCTGCTGAGGATTTCTTCCCGCAGTTCTGTGCTCAGGAGAGGACTGCTGGGAATGTCCTCCAGAAGAGGATAAATGATGCTGCCTTGCGCCCTGAAGTCGTGGAGGCAGCGCTGGCAGGGGCTTGATTGACTTGTTGGGATTCTTGGATCCTCTGCTGTGTGTATCTGGAACATAACATTTCCCCTGGTTAATCCTTGGAAACCACCAAGAGAAACATACACTCCTCTTAACTTTATCTACCCGCCCCCAAAAACATAATTTCTCCCCCAGAATGGTAGTAGGCTGTCAGGAGCAGATGCTAACAGGGGTGTGACAGGGTGGAGAGGTTTTTAAGCAAAGGCCGGATGGCCATCTGTCAGGAGTCCTGTGATGAGGGTTCCTGTATGGCACGGGGTTGGACTAGATGGCCCTTGAGGTCTCTTCCAACTCTATGATTCTAAGAGCAAGTCCCATGGCAAGAGCCAAACTGGCATCATGGGATGGGGCCTAGCCCTATAGACCAACTGCCTGGCCCATCAAGGTAGCACAATTCACATCAGGCAACAGAAGCCTACCAGGCTGAATGTTTTGGGCATGCACTGGTGCCAGCTTTTTCGTCTTCTTCCCTGGCACAGTATTCCAGTTTTCCAGAGGAGACATTTGTGGAAGTGGCTTAAGATTCTTCAGCACCACCGACTGCCTGCAAGAGGAAAAAGTTAAGTGCCCTAGTACGGAGGTCTATGTGGCAAATAACGTGTCACAAAACCCACACAACTCACTTGCTGTGTAAGCCAACAGTGGAGCCGGTTGGTCTTAACACGGCTTCACGTGCCACGCAATAGCATCACTCCAAATGGGTATGTATGCACATGCTTAGAAAATGCCTGTCCTCAAAAAAACTGATTCAGCCAAGCTAAGCACTGAATCAATTCATTAGCTGCAGGGGTTTATTTTTAAACTACACTGTCAAAACAACAGTGAGCTAGACATAAAGAGGCAACATTCCCCTAACTCAGCCCTGCACAACATGTCGACCACGGGCGACCAGTCGCCCACAGTGCTGTCAGAGGTCGCCCGCCGGGTCCCTGACGGCTTCCTGGCGCGACACCTGTGGCGGCGGTTTTTTTTGGGGGGGGTATTTTTCCCCTGCTCGTGCACCAGCAAGGCATGTGGGAGCCCGGGCCGGAGCTTGGCCACCTGGCAGTGCCTCAGGTGGTGGCGCTGCCGTACTGCGGCCTGGGCCCCCGCTGGGCTCTCCCGGGCTGGTTGCCTCCTCTCCCCCGCCCTCTGCACCCTCGGCCTCTCCAGCAGCAGCCTCAGGAAGCTGCCCGCTGAGTTGGGAGGAGGTAGCAGGCGGCGAGGGCGACCACCACCGGGGTGGGGGGGGAGGCGGACGTCCCCCAATCGACCCCTCCCCGTCCAGGTGACAAGCGCCCCGGTGGAGTGTCAGGTGGAAAAGTGGCGGGACGGCCAGAGGCAAAGTCCCCTGTTCGCCCCCTCCCCAGCCAGAGAACAAGTGCCCCGGCAGCCACACAGGGCGAAGAAGCTGCCTGGAGGGTGCTCAAGTGGCGCCAAATTCAGAAGGGCCAAGCTTTTCCCCTCCTCCCCTTCACTCGGGCAAAGGGAAGGAGGAGGAAGGCTGCCTGATCCTTTTGAATTTGGTGCCGAACCAGCCCGGGTGGAGGAGGCAAGACCTCCTGGGGGTCCTGGAGCCGCCACCGCCGCCACCATGCTCCGAGTCAGACAGGCTGCAGGCTGTTCAAAGTTGGACAGCCCAGCCCTAACTTATATGTGTGTGGCAGAACGTGTTATGTTATTAGGGTGGCAAACTTTTCAAACACCAGGTGCTTCTGGCTACAGCTCCCCAGAATCCCCAGCCTTTAATTAATAATTAATAAATTAAACAAAACTTTTACACCACTCTGGACGATTAACTGCTAGAGCGAAGCAAACCTGATAACGTAACAATAACAATAAGCAACAACACTAAGGGTAAAGAATGGTCGGAGTTGCAGTCCCAAGCACGTGGGAGTGCCAATGGGTTGCCACTCACAGGTCGCCCAGTACAGGACCATAGCTGGAAGGGACAAGTCACCAGGTCCACTGCATTTTCTGTGATGTGGGAAGCTAACTATAGCACATCCTTGACAGTCATCTTGAGTCATCCCAGTGTTCTTAGACTGCCATTCCCAGAAGCCTTTGCCACCAGCTGTGCTGGCTGGGGTTTCTGGGAGTTGCAGTGCTAGAACACCGGGGTGACTCAAAATTGAGAACCACTGATTTCTAGCCCACTAGTTGGGTGCCCAGATGTCCTTGCAAGACAGCTCCCAGAAAACCTGGCTAGAACAGTTAGCAGCGAAGGCTTCCAGGAGTTTTAATCCAAGAACATCTGGGAACCCTAAGTTTGAGAACCAGTGATCTATCACTCCACTCAAATGTGTCTAGCAAAGCAACCAACACATTGCTCCACTGTCGAAAAAGCTTCGCCATTAAGAAGTTGCTCTTAACATTGCACTTACTTGATTCCAAGCTCTTCCACAAAGACAACAATGGGCTCGCTTGCAGACTGCACCTCTTGAATGTGAGCATTGTAAAACCTTCCACTTGGGTCTAAGCGCACCTGTGGTACAGTGACAAGAAACATAAATACCAAGGAGGGGTGTCTCATGGATATCTCCCTCATCCTGATGTGTCCCCTTTTCCTAAAATCTTTAAGACCAGAAAGGAAGTTTCTAAAAAGACCTGCAGCCAACTATGTTTGGATAGACTACAACGTTCTCTGTCTCCTTGCAGGAACTATGCAAGATAAACATATCTGAACAGCATCAAGTAGGAGAAGGTTAACTACAAGCCTCATCACTCCCATCAGCCAAGCAAAGGATGATGGGAACACTTATTCAACACATCTGGAGGGCAACAGGTTGCAGAAGGTCAACAATACTTGGCTGTGTCAGGACAGAAAAGAGACATCACTGGGGGGGGGGGGAAATGCAGCCACCCAAGATGAAACTGAAGTAATGGGATTTCTTAATTCAGCGCTACCTACTTGGCATTTATCTCCGACAGAATATTGCATGCCAGCAGCAATAGAAAAATCTTGTTTTTGCTGGGCTGAAAACACAAAAAGGAGACGTGTTATCAACCCTTAGGTGGGTAGGAACAGAAAGACAGTTGTCTTCCTTCCCCACACCTCGAAGTGCCAAATGTGGAACCTTACCTCGTTTTGACCGCTGCCAGACTTCATATTCAACATTCTGGTAAACGGATGGATTGAGTGATCTAAGAACGCTTCTCGAAAAGGGAATGGCATTACCTTTCCCATGGCTGGGAATGCACTATACAAAAGCAAACAAGGGAAAATAAGAACAAGTGAACAAGAACCCATGGGCACCTTAAGTGCCTTGGGAATGTATGCATTATTTGCCATCTGTCAACATTTCATTCATAATCTTGTAAGACACAGAAAGAAGAGAACTGACCTTTTAAAATGTGTGTTGTTGTTTTTAAAAATACTTGATTAACAGAGTATTCACAATAACTCAGAAATAACAGCCCTCATCTGTTGGCATGTACAGAGGCACTTACCAACAGAATAACATACAGTGAGTCACCACATAGCAACCAGAATTGTTTCCTTTCTCTGACCACATGTTTATTAGTTAGGCTAACAGAGCAAACTGTTTTTCCTTCCAAAGGAGCACGAAGGGTATTTATTTATCTGAAAAATGTGCACTCCACCAAAATTAATGCAATCTGGTACACAACCTTAGAAGTCCAAATATATTTAGTGGTGCGTAATCGATTGTGAGTACTTCTAGGACTGCAGCCTTAGTAATATAGTGGACCCTTGTATAACATACAGCTTTGTATAACATAAAATTTGTACAACATAAAACATTCCGGAGATAGGGAAAATTTGCTTAACATAATCGCCTATGGGGCAAATCTGTACAACATAAAAATGGGATCACTCTGTTTTTAATGCATTCCTATGGAAATTTGTATAAAGGAAATGTTGCTTAACATAATTTCATTTGGAACGAATTAATTCCTTTATACAAGGTACCACTTGTATAACTACAGAACTTGGGTCCCATTGTTTTCTGGAGACTGGAAGTGCCATCAAGCTTTCATGTTAGGATACCAGACTAGAATTTCCTAGGTAAGCCTGACTCACTCCTCAGTACTTACACTTGCACCACTAAATGAGAATATCCAACCTGTACAAAGACTGTTGTTGTTGATGATGATGATGTATTGTCAAGCTGTCTCTGACTCATAGCGACTATGAACGAGCAATCTCCAAAATGTCCTTTGCCTTCAGACATCATACTAAGCAACCTCTCTACCAAACAACATTACTCCAGAGGCACCAACTTGTATAGTAATTTAGTATCAAAGTAGAATACCTTATTGCCCACAGGAGGCTTCAATCCATCTGCAGATATTTCATTTCTGTGAAGAGAAAAAGGCATGGGAATCATTCAAAACTAAGCAACATCTGACACTAGCAAGTTATAAATCGTCTCCAAGAGAAGAATATGGCAACCCATTAATGTGTTAAGACTGACTATCTTTGGTTATGAACAAATTATCTGAAATCAAAATACTGTATTTTTCCATGTAGAGTAATCCCCCGCCTATCGCGGGGGTTAGGGACCCAACCTGACCCGTGATAATTGAAAATCTGCGCTAGGTGGATGCTGGGTCAGTTTGGGACTGGGGGCCTCTCTGGGGCCCCCTGCAATTTCCTGAGGCCTGGCACTACCCCAAATGGGCCTCCAATGGGCTTCCCGGACCTGTCAGAATCCACAGAAGTGGTTTCTAGTGATCCAGAAGGCACTTCTGGTTTTTCGGAAGTCACTTCTGGTTTACCATCGGAGGCCCATTTGGGGCAGCACCAGACCTGAGGTAAGTGCAGAAGGCCTCAAAAAAGGAGGCCTTGCCTTTAATATATTGCGTTCCCATGATATACCAGGACCACAGTATATGAACCACGAAATGGGGGGGGGACCACTGTATAGGACTATATTTTTTACTAGAATTGTTAGACTAAAAATTTAGGGTCGTCTTATACAGAGAAGTTAGCCAATGAGAGAAACACACAGTAGCGAAACTGTTATTTTGGGCTGGAAAATTTGGGCATCATTGCATACATGGGGCCGTCTTATAGACGGGAAAATACAGTAACTTGATTTGCTTAGGATGCACACCAGCATGGTAAAACCATACTTCAAAAGAGACTCACAAACAGTTTATTTGCTGACTGATTTATTGTTTACACTTATATCCTACAATTCCTTCAGGAACTCAAGATGACATGGCTCTCCTCTTGGCCCGTTATTTTCACAATACTCCAGTAAGATAAGCTATGCTGAGAAACCAGGACAGATTCAAGATCATTGTCTGGGCTTCTTGGCCAAGGGGAGATTTCCACCCAGGTCTTCAACATCCTAGCCCAACTCCATAACCACTAAGTTGCACTGGTCCTCAACCCACACTATCCCAACTGAAAAACAATGGCCAAAATCCTGTTAGTTCTAACTGCCAGCTTGAACACAATTAGCCTGAATCTTGCTGGCGGACTGCGACAAGTTAAGACATTTGTATTGGCATTTCTTGTTGAATGCCCAGTTGTGTGATCCATCACGCAACAAATGCCTATACTAACTTGCTAATAGAGATACATGGATTTATGCTGCCTGGGGGATTATGGTAGCTACAATCCATAAGCACAAATTTGCATGTCTCTAAATTCCAATATCATCATCATCATCATCATCATCATCATCATCATCATCATCACCACCACCACCACCACCACCACCACCACCACCACGGGTCACAGACCCAATAAATTTCATTTTAGAAAATACATGTAATTTTTAAAAATGGATAAAACAATTGAAGTGTTTCAGGATACTTAAAGCAGATTAAATAATAAAATAGGTCCCATAAGAACTGTTTAAAAAGAAAAGAAAATAGCATTGGGTATATTAAGAACAAACAGAAGCCAAAACTGTCTTCCATATTCATTGGGCAGAAAGAAACCTGGCCGCTGATTTGGGGGGTCGTCTTGTTTGCCTCACTTAGTAAATACTTTAAGTGCCAGCTCAGAGTCCTACCTGGAAAGACAGTCATTATGGGCTCAAGTAATTTAATCGAGTCATCATGCTTCAATTTCTTTGTTGTTACAAGGGCACAATCGCTTTTCATAAGCGATACCAGAGTAGTGCCCATCTAAAACTGCAAATTGAAGGCAGTTAAACTGAGCTCTTGAGAAAACATACCAGTATTTTGAGACAGTCCTATGTTCCAGATACCTAGCACTTTCAGAATATTTAAAGTTTATTCCAATTGTGGGCAATTGAGGTGGAGTGCTGAAAATCAAAATCCCTAATCCTCTTTTCTAAAATAGATTTAGCTACCTTGGGCTTATAGGTATAATTTCCATTATGAATCCAACAAGTTTTCTTTTCTACCACAGCAGCGTCTACTCTTTAACCATGTAACAGCCACAAGAGACTGAATCCAATACACAACCCCAACTCGAATAAGCCCAATCGAATCAACAAGGAATAAAGATTCACAGTTTGCAAATCGAATTTATTCAATTGGGGTTAACTCTAGTGAGGATTAAGAACTGGATTTAACCCTTTATGTTCCAAATCTAGAAACAGGCAAGATACAAATTACATCATAAACAGCTGTATTTAGTGGGGAGGTGAGTGAGGGACTTCTCTGTTGCTGTTCCCATACTGCTGAACTCTCCCCCACTGGAGGCCACGCTTGACCCCATCCTTGATGTCATTCCACAAACAAATATCTTTCTATTTAAGCAGATTTTTCCTTCGTAACAGGGTTTTTTAATGGATTGTTATGGCTTCTTGCTTTTAAATGTGTTTTTAGTAATGGCTTTAGCTACCATTTTAATATATTTGTTTAATTCTTCTTTAAAATTGTATACTTGCAGTTTTAGCTTTTCAACACTGTCTTTTTAATTATGGAAGCTGCATTGGGCCCTTTTTAAGGAGAAAGTCAGGGTAAAAATAAATAAAGAAATAAACATCAAACCAAGCCAGCTGATCTGCTTCTGTAGTAGTGTATAGACACACACAAAAATCAGGTACTAGACACATGTCTGCATGGAAGCTTAAATTTCTGTTTTTGTTCCCTCAGACAAAGTTATTCTGTCATTGGTTTAAGCACCCTGTGGCACAAAAGACAACAGCCTTTTTTCACGCACCCTGGCAGCGGGAGAAAAACAAACTTTTCAAATGACCCATCTAATTTCAAGAAAACTTAGGATTTTCTCCCAGAGTTTCACTACTCCCCAAAATTATTCTCTTCATAAACTATGAGGTTCCCCATGCATTTACACTTTTCAGTTTGTGAACTCACTCCAAGTCCTCGTCCTCTGAATCAGATGTTTCACTGTTCCAGTGGCCATCTTTCGTTACAGCAGGAAGTTCAAATTCTTCTAAGATGTTACTCACATCAACGCCAAAGACTTTCTCATACAGCAATTCATAGAGAAGAGCTAGGTGTGACAAAAAAACAAAGCAAAAAAATCTGTTCCTCACAAACATACTTTAGATGAGGTTATTTATAGAGATGGCTGTTTCGTTTCAGAAAGAGACTCGTTCCGAAACGAAACACACCAGCATAGCTGGCGCTCGGAACTCAGTCCCACCCTCACAAAATCAGCCACTGTGTTACCTTGGGAGAAATTCCAACGAGAAAGCAGCTTCCAATACATCCTCTTTCCCTCTTCCTAGTACTGGCCAATCAGACAGGGAGGCAGGATGATGCATGTCCTTGCACAGCTTCTGATTGGCCAGCGCCAGGAAGAAGGAAATATGATGCATTGGAGGCTGCTTTCTGGTTGGAATTTCACCCAGCATGAACCATACCCAGGTAAGAGATTTTGTTCTGGAGGGTGGGACTGGGTTCCAAGTGCCAGCTGTGTTGGTATGTTTCTTTTTGGAACCATCCCCTTCCAAAAAGAAACACCCATCTCTAGTTATTTATTTCAATAAGTTCCTCAAGATACATCATTTCACATAGTTTTTAATAAGATCTGTAGAGAAGGATTTAAAATAAGACTGCAAGAATAGCTTTTGAAATGTGATAAGCAGCCAATCCCCACTATGGATGTTTGCATAAGCACTATGCAACTTGGGGAATGCAACCAATATGGATTTGACCAAACTCTGAGAGGCAGTGGAAGATAGGAAGGCCTGGCGAGCTCTGGTCCATGGGGTCACAAAGAGTCGGACACGACTGAACAACAACAACAACTTGGGGAAGACGCCCAGGATAGGTATTGCCAAAGATTTAGCCACCATAGCTGGATGAGGATTTGGGGGGGGGGATTTAGAATCCAAAAAGATCACTTTTCCAAGTTTTAATTCCATGCCATTCCATACAGTCTCCAGTCCTACAGTGGTATAACGAGCAGCAGAGATGAATGGCCACTAGGTAACAAGATGGTATTTGTATCTCTTGCCATGTGCTGGTGGCCATGAGCCGGTGCACAATGAGGGATAAAGTGGTGACTTATTATTAATTAGCAGCAGTAGGTCACTGGGATTTATAGCGGGTTAGCTGATCCACGAGGCTTTATGCACATCACGCCAAGTTCCAACCTTGAAACCTCACGTGTCTTCAGAATTAGGACAAGACTAGTTCTGAACAGACATTCTACAACTAGGACTTCAGCTATCCTGCGTCCTAAAATTTAGGATACCAAAAAAGTACAGTGCACCCTTGTATAACAAACAACTTGCATAACATAAAATCTGTACAACATAAAAAATTCTGGAGATAGGGGAAATCTGCTTAACATAATGGCCTATGGGGAGAATCCGTACAACATAAAAATGGGATTATTCCGTTTTCAATGCACTCCTATGAGAATGTGTATAAAGGAAAATTTGCTTAACATAATTTTGTTTGGAAGAAATTAATTCCTTTATACAAGGTACCACTGTAAAAGAAAATGCCAAACAAAAAATAGTTTTGGAGCTGCCTCGGTTCCTTGCGCACTAAACACAAAAGGCTCCTCCTCTCCTTTTATGGAAGGAGGTCACTTTCTTGTGCCAATAGAAAGAATAGTACAATCCTAACTGGGATGGTCAGTCTCTTCCCCCAAGTACACAGCTTTTTAGTGAAAAAATGCTTAGGCAGCAGTGAGGAATGATGAGAACACCCACCTAGCCAGCCCAATTAATGAGGTAAATACCAAAACACAAAATACCAGAACTAGGGGACATCCAATCAAACTGAGGATTGGGAGAGTGAGAACAGACAAAAGAAAATATTTTTTTTTACCCAGGGTGTTGTTAGTCTGTGGAACTCCCTGCCACAGGATGTGGTGATGGCATCTGGCCTGGATGCCTTCAAAAGGGAATTGGACAGATTCCTGGAGGAAAAGTCCATCACAGATTACAAACCATGATGGAGATGTGTCATCTCCAGGCTTAAAACCGGAGTACTTCAGGGGCCAGATGCAGGAGAGTGGTATCAGGAGACAGATATCTAGTCTTGTGTGCTCCCAGATGCATCTGGTGGGGCCACTGTGAGATATAGGAAGCTGGACTAGATGGGCCTTTGGCCTGATCCAGCACGGCTCTTCTTATGTTCTTATGCTGCAGCCAGATTGTCACTGATTGCCAAGGTAGATTCGGCTGATCTGGCCATTCTCACTCAGTGTCCCATGTGCATCCTGAGGGAGACCATTCCAGACAGGAGTGTACCAAGGGTGTACAATAGTTACTATCCCCTACTAGAAGCTCTCAACAGCTGTCACGAAACATTAGACAAGATAGCTACAGAGGGGGAGGTCTTCTGACTTCAACCCTCCACCCACCACATTGTTTCAAAGCCAGTAAAACAGATGAATACTTACACTGGCAAAGAGCAGCACTAGTGGTATATTCTATAGGATAAACAATGTCATAGTGACTGCCATTTGAAAAACACAGCAATACCTAAATGGAAGCAGAAAGCCAATTATATAACACAATACAATAATAAGCCGACTAAACGTCTTCAAATAAATCCTCTAATACCTTTCTCCAAACAAATAAACTACTAGTGGACGTGAGGTTATTCCATGAGCCTAAATGTAGAAGGTGCCATACAGCATTTAATGAACAGAGTTAAAACAGGCCAAGCAGAACTCTGCTTTTATGCATTTCAATAGCATCAGAATGAAAAAGCAAAAGCAAAGTGTGCTGCTTATATACCACCCATTGTACTTAAAGCTCTCTCTGGGCAGTTGACAAGTAACCATGCAGGGTACACATCCCACCCCCCAACAAGCTGTGTACTCCTTTACTGACCTCTGAAGGATGGAAGGCTGAGTGAACCTTGAGCCTACTACCTGGAATTAAACCCTAGGTCATGAGCAGAGTTATGGCTGCAGTACGGCAGTTTAACCACTGCACTACAAGGCTCTTTAAGCTAAATATCCATAAGAATGAAGAGCAAACCCACTGAATCTAAACCAGGATTCTTCCTACACAGAACCCAAGTAAGTTTCTCTCTGAAAGGTAAACACCAGTTTACAAACTGAAAGGGGGGGCACAGCATTTGACTTTGAGGAAATCAGGCATATCAATGACCTGGCAGTCATTAGTGATTATTTTCACTTGTCCATTGCAATGAGACATTTTCATTTCCAAGAGACATGTGTTAGTCTTGGAAACTAAAAGAGAACCCATTCAAAAGGAGAGCCACAATGTGGATCGCTGTATGATATTGTCACTTGCACAGTAATTACCAGTGGCCTCAAATGTCAGTCACTTGCTATTACGCTACCCCGGCCCCCCTGCCACCGAAAGATGACAGGAGGGGGGGACTCCAAAGAAACGTAATGATTGTTAACACTGAAGTACAGTATGACCCCAGTATCCACTGGGGATTGGTTCCAAGCCTTCCCGTGGATAATGAAAACCGTAGATAAGAGACAACACCAATGTGTTCCCCAAGACTGCTGTTTTGTGACGGTAGCTTGCTTTACAGCTGCTGTTTTATGACAGTAGCTTGCTTTACAGCTGCTCTTTGTGATAGTAGCTTGCTTTGCAGCCTCTGAATTATTTATTTATTTTTCCTCTGGCAACCGTGGATAACTGAATCAGTAGATACGGGGGTCCTACTTTACAGCGCTTTGTTGTCCCACTTAATGTTAAATACTGGGACCCAAACAAGGCCCATTCTGTTCTTCACCATTTCATGATGCAGAGAAGCAGAAGTGAACTATTCTGGTCTTCACTGCAAAGGTCTTCTTTGGGACAAGTCAACAGTTTTTCTACTGGCATAAGGAATATTGGAATTCACCAAGGACAGCAATAGCTCAACAATACAAGACATGAAAACATTGTTTTCTGTTTCTTTGTTTTACTTCTATTGCATCTCGTCTGGAGTGGGTGTTTGGACTAAACGCACTTGATTCCACACTCATACACCCTTATCTGGATATGGACCACTGTTACATTCTACAATAATTCTCACTAGATTCAAAGCACGTCCCACAATTCAAACTATGTGATTTATATTCCAACGTCACGATTTTATGATTTCTATCTCGTGGAAGAGAGTTTTTTAAAACCACACCAGTGAATCCAACTACATATTTAATCTGGTTTAGCCCTCAAACTACATCATCTTAGCCCCCGCTAACACATATTTATGACACCACTCTGTTCTTGTTTCAGGCTCAGAAGCAATATTCCATGTTCATTCAATAAGTAATTTTTGTAAAAAGGAACAAACAAAGCAACTGTCAACTTTAAAAGGCTGCATTTTATCCATGCTTCTTGCCCTGAACGCAACAAAACTTAGTTCTGTTGACAATATTTTTGTTTAATAAAATATATCAGCTGGGGCTACGCAAGCAGTTACTCTTAGCTTTCTTTACTGTTTGGGAATAATTAAGCTATCATTATGCACAAGCACCCCACACAGGATCCTAAAAAGTGCTCAGTCTCTCTTCCTGAAGGACATGTAGTTACGCATAATGGAAAAATGGCCTTTTGGCAGCTTGGACCAACCAACAGTGTTTGCACAGCATTAGCACAGGCATTGTGAGAGTACAGCAAAGCATTGTGAACAGCAAAGCAACCTGTTTTTATCACTGCCAAAACATCATTACTATGTATTTAACAGTATTTTATTGCTACTTATTTCCAGGATCAGCTTTGCTTCTTACCTTGTCTGGAAAGCCATTTTCAGTTACTTGCGAAGGAGTGGTGTTTGGTTCCTGATATATTACAAAATCTTTTCTAGAAGAATTGCAAAAAAATAAGAACTATAAAAATGACTGCGGGCCAGGTTGACGCTCCCCACCCCAAGCGCCGATCAGCTGGCTTGCAGGCCGAGTTGGCACTTCCCTCCTAGTGCCGACCAGCTGGCCCGCGGGCCGGATCAGCGTTCTCCTCCCCCCCAGCACCTACCATCTGGCTTGCAGGCCGGGTTGGTGCTTCCCTCCTAGTGCCGACCAGCTGGCCCGGGGGCCGGATCAGCACTTCCCCCCCCCAGCGCCTACCAGCTGGTCCATGTCCACACTTTTGTTCTTTTTCCCTAGAGCTGACCAGCTAGCCCGGGGGCCGGGTCAGTGCTTTTTTTCTTTTTCCCTAGCACTGACCTGCAGGCCAGGTCGGCGCTTCCCCCTATAGTGCTGACCAGCCGGGCCGCAGGCCGGGTTGGCGCTCCCCCCCACCACAGTGCCAACCACCTAGCCCATGGGCTGGGGCGGCACTTTTTTTCAATAGTTGGCACTTATTTTTATTATTTATTTTGACAAGCTCCGAGATCGGTGCTTGTCAAAATAAATAATAAATGAAAACGAAACGAAATGAAAATTTTCGTTTCGTTTCATTTTTTTAAAGGGCACTTCATTTTTCATTTTGTTCTGTAATGAAACAAAAAATAAAATGGAAAAATAATCGTTTCGTGCCCATCTCTACTCTTAACCCTTTCCACTGAGCTATATCTAACTTCCCAACCCCTTCATCCTTGCTACATTTGTCTGCAACATCCTTGTGCAGGCCCCAAAATTCAGAGATCTTACATCATCATCTGTACAATACAATATCTCTGACCTCAGATACTTTGTACTATTCCCCAAAAATGCACCAAATGCTTACTGATATAGAGCTGCTTCTAAACAAGTTTTCTCCACTTTACCTTCCAGCCCAAAGCAGCTGACACCCAAAGAAACTGTAGTAGAAAATCTGGTCACTTTTTAAAATCGTCATCATCTCATGTCACGCCATTTTTTACTTATGGGGACCCTTTCAGTTTTCCAGGTAGCAAAGTACTGAGAAGTGGTTCACCATTCCTCCTGTAGCTTGCCAAGGTCAGCACAGTGAGGAATCCAACCCCAACCTCTGAGTTTAAATCACTGAGCTATGTAGCCAGCTTTTTTTTTATTTAAGGCATGCTTGAAACTTCTACTAGCAAGTGAAAAAGAACACCATTCTAAGAGAGCTGAGATCTTGGGGTACACCTGTTGAAATGTTATGATTTACTTATATTTATTTTCCTTAGAACCCCAGAAAGGTGACTGTAATGCAGGTGGGGGGGAGCTAGAATACCAAGGTTTGCCCTGTTTCAAAGAGACCTTCTGAATTCTTCTGCTATGTAGAACTCAACAGATACCTATTATGTTGTACTATGCCTCTTTCTTTGTATATTTTGCATAGTCATTAGAGAAGCACAACAAACACATCTCACTGATGTCAACTACATATTCTAGGAACCAAAGGACACTAAAAATAAATAGTTTTCCTGCTCTTTATGAGATGTAAATATCTAATAATATCATCCTTGAATAAACATTTCCTGAAATAAACAACCTTCCTCCCACTAGTGAATGTACTGAAGTGTGGGGTTTATTTCTTTCAAGTCCCCTTCTCCTATGGGGACCCCACTGATAACACTTGCAGTAATGCAAACATAAAAATAAATTGTCGGTCTGCCTGATATTTTTCCAGCCAACTCAAAAGGATTTCATCATGGTTTTGCAGCTTATCAAGGGAAGGATACTGAGCTATTTCTTACTTGTACATTAGAGAAAGGGCACTTATTTCCACTTGTCCAACCCATTCCTGTATCAAAGAGAGAGGGAGAGAGAGAGAGAATCAGCGCACTGAAACAGGGAACCAGGCAATCGAACTGTCTGCAAGCTGTTCAGGGATCCCAACCAAGTCACCAGGAAGGACAAGTTACTTACCTGGAACTATTGTACTTTGAGTGGTCGTCTATGAATCGCACCAATAGTATGCTGTGTGAGTTTCCACACAGCAGATACCTCTTTGGAACGCCAGAAATAAAGTTACTGCCTACTCTCCCTACTATGCATGCTCTCCATCTCTCCACTTACCCACAATCCACTGCTGAATAAAAAACTGGAGTTGAGTGTAAACTGGGGGGGGGGGAGGTTGTGAGAATTCACAAATAGCCACTTGAAGAACAAGTTACAGATGAGTAAACCTGTCCTTCTTCTTCATGGTCTCTGAGATTCATGTCAATGGGTAACTGACTAGCTCACCTTCTACCCTGATTGCTCTACTAAATAAGGCATTTAATTTTGCTCTGACCTCCAACCTGTGAGGTTCAATGAACAACGACTGAGACCGTGCTGCAGCTTTAGAGACATCCTTACACCCCTTTGGAATGCTATGGAGGCAGAAACTGTCCTGGCAGAATACTCTAGAATAGAATAGAACAGAATAGAACAGAATAGCGGAAACCATTTTCTCAGCAACTGGTAGGATGGAGTAATTGTACTCACGATCCATTTAGATATGGGCTGGGGCATAATGGATTCACCTTTCCATGGTTCCTGGTAATTAATGAACCATTTTGAAATATTTGAAAGAGAGAGAGAGAGAGAGAGAGAGAGAGAGAGAGAGAGAGAGAAATGCTTCACTCTTTTTTGACTTTTGATTGGTTTTTGGCATTTTTACGTTAGCTACCATCAGTGGGGGCTCTTTGTTTTGTTGGTTACTTAAACCAAAATTAGTTTGGAGCTATATTTAGACATAGACAACCTATCCTCTACGTCAGTAGTAGGTAGTTGCTGTAGAGGATCTAATGTGGGGTTGGTTCTTCCACTGTTTCGGTCAATGTTGCTGAATGGCCTACATTAAGAACTGTTTAGAAGGTGTCTTACAAACTGAAAAGGAGGGAAGCAATGTTGTGGTTTGGTTCAATATAACATCAAATGCTTAAAGAATAAACCTTGCAACACTTACTGTGCAGGTGCTGAGGTGAGACCATTTCAATTATCCACCCCAGTCAAGTGAAACCACCCATACATGTTGGGTCAGGGCAACAGGAGGGCACAAAACCTCTCCCCTGTCACACCCAGAAATGCTCCAAGGAAGCAGGCCAGTTTGGGTGGTGCTATTTCAAGGCAACCCTAAAACCTCTTCATGCTCTTTTCCAAAGGAAGGCCAGTGGATAGCATATTAAGTCAGCAGACTCTGTTGGCTGGCACTCCAAGTACATCCCAGGCAAAGCTTGGAAAAAGTTACTTTTAGGGGCAATCATTTCCATAAATACTGGAGGACCACTGCCTAAACAAGATTTTTATTTGATTTTATTTTCTGCAAGCTTTGCCTAGGCCACACCAACAGAGCAGATCTTTAAATGGATTCTACCATCTGTCTGCTGTTGGAATGATTTTAAAGAGGACCTACCAGCAACTGAACAGAAACACTTCTGAAAACTCTTTTCTACTTCCAGAACAGGGCTTGGGAATTATATTGTCTGGATCAACAACTCTTTAAGTTTCCTTCAGCAGTTGGACACACACACACACACCATGCTCTCAGTCAAAAGGGCATTTCTTAAACTGAGAGATGGTACAAAATAAATGACAAATGCATAATTGTGTGTAAGGGAATGTATATATATGAAATTCTTAAGCATTTATAAATCAGAACAACAAATACATACTGAACATTTAGTTTTCATACAAAAACCTTGTCAATGTATTCTCAAAGTGCTGGGGTCTGGTGCTTGTTGTGGGTTTTCTGGGCTGTTTCCAGCCAAACAACCATAAAATTTTGTCACCTTGTCTATTGCTTTAATCAAACAGCAATAAATTACTACATTTCAACATTGTTTGGGTTCTTTTTCTAGTTCTGTTCTTTGAATTGTTACAGCCAGCAGAGAAATGAGCACCCATTTCTGAACTTCTACTTGCAAGGACTTATCAGATCTGCACAGCTTAACAGGTCTCTGGCCCTGAGATTTGAGGAAATCATGGTCCTTTTGCAAGTTCTATAAATGTCCACATAGCAGATAAAACAGCAACAGCTAAGAAAAGTCTGTTTACCTTTCTAGTTTACTTTCAGGCTGATTCAATAAGCAAGCTACAATTAAGTCACGTTTCACACTGCACACTTTATCTGATAATACATACCTGTGGATTTTCTAGACTATTCAAATATTGTTCAAATGGTCCCTCTATAAACTTAAAACATAAACATGAGAGGTTATTATTAGCAGCGTAATGAAGGCAAATGCTTTGTTCAATTTCTAGAAAAAGATGCCAGAACTGATTATTTCTTTGACATGCGGTTCTTCCTAAGAACTCCAGTTTCTGAAAACTCTGTTACTGGAGACAGAAATGAACCCATTTGAAAATACTTTATTTATCCTTCATATAGTTAAGTCCTGGCATTAAAAAGACATGTTGAAACGATGCCTGGCATACATCAAGTGATATATATAGATCCACTCAGCAGTAACTTATCTTCTGCCCTAACCAAACTTTACGATGTCTTGAGAACCATAATATGTACAGCTGGGGTCACACAATAATCTCAAAACAGTAAAAATACATGAAAGACCCTTGTTAATAAAATCCATGTCTGCGTAGTCAGTTACACAGTGGCTTCTCCCCACATGCCGCCTGTCCTTCAAATAATCAACTGCACAATTAGTTTCACCCCCAACATTTGCAGTTCATGAGCGGATGTGCAAGAGTGAGCCTGCTTGGCAGAGGTGGACTTGCATGATTCCCCTTCTGCAATCCTGAAAGGCTGACGTTTTGGACACTTCTTTCCTTTCCCTACAACACACAAAGTAAGCCTGCAACAGTGCTCGTGTCCTACAGTGTGTTGCTCTTAGCTCTCTTCTATCAGCAATGTATTTAATCAGCTGAACAAAGATTAACCCAGTGTCTGGGTCTTCAGTCCAAGGTGTCAAGAGAATAGCCATATGAATAAACATCCAACCACTTGTTCACATGGACAAATCATCTCCTGGCACACAACAATGAGAAGGCAGAAAAAGTACAATGACTCAGGCCTCACTCGTGGAAGAACCATGGGCTGCAGTGATCCACCTCCAATGCTTTGAACTTTGAGACTGATGCATAACTTGGAGATACACCCAGGGACAATCTTGGCTTCTATAAGGTGTGTCCAAGTAAAGAGGTGCATGATAATATTCTGCCACATCATGCAGATGCATATTGTACCATCAGACTGTTAGGAGAGGCTTAAAAATGCAAGTAGGCAGACTGATGAAAGAAACAGCTATACAGCCAAAAGTAATGGCTGTGTGGTTTCCATGGACTTTCTTCAAGAGTATACAACCCTCCAGTTGATAGGAGGACAGAATCTATGAAAATCACACCAACACAAAGAATATTATCAAGACACCCACACCCAGGAAAGAAGAGGGGGAAGTACAGTGTAGATCAGGGGTCCTCAACCTAAGGCCCCGGGGCCGGATGTGGCCCCCCAAGGTCCTGAATCCGGCCCCCGGGAACAATTGCAACCCCCCACCTACCCCCTGCTTTGCAAGCAAGCCAGCCTCCACAGCAGCTTCTATTGCTGAGGCAGTTCAAAGCAGTGGGCTATGTTGCTTCTCCCACTCCCCCCAACTACCACTCAGATGATCAGCATGCTGGCTAGTGGGGCATTCAAAGTAGGAGGGCTATGGCAAGGTCCCCCACTGCCCCCCGACCCACTGTGGTCTGGGCCCCAGTGGTGTCTGGGGCATGGTGGACCGGCCCGCTGTTTGAAAACTTTGAGGACCCCTGGTGTAGATACATCAGGAAAGAAGACCATAAAGAACCTCAGATAATTGATGATACATGACAGTAACTCTCGTATTTTTAGCGCTTTGATTTTGAGTATTGAATATATCTGGAGAGCCAGAGGTTGAGAACCACTAGTGCAGTGGTTCCCAACCTGGGGGTCAGGACCCCTTTGGGGGTTGAATGACCATTTCACAGGGGTTGCCATGAGCCACTGAAGAAAAGAGCACAAATGACATGGGTCTGGAGAAGAAGGGGGAGGAACGGGGGAAAGAGTGAGCTACAGCTTGATAGGTTGGAGAGGATGTCAGTCAATGGCACTGAAGGCTGCGATTGGCTGAGGGTGCCTGTAGAGGGAAGTTCTCTATAGCACCTGCAACAGTGGCCTGCCAAAGGGGGCTTGTGGCCTCTTCCAAGCAGGACAAGGGGTCACCAAAACATGAGGAACTGTATTAAAGGGTCGTGGCATTAGGAAGGTTGAGAACCACTGCACTAGTGCCTGGAAGAAAGGGAGTGATCTGTTTTCAGAAGGGTTGCTGTGCCAGTCTTTAAAAATCTGTAATCTACTTCACCAAGCAATCAAGGACACTTGCACTGTCTCTTGTAGTCTACAAAAACTCAAGACAAGTAAAATTTTCAAATGTGCAATAAGATCCCTTTTTGATTTTGTGTACTGACAACTTCTTAGACCGGCAGGACCTTATCTCAAAAAGCTACTCTGGCAGCCTATAGTTGTCTACAAATCAAACTATTAAACAAAGTCGCATCCCACATTGTAACATGGATAAGACTCTACATTTTCAAAAACTCTATTAGTGGATCATAAACTATGGCAGGTTTTATCAAATCTGTAAGTCCTTGAGTACAGTTCGGTGACAAACAATACCTGCCACTTCAAGACTGCCTTAGCTAAATATGGAGAAGCTCACCACTGTAAGTTTGGCCACCAGGCAATGGACTGACCACTGCAACAAGAATGCGTTCTCCAGTATGCTTTGTCAAGCAGAAATTTTGTAAACCGGAAATGCATAGGGGCACAATGCATCCTGGAAAAGGAAGTCCTTTGAAAATAATTATAAACCAGTTTTTTTGGGTGGGAAAATCTTAATCGGGGGCATTATTTTCAATGGATTTCCTTTCGTGAAGCAAAAATTTTGTTAACGGGGGCATTTGTAAACTGAGGTACACCTGTACTTTGAATTTAAAGAAGAATGCTACAGTCCATAAAAGCTTGCAGCAAATAAAAACTTGTTAGTTTTTAAAGCATCCCAGGACTTTTTGTTCTTGGTCAATAAGAATGTAGCCAAAGGACAGAATGATTGGAAAAGGAGGAGAGGACTGTTGAAACTTGCTGAGCAAGCTACCCACAAAATAAAAATGCTCGTTTACCGCTTCAAATTGTTCTCGGTTCTTCTTCAGGTAGTTTATACAGGCCTTCCTAATGTCAAGATGCTGAGACTGAGAGTGGAAAACCTGGAGGAGACATGTTTTTTAAAAAAGAACATGAGCTGATTGGGGGGAAAAGTATGACACTGACAAACAAATCAAGCACTTGTTATTAAATTCCCAATGTATATATTTCTTACATACAGGTAAGTCTTGGAAATTTAAGGTGTCACAGTTGCCACATTAGTGTCAAAGACAAAAATAAAATTTAGGCTATTGCACCCCAGAAACTGAGGCATGAAGACAAATGAGGTGAAACAGTAGCCTTTACCAATTTATACACAGTGGGTAACAATGGCTGAAATCCCACTGCAGAGGTACACAAGGCCTCTTCACAGACATTTGTCACTGCTTATACAGTGGAGCCTTATATAACCAACAGTCTGTATAACATAAGATCTGTACAACATAAAAAATTCCTGAGATAGGGGAAATTTACTTAACAGAATTGTTTATGGGGCAAATCCGTAAAACATAAACATGGTCACAGTTAGGAAATTACTGTTTTCAATGCAATCCTATGGGAAATTTGTATAAAAGGAAAATTTGCTTAACATAATTTCATTTGGAACAAATTAATCCCTTTATACAAGGTACCACTGTACCTGCTATCTGTATGGCTGCACAACAAGATTGCAGCCCATGTTTTTGCAAGCCCCTAATTAAATAAGATACCCTGAATGTAGACAAAAACAAAACACAGAACCAACAGCACAACAAGGAAGAAGGCTATCACCCAACTGCAACTTGATGCACTGGTTTTCTGCTTATGAAGTTTTGCAATGTGTTTAACAAGTGAAGCATGCAAAAAGTTGCCACATATACTGGATAAATTAAACAATGTACCTTCTCAGACCTGTGTACTGTACACCTATTCACAATGCTCTTTCCTGTTTGGAGCCATCTTAAAACAAAGAGCCTAACAGGGAACTGGCATACGGTTCGAGAGAATCCAGTGAGATGTGGAGCACAGCTCTTAACACCTAGGCCCTGGTTCTGAGACTAGAATCAGCAACAATGTGCAACCACATTCACAATAATCAGAGCTTGGAACTGTTATTCAAGCAAGTTATTTGTTTACTTGTGATTTCCACAGGCTATAATCCATTTTAAACACATTGTATTTATTTTTATTTATTTATTTATTTTTGTGCTTATTAACCACCCGGTTTTCTGGCGGGAAAAAGAATCCAGACACCCCAAAATGACCAACTGCCCCTCCATATTTTTTCTGCAAATCTGAGTTTTTATTGCCAATGTTACATGATGTGCCATCAAATCACATCTGACGTATAGCTGTTCTCCCCATGTCACCATGAGTCATGCCAGAGCAGAGATTTGAATCCACATCTACTGCATCCTAATTTGTTATTATCCATGACACCAGCCTGGCTCTCTCTTATTGCCAACAGGAGACAGAACTGCCCACAGATACAGTACTAGCTCGCCTGATCCTTTCACAAGACCATCCTGTACATAAAAGAGGTCAACGGGTTCCTGAGTGATTCACCAGTTCTTTTTAGCTGCCACCATATGCCAGTTCTCCAGGCCCACGTTTTATTAAGTACTAACTGGACAACAGAAGCTGATACTGTACTCTGGGCCCCTGTAACTGCCTTAAGAAGCAGAAGGAGACCAAGGTCATGGAAAGTTCTCCATTCTCAGTTTTTCAAAACATGCATTGCCCAGTCATTACAACCACCGAAAGCCAGCCTAATCTAAAACAGCCCTTGGGCATTTGTTTATTCTGTGTAGGCCCAAGACTGCACACAGATTCCAGGGCAACATTTTAAATCCCAGTTTGAGCCACAGCAAAACTGAAGCTAAACCCCAAGAAACTAGGGTCGATGCATGTTGATAGCATTCGTACAATGGAGAAAATGAAAACTTCAGGGTTTCTCCCCTTCTTCCTCAACTTTACTACGTTACATAACTGGTGCTATCCCTGCGCATTTATACCTAAGAAGTGGGGAGGGGTAACGCTCTGGCTTTTATTCTTCCCTTTCTTTGCAAAAGTTGGTCCGCTTTCCAAACCGTCCAAAACCTGGCACGTAAAACTGGGGATTGAAAAAATAAAAACGGGAAAGCGTTATGTGCTTGGCTGGAAAACTTAAGATGAGACCTCCCAACAAGGAAAGTTTCGTTTCCTCGGGCAGGGAGGGAAGCAACCGGTTGAAAAATTCTCCCACACCCGATGGCGTTGCTCTCACGGGCTGGCATAAGGAAGGACCCGAGAATTCGTTTTCTCTATTGGAGCGGTTACACACCCTACTGAGCGCTCTCCTTTTTGTTCTGGAGAAGGGCCAGCCTTCTTCCAGGAGAGCGGCCCCCCGCATTCCACACCGCCTCTTGGCCCCCGGATATCAATCACACAAGACGCACCACCAGCTCAAAGTCCTCCTTCCACGCCTGTCGGGGTGTTTGGCCCCCCCGGTGATCTTGGCAAGAGAGCGACCAGTCATGGTGTCGAAGGGCAAAACGAGCCCCCTCCTTTTCGTCCCCAAACCTGTTTACAACAGTTAGGCGGCGTCTTTATTTCTGCCCACCGGCGCGCGCGCGCTTTAGGGACGTTCTGCCCCTTTTTACCTGCTCGGCTACGGCTCGGAAGAGGCACGATCCGTCCTTCGCCACTCGCTTACGGTACAATCCCTGAGCTCGCAAGTAGACGTCCGTCGCCGAGTCGGCGGGAAGCTCCACGCTTTGGCCCGGGGCACCCAGTGCCTGTGCCGCGTCTTCCTCGCAGCAGGGCTTCTGATCGCCGCCGGCCTCCATGGCGATCGCTTTTACGGCGTGGCCGAGAAATCCCTTCTCTTTCCACCTGCTCTCACTTGAGCCCCCCCATGTGAAAAAGGAAGATCAACCCAGCAGCCAACCAAGGAAATAGTCATCGGAAGCACACCACCCCCGGCGGGAGCGCACGCCCGAGGCGGGAGGCGGTTGCCAAGGCAGTGGCGGCTGGAGCAGCAGGAGTCCGAGGCACGTCTTGTAGGGCGCATGGGGGACTCTGGCCGCAGGAGTGGGGTGGGGGGATGGGGTGGGGAAGGGGGGTGCGGACAGGCAGTGGCCGCCCGCCTCGTCCTTGGCCGCCCGGCCTCTTGCTCGGAGCCTCCGAGAGTTCCCGCGCCGAGGCCCGTCCCTTCCCGCGGCGATGGCTACCCGCGGCAGCTCCTTTTACGCATCACGCGCGTCTGAAGGCAGAAACAAAAGGGAAACGAAACATGTGGTGTTTCCCCTGAAACGGGCAGCCCCGAAGTTTGTTTTCACTTTCAGAGCCGGACCGACAACCGGGCGGCTTTCTGGGAGTTGTAGTTCGACGGCAAGCAGGAAGTCGGAGCGGCGAGCAGGGAGGGGACAAAGGGGTGAGGGACGAGGTGGGCGCGTGCCTTCGGGTCCTTTCTCCCCCTGGCCGGCGTGATGGGGCTTGCATCGCCTGGGTATTCTACGCATTGGGGTTCCCCTCTGTCTGTATTTAAGAAATCCGTACGGCCACCGGGCCCGGAGAAATTCTAAAACAAGGACGTTTGCGAAGCAGACAGGATTGCAACAACAAAACAACAAACGAAACAGCCACATCAGACGAGGATATTGATTTTTTTTTTATGTCGCGGCGTTAACAGCCAACGATCACTTCCTCCAGGACCCTAAAGGCTAACGATTGTGGTGGATCGGGTGATTTCAGATGCGAGTAGCAAAACAAAAAAAAAGTGTGGAGAAAGGGGCGAGAGCCTTTTCCGTGGGCGCTTTGGGTCTCTGCAAGCCCTTCCCTTCTGTTCTTCCCCCAGCAGGCTTTTAATATGTAAACTTGCTGCTAAGGGAAGGCATTTCAAGAGAACTGTTCTTTTGTCTTTTTTTTTTTAATACATGTGTTTTTAGCCTGTGTGTAGCCGTTTCATTTGGGCGCTTTAATAATTAAAAAGGTTAATGGCGTTAAATAAAGTGATTTTTATATTTGCAATTATTTTAATACTAGTGTCTGGAAATCGTTTGTAAGCCACCTTGAGTCCCTATAAGGAGAAAGATGGGGTGGAATTTTTTTAAAATTGATATGTTAAGAATCACAGTGCCTTAATTTATAGGAAGGTGTTTCAACAACTATCTTCATAAATATTTATAAAACAAAGAGTGCTTCTTTGGTTCTAAATCATTCTGCATGCCTCTTCTCTCTTCTTTGAACTTGTTGTAAACGTTACTATGTATTATTTCTCCAGAAATCTTAAGGAGGGCATTTGTTAATCTTACTGTTCTGTCATCAATATTAAGTTTGGGCATTTTCCTTTTCAGTAAATGAAATAAAGTTGGCTATCAGCCACATTTCAGGAATGGTTTGTGTTCTGTTGATCCAGCCAAAAACATTTAAAATCCTTTAATTTAATTTAATTTTTTTCTGGAAAAACTTCATCGAGTCCAACTTTGCTTTTTTAATCAGCTCTACTACAATTTGGATTTAATTTTTAAAAATGTCCAGCCCACCGATGTATTTTGCAATGTTTTATTTACCCTGACAAAGATATTGCCCTGATGCAAATGCCAAATGTCTTTTTAAGATCAACTCAACTATTGTACCTAGTTTTTATAAACCTATACTGTTTACGCTACAGCATGCTATGGCCACTAGGTGTCATTAAATTGTTAGAAAAGTCACAAAAATCTCGGCAAGAGTTCAAATGCAAAGTTGCTATAAGAACCAGGCCAGAAAAGATAACATCACTAAAACACTACATTTTGTACAGTAATATTCTTCAGACAAGACCTCTGAGTTTTATTTTTGCTATTCCATACAGTCACATAATAGTCTGTAAATTCACTGTTTTTCTGTAATTTCCCACCAATTCATCTGGAATAAATAAAAACATCTTGTGTACCCAACCAACAAGTCTTCATAGGCTCCTGATACTGGAGGTGGTATCTAGCCAGCATGACTAGAAGTCCTTGATAGACTTATGCTCTGTGAATTTTCTCTAATCTTTTTAAAGTGTCAAAATCAGTGGCCAAACTACATCCTGAGGTACCAAATTCCACATTCTGGCTGTACAGCTGAAAAATGTCTTCTGTCCCGAATCTCCCACCCTTAGGTGTGAGTGACCCGGATAGAACTTGAGTATTAGGAAATGCAAAAAAAAAAAAAAAAAACCCTCCCCAACCACATTCTTCCATGCTTAAATTTATCTGTCTGCCCCATCTTCTCTTCTGTTTTAACCCTCCTAACGTTCCTCTCAAGGAAGTTGTTCCAGTGCTTGAAAAAGTCAGTTCTTTTCGGCAGCTTTTAATCTTTACGGTCTATTCCTTTTTTCAGATTTAGTGAGCAGAATTAGCAGTACTCATCTTAGGTGACTCATGATAAAGTGGAATTTCACCTAAATAATAATAATAAATCCAATCTGACCTTACCAAAGCTGCCTAGATGCCCTGCACGCATCCGATCTCGCCTGATCTCGGAATATAAGCAGAGTCGGCCCTGGCTAGTACTTGGATGGGAGAGCACCAGAGAATACCAGGCACTGTAGGCACCTGAAGTAGGAAGTAGCAAACCACTCCAATATTCCTGCCAAGAAAACTCCATGGACATGGGGTCATGGAGAGTCGGTCACGACTGTAATGATACAACAACAAGAAATCTGACCTTGCTCAGTCCTACAAGATGCCACGGTAAAACAGATCCTTCTGTGATTGAAGGCGAATTTTGTTGTCTTTCAAGCTTGTCTGCAAATCTTGTAAACTCCCCACCACCACAGCTCACACACACAATTTGCAAAACAAGCATAATACAGCATGATATAACCATGAACACAATATGTGAAGGTCTTATATATAAGATAATCAGGGGGAAATGTGTAAAGGACATGTAGACCAATTAGAGTTAGAAGTTAGACCCATTGTTTGGAGCAGAGATAGAGAAATGTGTGCCACCCAGGCAACAGAGGCTGGTGGCATCAACATCAGCAGTTTGGCTCTGTTGTGAGGTTCAGTGTGAAGAAGCTGTCCAAGATGCCTCAACATCTTGAGCAATGCCTCTAAGTGTGGGCTAAAACTCGAGGGGATTCTCTACCCACTGTCATTGGAGCTACTAGCTTCCACTGTCTCTGGAGGTTATTGGACCACAGTTTCTATCACACCAGACCCATTGGCCATGCTAGCTGGAACTGATGGGATTTGAAAATCAAACCACATCTGGGGGGAGCACGAATTCCCCATGCTGCTGTCTAATACCAATAAGAGGATGGGAAGAAAGCTTTGGGAGAAGCACAGAACTATTTTATTTTGCAAAGCAGAAAGCTAGGGAAGGAAAAGGAGAGGCCTAAATGCAACATTAGACATCAATGGGCTGAGAAAGAAGTGTTGAGTTCCATAAATAATTTGAAAACCCCATTTCCATTTCCATGTTTAAAAAGGTAATAATTATAAATGATGGGAAAGGGGGGAAGTTCTCAAAATTTATTGGGTGGTCTGTATAGGGTGACTGGCATTGCACATGCATCTGTGCTCGTGTTACTCTGCAGTGTTAGTAGGCTTGGAACTGGGAATCTGGCACCAAAGTTCATACATTATTTTCTGTGCAACTGCAACAAGCCTCCTGTAGAAATGGCTCACCTGAGCCTTGGGGCTCTACAATGACACCTAGACAGTGACAGCCACCCAGAGAATACTTGCTCTTTCCACATTAGTCATGGTTTCTTTAGGGACAGAAAAACCTTTTTATTGGATGAAACACACAAACCAAACATATAATTCTATGTCCCGAAATGCAGCATGAAAACACACTTTGCCTTAAGAACTTCCACATTTGCAACGCAGGTGACACTTTTCAGAGGAATAAAGTGAACACAAAATAATGCACACTTTGTAGAATGCAAAGGCTAAACCTGTGCACATTTGAGATGGTAAAATTGGTAAATGAAAAGGCACAGTTGGTAAAAAATGAATTCCCATGTTTAAAACCCGCTACTGAAGGGTTGCAACCCAAAGAAACCAAGAATGAATGACAACAAAATGGAAGTAGGATTTGAAGAACTGCCACGAAATTAAAACAGAAAAATTGCCCCATCCCTGTATATCTTCTTTCCTAAAATTGTTGCCATACTCTGCCTAACAATGGTTCTGAACAGCCATCACCTCTGAACGTGACCAATGCCTGCCTGGAATGAGAGAGCTTGCTTCTCACCTGGCTGAGCCCTGGCAGGCATGTTTTTATTTTTGATATTTTATGATTTATTCTTGCTGAGAACTACAGGAAAAGAGAGTCCATTTAAACATAAAAGAAGAATTCCTGATAGTTAGAGCTGTGCTGCAGTGGAATATGCTGCCATGGAGGGTGGCAGAGTCTCCTTCTTTGGAGGTTTTGAAGCAGAGGCTAGATGGCCATCTGTCAGGGATACTTTGACTGGGGTTTCTGTATGGCAGGGGGTTGGACTAGATGGTCCTTGAGGTGTCTTCCAACTCTTTGATCCTGTGATTCTAGGGTTACCAAAGAAGCAAAGGGGCTGTGCCGATGAAACACATGAAAACATGTTTTGCAGTTAAATAGTCATGGTCCAGGAACAAAAAGGTTAACATGATACTTGTCTTGTTCTTGTTTTATCAGCAGTTTGATAAAATCACAAGCTCATTCCTTGGCTGTGACCTCGGTAAGGTTTGGCTGCAATTTTGGTTTGTTCCAAGAGTGTACAAATTACAGAGCTGCCCTTCACCTCACAGAATTGGCTATTTAATAATCAACTGTTATAGCACTGATTCTAGGAATAGGTTTCCATGAAAAATGATATCAGGGTTCTGATTCTGGAATCACAAGGTTGGAAAACAATGTGAAATGATGGCAGTGTTGGCCTGTTTGGATAAAATCATAATGTGCTGTGTCGTTCATGAAGCAATCAGTATGCCTAGATAAAAATGATTCTATTGTTAGAGCAATGTGATAGTCAGACCAGTTACCTCAGGAGGTGGTGGAGGCCCCCAACACTGGAGTCATTCAAGAGAAAATCGGGCAACCATCTGTCAGATATACCTTGATTTGGGTCCCTTCATTGAGAGGAGAGTTGGACTCAAAGGCCATATAAGCCCCTTTCAACTCCTTTATTCTATGACTCAATGTTTTAAAAGATGCTGATCTCCTAATCCAGTGTTGGCAAACTTATGGCACGGGTGCCAAAGGTAGCACTTGGAGCCATTTCTGTGGGCACCCGACATCACCCCTTCACAACCACTTGTATTCAGGTTAATTTGGCACTTTGCGAAAAATTAGTGGGTTTTGATTCACAGTTTGGACACTCGGTCTCTAAAAGGTTCACCATCACTGTCCTAATCCAACATTCTCCACTGTGGAATGATAACCACTGGCCAGGAAAAGTGTGGGTTGTAACCTTTGGGGAGAAAGGCAGCATAAAAATAATTATTTTATTATTATTACAACATACAGACCATATTCTGTCAGGGAAAGTTGTGAAATAGCATCAGGCTTCACATCTTGGATAGAGAAGATAGGAGCTTCAAAGAGGCAATACATGTGTGTGGTGGAGGATTTAGGCACAATCTGTCCCCTATTTATCATACTGTCCTTTCATCTATCTCCAAAAAAATCAGGAGGACCCCTTCACACATCCACCAGGGAGGTCACTGCTAACAATTTATGCTTAATGGGTGTGGTGAGGGGCTGCAGAGGTGTTACTTTCGCACAACCCTGGCCATTGCCCATCTAAGGAACCTATTCAGACTAAGATAAATATTTGTTTGTTTGTTTGTTTGTTTGTTTGTTTAGAATATTTTACCCCACCTTTCTCCTTGGAAAAATACCCAAGGTGGCTTACAAGAATGAGGGACAATATACATCTCAGAACTTTTAAGACAAACTCAAGTTAGGAACAGGGAATTAGAGGAGGCATCTTACAACATTAAAAGGTAACATTAAAGCTACAAAGAGCACGTGAAAAGGGGGAAAATCCATTATGAGGGATGGATATTGACATGGCATTTGCCTAACATTGTGCCTGCATCTCCAGAATAAGTACTGCCAAGTTTTCATGCAGATTACATAGGGAACATGACCTATAATATTATTATTAATGTTATGTACTGAATCTTGCCATTGGCAAGACATTATGCCAAGAAGCAACCATGACATGTTCAGTTTGTCAGGTCAGGCCAAAGTAGGGGAGCCTCTGGAATTCTCAGGAGATTCAGGAAATAAAAGATAACCCTCACTCTAGCCCTACAGTAACACTAGCTCTTCAGATAATCTCCAATATATTAGAATACCCTTTGGTCAAAAATACTCTAGCAGTCACTCAGTGTAATTTTTTAAAATTCTCCTGGAGCAAAATAATTACTGTATCTTGATATCTGTTGTAGCAAGAATATTGTGTTATTAGCTAAAGATATTTTGGAAAATGCACAGCATCATTCTTGAACCTGCGATCTTTAATCATCTGTTAAGCCAATACACATTTGCTTTTTTTCTGTCCAAAAGAATTAGGAAGAGTTAGTACCCGTGGATTGCATAGATTACCTAGACAGATGAGATCCTACAACAGTTGTTGGATAATTTACGAGCTTCTAGGTCGAGTTCAAAAGGATGCACAACTTGGTGCTGGCTCGTGCTGTTGTCCATGTCAATGGAAGCTTGAGGAGAGATGGAACTATAAGTATGCACAATCAAAAATGGCTGCCAAAACCTTGTTATCTGCATTTCCAGAGCCTCTGGCCACCACAGCCAGTGAGGTAGCCAATTTAGAGTTGTTAGTCTCCAGTTATTAGGCTACAACTCATATCATTTCTCACCATTGGGTCTGTTGGCTGTGGCATTGCAGCCAGCAATGTGACAGTTCTGAGTTCACAAATGGCACATTCCTAGTAATTTTATACAGTAAGCCCCACCGTATTCTAATCTTACCCCTGAGTAACAATGCATAGGTGTATTCTGCTCAACTTTATCTGATAAGCATTTGCCCCGTGATTGCATTTCCTTTCAGCAACTGTTAATCGGGTCAGTTGATATTCCCAGCCTTGCAATATCTTTTTCAAGACCACATAAAGGCACCTTGACAAATTGCTCGAGATATGTAGCTCGCCTTCTCACTGCCTTATCATTGTTTGCCATAGAATAAATGAAGTCAGGACAGTTTTGTTACAGAAATTATTTGTTTCCTTATCTGCAATTTTCCTCTAAATATTTTTGACCTCAAGGGCTTGAAGCAGCACCCCTTGACTCTGGAATAGTACTTGCCTGTATTAAATAATCTCAGTGGTCCAGAGCAAAATGTAACAGCCTGTTCCTACCCAGGGTGCTTTAAACGTGCAGAGAAGGGGAAATGATGCTTTGAAGACCAAAACATTCTCACAATGCTGCCTAATTTATGGATGGGTGGGTTGGGGGTTCTGATTTAATTTTGTTGTACCTACCACAGAGGTGATGATAAATTGCAGAGGGAGAGAGAGAGAGAGAGAGAGAGAGAGAGAGAGAGAGAGAGATTGGTGCTGGAGCCTTGCGCAATGCTTTATTTCAAGAGAATGGAGGGGTGTGTGTTAGGTATACAAAATATGATACCAGTTATAAAGATTCATGAAAGGAATTGTAGAGGTCCTCAAAATAACGTTTGTTTTCTTGTGGAATTATCACTGTTTCCTAAAGAAAAAACAATGTTGGGACTGTTTATTTGTTATTTATTTATTTAGATTTGTCACCGCCCATCTCTCCTTGAGGGGACTCCAGGCGATTTACAATATTTCTATCTATCTATCTATCTATCTATCTATCTATCTATCTATCTATCTATCTATCTATCTATCTATCTATCTA
>JAHTLZ010000330.1:35686994-35776517 GCA_023846285.1 Phrynocephalus versicolor
TTTCTTTCTTTCTTTCTTTCTTTCTTTCTTTCTTTCTTTCTTTCTTTGCAGGGGTCCAGGGGAGAGTTTATTTTGCTCTGATATAGCTGGAATTGCTTTTATGCATTTTTTAGAATGTGTGATTGCCTACACTGATGCCAAGGGGCAGTCACAGGGGTGTGGGGCCTGCTACTGCAGCAATTCCATTCAAATGAGTACCAAATTCTTTTCCTTCAAACAACTTTTCTTTTCCTTTGTTACACTTCTCAAAGCTACTACTGTATTAGATAAGCATTATTTCACTAGGAGAAAAATATTTTTTAAAAAAGAGGATGAACTATAGGAGCAGTCCTGGTGGAACGTGCTGATCTCAGCAAAAATGACTCTTGGCAGTGCAGCCTCATGCCCCAAACTGGGCTCATAACCAGGGTTCAATCCCAGGTAGCCCACTCATGGTTGACTCGGCCTTCCATCCTTCTGAGGTCAGTAAAATGAGTACCCAGATTGCTGGAGGGGAGGGGGAGAGGGGAATGTGTCGCCAGCATAATTAAATTGTAAAGTGACCAGAAAGTGCTTTAAAGCACTATGGGGTGGTATATAAGCAGCACACTTTGTTTTTGCTTTTCCTCACAGTCTTTCCCCCTTAAAGATTTCTACCTCTGCATGTGCCTTTATGGGTATTGTATAAGAATGAATTCACACATAGGTCATCTAAATCTTTCAATCAAATTATAAGAAAGAAAAACAGTGACAAAAGAGAGATACGGTGCCTACTAGGCTCTCTCTCATGAAACTGTGTTTTAAAGGTCAAAGACCAAGGGGAAACTCCCTCTTGTTTTTGTTAGGCATAGTGTGATTTCTCCATTTCATTGCAAATCACAGAGAAATGCATCCCTTATGGGTGAGCAAGGGAGCAAGCCCTGGGGAGAACTGGGAGGCTCTCTGCCGGAGGTGAGACTGGGAAGTGGAAGTGGATTCCTGCAACAGCATAATTGATTCTATTGGTGTGGACAGCTTCAGCGATCCCTTCAGCGGTAACCACCAAGAATCCACTCGGAAAAATCTCAAGGCAAACAGACTTTTCTCAACTGCGTTGTCACACCCACAGGGCAGAAAAACAGCAATTAATGCAAGGATCCTATTTCTCTGTGGGAAATATCAGTTTGTCAGAGTGTTTCCTTTTCCTTTTCTTTTATGGACAACCAATATTTTATTCCTACATTTTGTAGCATTGAAAATATAACTGAACAAAGTTGCTTGTTCCATGAGAAATCCTTGTCTTCCTCTGCTTGTGTTTTTTTCCCAAGTTGTGTTCCTATAAAATTCCTCCACCCCCACCCCCTCTGTATTCACCTCTGACTGCTATCTAATGGCAGAAGAGAATATCTTAACCTTCTGTGTGAATTTGAAGGGGAGCACTTAAAAGCCATAAAACTAGTAAAAGCATCTTTCCATCTTTCTGGACAATCTTTCTTTCTAATCCCAGTGCATGATTAAATCATATTAGTTGCATCATTAGAAAGCTACTGGCGAAGGCAAAAATGGGATGTCCCTGTCTTCCTGGGTCATATGTTCATTTCTGTTGTGTATTGACTGTAAAAGGGTAACATTCTCACTCAGGTCCACCCCATAACATTCAGCCTCAATTCACTCCCTGATTGGTTGTTTATACTTCATCTACATTCACTCTGGATCCACCTCCTGATTGGTTGATTGGTTGTGTTTCATCTGGATCCACCTCCCGATTGGTTGTTTGTTTGTACTTCATCTACATTCACTCTGGATCCACCTCCAGATTGGTTGTCACCTGCAGGGCTGGCTATATAAGCAGCCCAGCCAGGCTGGTGTATGTCTCCGTGTGTTCCTACTAATAAAGAGATGTTCATTGTCTGTGTTGACTCCATCCTTCACTTCCACAATGCAAGACTGGTGATGAAGATGGGATCGGATGGGAACAGAGACACAACTTAACGGACTGAATCACTAGCAAAATCACTAGAGCTAAGGCACGTCTGCCACCCTACTGCCACCTCATCAGGGACCATGGCTTCACTCCTACCTCTCTCACCATACAACCCAGCTGCTGAATCCTGGGACTCATACCTCACCCGTTTCGATTGTTACCTGGAGGTGAACGAGTACACCCCATCACAAAAAATCGAAAGAGAACCTTGTTCCTCAGCCTCTGTGGGTTTGATGTGTTTGAACTCTGGTTGCACCGCTGGCAATTGGCACCATGGGACATGCTACAGGAGAAACTGAAGGCCCACTATGCGTTGAAACCCTCAAAGGGACTCCTATCTCCTTCAACCTGGATCCCCTCATTGCCCCAATCCGCCTGAAACCGTGCTGGGTCCCTTTCACCCTAAAATCTAAGGTAGACAAGCAGATCAGCAAATTGATCGCAAAGGGTGTGCTCGGGCCTGTTGATCATGCAAAATGGGAAACACCGATTGTCACACCCATCAAGCCTGATGGATCGGTGTGCATTTGTGCTGACTGTAAGTGCAAAATCAACAAAGCCCTTCAGCACTGCACTTATCCCGTTCCGGTTGTGAGACATCCAACACATTAGTTCAGTGTAAGCATGGCTTTAGGCATTTTTCAAAGCCTCATGGAGTCGCTCCTGCAGGGCATTCCTGGGATCGTGCCATATTTTGAAAACATCTTAGTGTCCAACCAACAGATGCTGGAATGATTTCGTGCTAGCTTAACCCGATTCCAGGAGGCTGGGTTAAAGGTGAAGCATGAAAAATGCCAGAGTGCCATGCCACATGTGGAGTTTCTGGGATACCTGGTGGATGCCTCTGGTATACACCCCACAGCAACCAACACAAATGCCACCCAGAAAGCTCCTCGGCCCAAGAACAAAGCAGAATTGCAGTCTTTCCTTGGACTGCTCAATTTTTATAACATGTTCCTACCCTACAAGGCAATGATAGCAGAACCTTTCCACTGCCTCCTGGACAAGAAGGCATCATGGTGATGGGGTCGTCGAGAAAACACTGCTTTCAATGCTGTAAAGGGACTGCTATCCTCAGACAGTGTGTTGGTACAATATAACGAAACACAGCCGCTGGTCCTTGTATGTGATGCCTCGCCGTTTGGCATCAGTGCCGTCCTTAGCCACCATTTTCCTGATGGGCAGGAAGCTCCAATTGCCTACTTCTCAAAGACTCTGTCCCCAACTGAGAGAAACTACAGTTAACTCGACAAGGAGGCACTGGCACTTGTGGCTGGAGTTGACCAGTTCCATGAGTATTTGTATGGGAGAACCTTCCGTTTGGTCACCAATCACAAGCCGCTCTTGGGTCACCACAAGCCCTCTCCCCTCGGATGTTGCAGTGGACAGTCTTCTCGCACCGGCGTCATCCATCCTCCTCATTGAGATTCTGCCAATTGGACTGGTCTCTGCCGCAAACATGGCTTCCTTCTCTGCCAAAGGGACCAGTGGATTCAGTTTTCCAGCCATTTGCCTCCCGGCAGCACAATCTCCCAGTTCATCATGGCTGTATGTTGTGGGGAAGCCGAGTCATAGTTCCGCAAAAGCTTTGGCAACGTGCCCTTGAGGCCCTGCATATAGGCCATCCAGGCATTGTAAAAATGAAGCCGTTGGCTCGGAGCTATGTGTGGGGGCCGAACATGGATGAGGCCATCACTGCTTGGGTCGAGTCCTGTCAGGCGTGCCAGGAGTAGTGGCCAGCACCTCCCATCACTCGGGGCAACAGCTGGGAAAGCCCCAAAGCACCCTGGTCGAGGCGGCACATCGACTTGTCGGGACCTTTCCATGGGCCAGACCTTCAGAAATTCCGTTTCCAGTCATCTGTCGCAAGGTGCTTGTCAGATGTGATCAGCTAGATTCTGTATCTCACAAAGCTACAAAGGGGAGAGAATCCATCTCCACATGCATTCCAGCTGCAGCCATCTTTGAGCACTGTTTATAACTCTCCATCTGGGATCCTCCAGGGAAGTCATTTAAATTTGTGTGAACTCAGTTGTTTCTTAAAATATGGGTTAGACTGACATTACACTACTGATGTCAGGATTATTTTATCTGGGTAAAGATAAGCACAATTTTAATTGCAAATGGGCCATCCGTGAATGCACAGCCTTATGTCACAACCATAAAACCTCCTCTGAGAATTCTCATCACTGATGGTGTAACAGGCAGTAGGCGGCTGAGGTAATCTTCTTACATTCCCTTTCCTTGACTAAGATGGCTGTAACTTCCTGGTTTGGTTCTGTTATGCCTGGGGAACAACTGCTGTTAAAAAAAATCATGATGTAAAAAGTAATGCATTACTAAAAAGAAAGAGTATGGATTTGCATCCCTTTTCTATAATAATAATAAATCATATGCCATCAAGTCCATTCTGACTTGTGGCAAACTTTTTCAGATTTTAGTATTTAGAGAATATTCAGAAATATTCAGAAACCATTCCCTTCTTCTAGAAGCACTGTGCAGCCTGCCCCAAGGACACACAGCCTGGCTTTAAACACCCAACTTCTGTCTTTGCAGCCAGATACTATCCAGCCATAACATTTGTATTATGCTAATATAGATGGAGCAAAAACAAATGGAAATAATGCCTAGGATTTAGATTCAATGGGTAAAATGTGGGACTCCATGTTAAACTACATTTCCTAAGAAATGGCTGCGTCGGCAAGGGCTGATGCGGGTTTCAACACAACTACTTCTGGATGGCCTCTCATTGCGCCCCTCTCCCAATACAGCTTTTAAAAGTTAAAAGCCTTAATTGCTGGCCCACAGTAAGGAACTGATCCAAAGAAGGAGATTCAGGTGTTTGCTATAAGAACATAAGAACATAAGAAGAGCCATGCTGGATCAGGCCAAAGGCCCATCTAGTCCAGCTTCCTGTATCTCACAGTGGTCCCACCAGATGCATTTGGGAGCGCGTGAGACTAGATATCTGTCTCCTGATACTACTCCCCTGCATCTGGCCCTTGAAGTACCCTGGTTTTAAGCCTGGAGATTACACATCTCCATCATGGTTTGTAACCTGTGATGGAGTTTTCCACCAGGAATCTGTCCAATCCCCTTTTGAAGGCATCCAGGCCAGATGCCATCACCACATCCTGTGGCAGCGAGTTCCATAGACTAACAATGCGCTGGGTGAAAAAAATATTTTCTTTTGTCAGTTCTTACTCTCCCAGCCCTCAATTCGAGTGTATGTCCTCTAGTTCTGGTATTTTGTGAGAGGGAGAAGAGCTTCCCTCTATCCACTTTACTCATGCCCTGCATTATTTTGTATGTCTCAGTCATATCCCCCCTCAGGTGCTTTTTTTTTTCAGACTAAAGAGCCCCAAATGTTTTAGCCTTTCCTCATAAGGGAGGTGCCCCAGCCCAGTAATCATTTTAGTCGCTCTCTTCTGCACCTTTTCCAGTTCCACTATGTCTTTCTTGAGATGCGGTGACAAGAATTGTACACAATACTCCAGGTGCGGCCTTACTATTGTTTTGTATAATGGCATTATAATGTTGGCTGTTTTATTTTCAATCCCCCTTTTGATAATCTATATATAACAAGAAGGATGTGACTGAGCAGAAGAAAAGAGCAGACTACAGTTTGGATTCATGTTCAATGTAATGGGATCTGTAGTTTGCTGAGATGCTTTTTAAGGCCTCTAATGGAAAACTTGGGAATGTTGGTTCTTTGGACTCCAGTCCCGAGAATCTAGGAGTTTACTCTGAAAAGAGAACACTTCCCATCTCCGGCTGTAATGCATTCCTCGCAACGACAGAGCAGTATCCCCAATGGATGTATTGTATGGGGGATTGCGTATGGCTCTTGTTTTTTAAATCATAGTTTTTATGTATTGCAGGCCTGCCCAACAGGTAGACTGGGGGCTACCAGTAGCCCGTGAAGGGTTCAAAAGTAGCCCACCAGCCATCAATAAAAAAATGTGAGGGGATAAGTTCTCCACCCTGTTGCTCTAACTTACATTCTTTTTACTTATGAGCATATGCTCAGAACAGATAAAATGCATAAGTAGAGATTTTAGTGTAGTAGCCCTCAGGCACTTTCGTCCGGAAAAAGTAGACCTCGGCCTATCCAAACCTGGACAGCCCTGATGTATTGGGTATGAATGCTGTCAGGTGAAAGAGTGTAGGGCTGTGTGTGTATGTTTGGTTTTTATGCCAGTTTTAAATGAGTATAAGTGATGTTCTGCGTGTGAATGTAGGAGTATGTGTATGGATGTTTTGTTCTTAAATGGTAGATTTTATGTCTTGGATTTTTATACTGGGGTGTGTGAATGAGCTGACTATGGCACTTTTAATCTTGTATTTATACAATGACAATAAATTCCATTCCAATTCCATTCTAATTCCAATGGAACATTCTCATGGTAGAAACTGTGTACCAGATTTGATACATTTGTTCAGAATTATTGCATCTGCATGATCAACATGTGAATCTTTCCCACACTTATCTCCTAATGCCCAATCACCAAATGAAAGCAAGATAATTTGAAAATGCCCTATTAGGAAAAATAATGAACATCTTTTAACTCTTTAGTAAGTGTTGTTTCTAACTGGAAAGCTGGTATGTTGTCTTTTTTCGGCTCTTAGTAAATAATCAAACAAGAATTTCCAGCTTAAGTGGCATCGAATTGCTTCAGCTGTGGTACAGGGCCATAACTAGGGTGTGGCAACAAGGTTTTTGCCCCAGACAACAAATGTCAAGGGCAGGCCCCTTCGCCAAGAATTCTAAGATCCACTGCACCACACTGGACTAGAACCCTGGTGCCAATGTGGCATAGTGGACAGACTGATGGCCTAGGAATCTGAAGACCCAAGTTTTCAATTCCCATTTGGTTTTAGAAACTCACAGGGTTTTAGGTGGCACTGGTAAAACTATGTTCTCCTTAAATACATCACTTATCTTGAAAACCCTGCAAGGATCAGTGTATCACTGTAAGTCAGATGTGATTTTACAGAACAGTATACACACACACACACACACACACACACCAAAAGATTGATCTATCCACAATTAGTCCTAACCTCATGGAGTTCATGGAATAAACATCAAAAGAAACCATGAGATACATGGTGGGACCTAGTCTCTCCTTGAGTAACTGGTGCCAGAGGTCCCCCCAGGAATGGCATGTAACCTTACCATTGAGTCAGATTTTCACTTCCCTGTCCCTGTCCTTTCTACAGCATCCTCTGGCTGCCCCTTCTCCCGAAAGGACAAGAGTGGACAACTTTCATCCAGGGTGTACAAGCCAGTTTTGACTCCATGATCCTCAAGAGGTGGCACAGAGTTTAAAATGTTTATTTAGAAATGAAAATAAAACTGCCAGAGATGAAAGTCAATTTCTGGTTTTGAAAAATCAGTAGGGTTGTGTGTTTGTGTGCGTGTGTGAGACTGTGGGTGGGAGGGTGGGAGAGAGAGAGAGAGAGAGAGAGACTGTGAGTGTGTGTAAGACCTCTGGCTTATTTAAAACATATCTAACTGTTTCTAGAAGCTTCTGGAAATTTTAATCCACAGTCCATGACTTGCCGGGGATGTTCATCACTGCAACTAATGTTGCATACGTAACAGCACTACTTGGCAAGGTATCTGGTTTGTGATTGGCTTTGTGTCTGGCTGTGCAATCGGTTGCGGAACCAGTTGCACAACAGGCACATCACCAAATAGGCAAATGCTTACACAACATTAGCTGTAATGTGCAGAAATCCTCACCAGGATATTAATCCATAAAAGTAATGTTTGCAGGCTACAATGGTTCCTGACTTGGTACTGGTAGCTCAACCAACATCTATTTTTTCCGCCAATATATATAATATATATAATTTATAATTAATATAATTTTGTTATATATTTTATAATATATATAATTTTGTTAGTGACTTATCCAGGGTTAGAAAGGGATTGGATGAAGCAGATTTTCCACTGGTATCAAGTGGAGCTCCACTGGATTTTGACAGATCTCTGTTTAGGATTGGGACAAGACAGGGATGATCATGATATTTGTCCCCAGCCAAGGCGAAGAATTCATTTTAGGTGGCCCTCAGCCTAAACTTTATTGTGCTGCGATCAGGACTGCCATTTTGCAGTCTATTTACTAGACAAACGCTGCTGTTCTGGGTGCCCACATCCACACTGTTTACTTTGGCAGTGTTTATGTCTGAAATCGTGTTAATTTGAATCTCTGTGGTAGACTTTCAAGCACGTGACTTAGTGTCTCCTCACTTCAGTTTGTTTTGTTTTGTGGCAGATGTTATGCATTACATATAAATCTTGAAGATGAGCAAAAACATACGCTCTAGTTTTGATGTGGAGTCAGTCACGCAGGCGTTGAGCATAATGTGATTCAGCAAAGGGTCTGAAGTGACTTGAAATGTTTTTCTGATGCCATTGGCCTATTTCTTGGCAGTGCAGCATCACCGCACATCTTATTAGCTTCCCAGAAATCTGTGAACTGTTGAGCTCAGATGGTTTCTCTCAGCCAGAGAAAGGGCTATGAAAGTTAACCCTTCCTATGAACAAGCAAGAGAAAAATGACTTAAGTCATAACTATCCTATGATATCATTTGTCACCATGTCTGACCGGAACTGAAGACCAGAAATTGATTTGCTACCAGTTTGATTAGTGCCATAATTTTTGCTCTCTTTTGTTGATTTTCGTGCTTTATTTTTATTTTATTTTGGCCTTGCTTTTTATTTTTCTTTGTTGTGCACAGTTTTGTTTCTTTTGTGTGACCAACCCTTACCTGCAGAAATCACATCTGTTATATGCTTGAAGTCAAGCGATGGATTACTTTAAAGAAGGGTTAAGGAAGCTACATATGGCCATCCAGGAACTGGACTGTAATTCCCATACCCCCTATTGCCCTGAATATGTTTTGCACTACAACTCCCAAAGTTCCTTACCATTGGTCATAGTGGTTGGAACTTTTGGAAGTGAAATGGAAAACATTTGAAAGTCCAGAATTTTCCCATTCCTGTTGTAATGTAATCCAAATCACAGAATCAGGCACTTAACTATCAATCCTGCCATGAAATAATGTCCTTCAGATGACTATATCTAGCCAGATCTCAAAATAGCTGGAACATTTAAAAGATGTCCACTTACTTATAGATAAGAATCTGAAATAATGCCAGGTGAGTAGCACGAAACCTGAAGGCTTCACCCTTAATTATGATTAAACGTAAGCACAGACTTGGAAAAATCAATTACTCCCAATGGCTCCACAAATGTACCTGCTGGATGAGCATCCAAATGTTTGTTTAAAAGAAAGGGTTTATTTTAAAATCATTGCCATCTTTATACATGCAGTTGTAGCTTCTGCAAAGCTCTAGGCACCTAAATTATGAATCAAGGGCTTTTGCTGCCTTAGACCTTGCTGAGACGTGGGTCCGTTTGTTTCAAGTTATACCTCCCTCTTCACACAAGGAACTTAAAGCAATTCATTTAGATTTCCCAAGCATCTTCCAATTGGGACAGTTGGCAAGCCCAGAGATGTTTAGTGTCAGCAGCAGAATGATATTATGCACCTTCAGGGCATTCTCTGTGCCCAAGATGCAATCAGCTCCCTGTGTTTTGTCTAACCTTGCTATCTTTAACACTGTATCGTCAATGATTAATGTAATGAATTTGTACAAGGGCCGACAGCTGGCTGATCAGGAGGATAGTCAGCCAATCCCTCGCAGAAACCCAAATGACTCTGTTACGCCTAGATCATAGAAGTAATACTGTAGGGAATAAGAACAAGCTATCAGATTACAAATATTTCTGTTGTGTAGCACAGCTCTGAGAAATCTCCTCTGTTGACTGGCCACTGAACTGCCAAAAATAAAAATAAAATCCCAGACCAAATGCTTATGTTGGATGGGGGATTCTGAGTGTTGTAATTCCAAAACAAACAAACACACACACCCTTTTGTAAGCATTGGTTATGCCACACACCCACAAACAATCTTAAATAGAGATGGGCATGAATCGAAACAATGATGTTTTGGTTTTTCGTTTTTCATTGCGGGTCTGTTTCGGTTTGTTTTCGTTTTTTGTGAATTTTTTGAAAAAAATTCATTTGGTTTTTTTGTTTTTTGTTTTTCATTTTTACCTGCTTTTTGTGCGACTTAAAGCATTTCCGCGTGTGGACGTCCCCCAACGCCCCAGACCAGAGGAAAAACACTAAAAAAATGATGCTGGCAGAGATACAGTATAGACTAGGTACGCAGGGAGGGTGCAAAGGCAGCGACCGGCATTGCCCAGGCTGTAAGGCAGCCACAGAGTGACTGCACTGTGGAGCAGGAGAGGGTACTCACCGAGAGGTACGCACGCACACAGGGAGGCTGCAAGAGAAATCTCTTCTTTTTCTCCCCTAAGAGCCAGGCTGCAGCCAGCAGGAAGACAGAGACACACACCTGCCTGGCTGGCCTAAAGTAACAAGTCACAGAGACAGCAATCCCACCCTAACTCCCAGCACAGACTGCAAGGACGGGGGCTGCGAAAGATTTTTATGCCCCCTGTGGCTGCCACACCTACCCAGTCTGCAACCTGGGCATGCTATTGGTTGAAATTGTCCAAGAATTTACATGAACCCATCACATGGTTTGCATCCATCTTGTGGCTGGAATCCATTTTGTGTCATCCTTAAAGGGAAAAGAAAAAATACATCGCGATGGGAGAAAGACAAAAACAAACGTTTTCAGGACTGCAACCCCCTGGTAGGTAATAATTTCAAATACTTATCACTCCGTTTTTATGGATGCCCAGGACGTTTTAATACCCAAGAAATCAATATTAGGCATCGGGGAGCCATTTTGGGTCAATATCCCCTAACTCCCCTTAAAGGAAAAAAAAATACAGCGATCTGAGAAAAAACATAAATGCACGTTTTAAGGACCCCAACCCCCCTGGTAGGTATTATCAGGCAGAATAAATAATTATAGCTGGGTTTTTACGGATATTAACATTTAAAAACAGCTCATTTCATTGCGCATCGCCATTAACGAAAACAAAATGTAACGAACCTAATTTTTGTGGTTCTGTTCGGTTCGTTCCAATTTCATCACAATTTTTGTTATTCGTTTTGTTACATAATGAAACAAATAACAAATAACAGAACAATTTTTTTCCCGTTTCGTGCCCATCTCTAATCTTAAAACTGATCCTGCCTGTCTGCTGCTGGATTTTAAACTCTAATTCTACTCCCCCCACCCCCACCCCAAGAGAATCACAGTGGTTTTCTTCTTTGGAATAAGTAGGATTTGAATCAAAGGTCTGTTTTTCAAGTGCACTGTTTAGATTTTGAAAGGAAAGGTCCTAACTGAAGTTTGACATTGATTGGCTCTAATGCCTAGCTAACTGTATAAGATGAAATTAATAATGTATCAGCCACAATCTTACTGGGATCACACAGTGCTAATCAGAAATTGTGTAATCAGTGTGCTGTCTCCAGATAATGGGCTCTGACATGCCCCAACCATCTGCCCAGATGTGCAGTTGGTCACATGCCCAGGCATGCAACAGCTGGACAGAAAATAATGAAATACACTTGTATGATCATCACCATCTTTAAGCAAGCCATGATTTGCAATACGACTTTGAAGCACTATGTTCTTTAAGACTAAGCTGTAACTGCAAAACATGGTATAGATGTTCATGAAGACACCTGCTCTTCTTAATTCACACAAGAGTACCTAAGGCTGGCAGACCATATATCCTCCATGGTTTTTCTCCATACAGCCTTTAGAACCCACTTATTCCTACCACCCAGCTGGACAACCATCAGCTGAACAGCAGAATCAGAATCTTTTGCAAAATGACTGGGCAGGGAAGGCTTTAACATTTGCCTCCTATGCCTACATGATCATCCATCTTCCCTTCACTGAAATTTCCAGCCAGAAACCAATGGCCAAAGGGCAGGCCCTTTTGAAATCACAGAGACAGGCGACTAGAACATCACAGTGGGTGGCCCCTTGTAGAGCAACTGCTAAACAATATGTATGCACGGCCAGGTGTACATGAGGTGATACAGACAATATGGATTTCCTAAGCAGCCCCTGGAACAAACATTAATATGCATGGAGCATGCACACAGACCTCTACATGATGAATCGTAAAGCACACAATTTGTGGAAAGTTGTGGCTCTCAGAATGTATAAGACAATGAATGAGGAGGATCCGTTAGGCTTCCTGTGATGCTGGTTAGCAGTGTTGACCTGCCAAGTGGATTAGCAGAGGTGAAGATTAGGCCCCTAGGCAAGGATGATTGATCTTGAAGCTCATATATGTGTATGAAGAGCAAGGATTGGGTCCTTTGACCCATTCCTGTGAGGGACGGGCTTCTCAGGAGTGGTATATTCTTTGCCTGTGTTGCAGGGGGTTAGGAATTGGGGGAGGGCTATGTAATGCTATGGGTGTGTCGCCCATGTTGAAGTAATATAGTAGGGTAAGGTCTATTTCCTCAAGTAAGGTGGCATTGGCTGACTCCTTTCATCTCCAGGAAATGGGGCATTGTGGTCTATACAGTAATACATTCCAGGTGTGGTGGTCCATAGTGGACCGACTCAGGTGTTAAGGTCATCAGGAGAGGCCTTTCTCTCCATCCTGCCACCCTCACAGGTACATCTCGTGGGAAGCCATGGAAGGGCCTTCTCAACTGCTGCACCCAGACTCTGGAACTCCCTCCCACTAGAGGCCAGGACTGCCCCATCTCTGTTGTCCTTCCAGAAACAGGCAAAGACCTTTCTCTTCAGGCAAGATTTCCCTGAATGATGGACTGCCATGTGTATTTCATATGAATCGATAGGTTCACATAGAGTTAGACTTTGTGTTTATAGCTACTTATAATCTTGTAGCTTTAATGTAATGTTGTCTATTAATGCTAAGATATCCCTCAATTCCTTGTTCTCAAATACTTGAACATGTCTTAGTTGTACTGGACTGCATATTATCCCTCACTACTTGTAAGCTGCCTTGGGTCCTTTTCCAAGGAGAAAGGCGGGGTAAAAATACTCTATAATAAATAAATAATAGTGGTTGAAGCCTAGCATAGGGAATGAATTGCAGCCAATTTTTTAATTTTTATTCCCCTGTGTTCTCCTGCTCCTGTCTGGGCTGAACACATTTGGGATGCGGTGGCCACTTGGCTGATGCAGCAGAACTATATCCCTAGTTCCACCATAACTCATAGAATGGACTACACCTCTCATAATCCTTGTAGGATGGACAGCAGTATAACTGTAGGACTAAATTGCTTTTGCCCCTTGTTCTTCTGGGAAGCTGAATTGAGTAAGATTTACTGAATTCAAGGGCCAATGCCCTATTGCTAGCCAGTAGCCATGGCTAAGAGTGGAACAACTGACTCAGTTGCTGGATGGTAACTTAACAGGTATGTAAACCCCACTCAGTCAATGGGTCTACTCTATTTGGGACTAGTTACAGGATATGGCCTAAGGGATCTTAAACCCATTCAGTGATAATATTACTCAAATGCAATATTTAAGGGGGGAAATTTCATTAAAGGAAGCTTACAGTTCCAGGAGGAGAAGGACGCATAAGCCCACCCCAGCTCAGAAGCTGATTTGCCATAAAAACCCATCGAGAGGAACTGAATAATGAGAACTTTATCCATATTGTGGACTTTAGTTAATGCTGTGTGTAGTCTAATATACTTGAATGCACATAGTTGGAACAAAGAACTCATTTTACAAAATCGAGACAGGGCACTATTCAAGCACAAAACTTGTGGGAGAAAGCTGTATGGATTACTTTCTGCTTTATTTCAAGAGCTTGTCACATTTTCTTATTTGGTGTTGCTCAGTGTATAAAGCATGCATTTTATGTCAGGAGGACCAGAGGCACTTATAATAAGGCCATCCAGACAGACAGACAGAGGGGGGGGGAAATCCACTGGAAGAGGAAGATGTAGCGAGCAGCTGAAACTCCTGATGACGCTACTAAAATTCCAGCTGATGGAAGGCTTACAGTATACTCTGGCCCCAAAAATGCTTTATGATTAGATGCAAAACAGTCTGGAACCTGACGTGACCCTGCCTCAACAGTCCAGTGTGTTAGAGTCCCAGCTATTCCGGGTGGACACTTTCATGATCCAGCACCCGAGGTGCCAGGACAAATAGAATAATCACATATTGGTTTTGGAAATTCTGTGGAAAAAACTGATTCGCCCAGGCAGAGATGAACATAGGGAGATAAACCTCTCTATTGAAAGCCAGGCGTCAGAGAGGGAACAGCTCGGTTTTCCAGGCCAAATGCTGAAGAGGAGTGGTACACACCAGTGGAAAGAACGAACACGCTCGTGTCGGCCAAAGCCCGAGCAGTCTGTAAACTGTAACACTTGTCTGTTATGAATGGGTACAGACAGGAGCCCAAGGGAGAAACAGCTTCTTTGCTTAATACTGTACTGACTTCATTTCTTAATCAGACGCAGACTTGCCACATCCAACCTAAGAGTCACATGTACCAAGCCCAGTTAGTTGGTGATTCTGTGTACTGTTGTGTAACTCTGGTCTCATTCTTCCACTTGCGGTGGTCCTCAGGGACAGAAGAAGACAACGGCCAGAGGTTTTGAGTTCCTGGCCTGAATAGGGTGCGGGTAGCTAGCATACAGTAGGTCAGAGCCAAAAGATGTGAATGCATCCAATAGGTTCCACCTTATCCACCAGGAGATAGATATGCCTCTAGGCAGGGCAAGTATGGCCCTACAGGATCAATGGTCAATCCATTCCTGTTCTGGAAGAAGAGGCCAAGTGACTAGGCCTCCAAACCCCTGCCCTCCACTTCCTCTAAGTCATTATTTTCTTGGTTTTGCAGCCTCCTTGCTTCACCCAGATTCAGTTGCCAACTCTCAGGAAGTTTAAGGAAAATGCTCTTTCCATAGCTGGCATCTCCCATCCCTCAAGGTTAGATCCTGAAATCTCAGGGGATGGGTTGATGCAGAGCTGGCTGGCAACTCTGTACCAAGAGTAATGACATATATGTTTATAAGACCACTACAGTCTATGCTGGCTAATAAAGAGCAAGACTGTTTCTTTTATGTTTCATGCCTTTTTAATGGGTAGTATTATGTAAATTATAAGATATTCAGTGTGATGTAATGGATAGAGCATTGGGCTAGGACTCAGGAGGCCTGGGTTTCAGATCTTCATTCACCCATGGACTCATTCACTGAGGGAGTAGAACTGGTAAAACCACTCCTTAAATATGTCACTTATTTTGAATGCCCTACCAGGGCCATTTTGTGTTGAGTCCAACCTGATGGCACATCACAATTTAAGTTGAGCCTTTTGGGTGCAGTATTTATATTTATTGTGTGAAACAGTCAACTATCCCAGCCTCTTTTTCAAATGGACAGCAGGCTCTAAATCTAGACCAGTTTGAGATGGACTGGTTTGCATTAGAGACAGGTTGGAATGCTTTAACAAAAACTTTGTGTAGTCAAAGTTTTTAAGAGCAATTCCAACTGTTCCAGAAGAGGGCTACAGAATGTGGTAAACTACGCATATTAGCCAATATATTGGTCTTGTTAATTATTGCTTTTTGTGTGTGAGAGGCAGGAGATTTCATATTCACTATCTCTCTTTCTAATTGCAGCTCTCTTATAATGATCAGTATTCCATTGTGTTAGAAGAATTTTCCAGAATCCACAGGATACATTGATTTTAGAGAGAGATGATAACTGTCCTGCTAGCTTTGGGAGAAAAGGCCCTAGATTAGGAGGAATGTTTCAATGTTTTTAGATCAACACAGGCCAGAATCAGAAATTAAAGATTGCCCCAAATTAAAGCAGAAATCCCATTGATACTGAAGAGAAGTTACTGAAGCAGTCTTTTGCCATTTGTGAAATCAGACCTCAAAGAAGTACCCTGTTTAAGTCCTTTATAATCACAAGTTAACTCTAATGTCTGTCTTGGGACAAAGATTCTATTTTTTCCCCCATTATTCTAAATCACAGGGAACAAGAGTGTGTACCATGCAGGGAGCTTTGCAGAGTTTTCTATTTTAGCTGCTTCTGCTCTTCTTTTTAACTCACATCTGACATTGTAGAGCAATAGACAGGACTTCTTGTTGGCAAATGTAGAGAGCAAGAATTAACATTGTTCTTCAAAATAATACTCACAGGTTTCACCACTTAGGAGAATCTGCTGTTCAAACATTCCCACAACATGGTCTGTCCACTTCAGATGCTTTTCGCTACAACCGAAGAGGTGGTTCTCTTTTGTCTTCTAATATTTATAGATGTTTCAATTTTATGTTGGTTCTGTATCTTCATCCCTGGAAAAGTGGATTTTTAACTTCTCATACAGTTTTAGTACAACAGACTGTTGCAGAATGTGTTGTGGTTTTTCCCCCCATGTGTGTGGCATGCGGCTTCTCTGACTCAGCAGACTCAACTTGGGCTGTGGCTCTTCCCATATCATGTATGTCAATAATGGAGAAATTCGTGATTTATTTAGGGCGTATTCCAAGCAGATTTTAAGAGACTTTCTTTGTGGGACTTGTTGTGAATTTTATATCTTTCATTGAGGTTTTGTTGCCTAGAAGCTTTCTCCTTTCTGTTCTGTTTTCAAGCCATGTTATACTGCCTTGCCGGTTCTACAAAAGTGTGAAATATTAGATTTGTCTAAGACTCCTTTGTCAAAGAGCCCTTTTACACGACCCCTAAGATGCGCTGGTACCTTAAATTCGGATCCCCCCAGCCAGATATCATGTGGGTTTTGTTCCTCTTTCTGTGTTCCCACCATTCTGCACTCTGTTGCTTCTGTCTATGGTGAGGGGAGGGGGGAAAGGGAGAAAAAAAATGCAGGCTCACCTCCGCTCACCTCCGTCTGGCCCTTGGAGCAGCCCCATAGGGATTCCTGTCTGTTAAAGGGGTGGCGGGCATGACAAAAACAAACAGAAGGCAAGGAGAGCCCAGCATCCATAGCTTTACAATCCGCATTGGGAAATTTTTTACCTCCAGAGACCAGGTACTTGTAAAGTATGCTGGGGCGCTCTTAAGTAGGCATGGGTGTACTTTTTTAAAAAAAGTCCACTGCTGGTGGGAAAACAATTTTATGCTCTGGATCTGCAAGTGTTTTGCAGCAGATTTTAGGGGTTGTGTAAAAGTGCTCAAAGATAGCTATCATTACCCATCACACTTTCTGCCACCTCATGTAGACTTCTCCAAAAAAAGAACCCACTGCTTCCATAGGATTGTGAACTTTCTGGTGAAAATAGGCTGCCTAATAAAGTACATTATTTTTGGAATCAAAGTATTCATCAAATCTGGCCAATACTACTGCAAGTTCAAGGATTTGAAAATATGGTCCCCTTCCTTTCTCATGGCAAAGATGAGAGAGAACTAGCTGCAGCTCTGGTCTCCTTGAAGAACTGTGTTCAGTGAGAAAGCATGAAAATCACTTTCCACCACTGAAGCTGAAGCTTTCTTGGTCTGAAAACCATGCCATGACCAACAATACTGGGAAGATTTAAGGTTCATACTTCAGACACCATGTGAGGTTACTTTAGTGGAGTCAGAGGGACATAACTAAGGCAGAGGCATAGCCAGGATTTGGAGCGCCTGGGGACAAAGTTCATTTTTTGCACCATTCCTGCCGCCCACCCCCACATCACACCCACCCAGCAACGGGGCTGAACCCTGTGAGCGTGGAGTGGGTGTGCACATGTGTGCACGGGTGGGCGTGTGCATGTGCATGTGTGTGTGCGCGTGCATCCCTTACACGTCTCCCATCAAGGCAAGGAGGAGGAGGAGGAGGAGGAGAGTGCTGCAGCCACCACATTTCTGCCTGTCTGCCTGGCCACGCGAGCAGTGGTGGCGGCGGAGGGGGTGCTGTCACCAAGCCTTAGGGAAAGGAGGACTGCTGGGTGGTGGGAGGGTGCACGGCTTCCTCCTGCTGCTCCCCCTCCAGGCGTCCCCAGATTGCTGCAGCTGGGGCAGATGTACCCTTCTGCCCACCCACCCCCGATATGCCCCTGAACTAAGGCAGACAAACCAGGACTTTGACCCATTTGCTGCTGGGATGGTGTGGTGTAAAACCAACTGCCCCAAGGACATACACCAGCTATAGCCACCCTTTCCTGGGCAGAAAGAAAGACAAACCAGGCAAGTTCCCATCTGGAAACAAAATGGCTGTCAAGTGCTCAGACCTGGGCATCCTCCCCAGTCCTCTGTCCTCAGCTTGCCTCTACCAATCTCACATGACCCAAGTTAAACCAATAGGGAAATAAAGTGCTGACCACCAACATTTATAGATACAGGTTTGGAACTAGAAGAATAACTTTATTTCTAAGAACAGTGCAGGATAGCAGCATAGCAGACTGTCTTAGATTAGACACAGTGCCACCTATAACCGGGATAAGGATAAGCAATAAAATACCTCAACGTACTTGCTCTGATTAGTGTAGCTATGCAGAGTCAGGTCATCCAATCATTTGTCACAGTCAGAAGTAGTTCCTGAATTATGGAATACATGGAGTTTTTTATTTTTTTATTTTTTTCCATTCAGCAGTCTTCACTGATGATACATTGAAATCCTATTTAAAGCTGGTCCATTGCTAATTAAGAGCAACAGTTTCAGTCTGAACAGTGGCAGTATAAACAGGAACATGTTTGATACTGGTGGGAGATGTCAGCTTTACTCAGGCTTGCTTTAAGGCAGGAGTGGGGAACCTCCAGCCCTCCAGATGTTTTGAACAACTCCCACAGTCATTTATCATTAGCAATATAGGCTTTGAATTCTGGGAGTTGCATTCCAAAACATCTGGAGGGCTGAAGGTTCCCCACTCCTGCCTTAAAGCAAGACTGAGTAAAGCTGACATCTCCCACCAGTATCAACTCCCACAGTCATTTATCATTGGCAATATAGGCTTTGAATTCTGGGAGTTGCATTCCAAAACATCTGGAGGGCCAAAGGCTCTCCACCCCTGCTTTATGGTATTGTAGAACTTCACCTGCTTTGAAAAGAGTGTTCTAACCCTGTTTCTATGGTTGTCTCTATGATGATGAAAATTATGACTGGCTGAAAAGAAAGCTGCTACATCTGAGATATTTTTCCACATGAGGCAAAACCCTGATTGTTTTGCCCAGTGGTTCCCAACCTTAGGTCCTTAGGTGTTCCTAAACTAAGACTTCCAGAAGTGTTCACCGCTAGCTGTGCTATCCTGGATTTCTGGGAGCTCTTATACAAGAACTCCTGAAGACCCAAGGTTGGGGGACCACTCGCTGAGCCCACCTGGAGGGGCTCCCAGGTATAGCAGCCTCCTCCTCTTCCAATAGTCATATTTCTGCGAATAACAAGACAAACAAGACAGAGACAGAATATTCCTCTCAGTGCCTGTGAACTTCAAATATGTCTGAATGGGACTAGATCCGATTGGACACCGCCTGGGGTAAGAAATCTCTGGGCAATGTCATTTCTTTCAGGGTAGTTCTAGAATATGGCGGCAAGCAGGAAACTGTAAGCAGGCACTTCCTGTTCCAGAAGAGGTATTATGACATCACTGGGGTGTTTCCAGACTCCTGTCATCAAACTCTAAGGGAGAAGCCACCCCCTGATTCTCTAGATACAGCTTCTGTTTCAAAAGCACACTGTGGGGTTTGCTCCAGAAAGTATTTGTGGCATGTAAAAACTCCTTTGCACCTGTTCAAATATTTGTTTTGTTCCACTGACTCCTTTTGAATGGCTCAGCCGTGCATGAGGATCCAATTCCACACATGAACTGGTAAGCGCAGGTGCAAGCCTCTCCTTCAAATTTTGTGGCCCGCATGCTACCAAGCGTGCCTAGAAAAACTGCGACAGAACGGCAGGACTCGGCTTCAATTAGTACCCTCACTTTGTACAGTGATAGTGACGGAGGACAGAAGGGCCATGTCAATGGCAAGACTAGAACCCAGAGCATCCCTTCGGTAAATGTTTCTTGAAAAACAGACTTGATACCAGAGCTTGGAAAAATTACTCCTTTGACTCTAAGAGTCCAATAACCACTTGACTTTCTTGGGTCGTTAGCATTGCATCCTAACAGCCCAGCCCTGTGCCTATTTCTCAGAACAAAACTTCAACATTTTCGCTATACAGTGGTACCTTGTATAAAGGAATTATTTCGTTCCAAATGAACTTCAGTTAAGCAAATTTTCCTTTATACAAATTTTGCATAGGAATGCATGGAAAATGGAGTAATTCCTAATCGCGACTGTTTTTATGTTGTATGGATTCACCCCATAGGCGATTCTGTGAAGTAAATACCCCATCTCTGGAATTGTCTATGTTGTGCAGATTTTATGTTATACAAACCGTTTGTTATACGAGGGTCCACTGTAATTGGAATGTAGATTTGGTATTATTGAACCATTGGGCATATCTGACGCTGAATCTGGAGGAAACAAAAGTCAATAACTTTGGGCGCTTTTACATGACCCCTAAAATCCGGGGCAAAGGGCTCCCAGATCTGGAGGTTAAAAATGTTTTCCCACCAGCTCCGGACTTTAAAAAAAATTAAGTACGACCACGCCCACCTAAGCGCGTCCCAGCACACTTTTCAAGTACCTGGCCTCCAGGAGGTAAAAAATCTTCCGATGCGCATTGTAAAGCTGTGAATGCCGGGCTCCCTCACCTTCTGTTTGTTTTTTTTGTCCCCGCCGCCCCTTTAAGAGACAGGAATCACGACGACGGGGCTGCTCGGGGCTGCTTCGACTTGCAGACCGAGGTGAGCCTGCATTTTCCCCTTTTTTTCTCCCTCCCCTCACACAGACAGGAACAATGGGGTGCGGAGGGGTGGGAACACAGGAAGAGCGATAAGCCCCCACGATCTCTAGTCCAAATTTAAGTTGCAGGCAGATTTTAGAGGTCATGTAAAAGTGCCCAAAGACTCTCTCAAACTACACGGACTATGTCTTAGAAATCTCCCCTAAATTTAACTCTGATTCCCTTTGGGCTTTGCTGGCATGTACTGTAGTATTGTATTCAATCAAGTATTAAAATAAAAGTTCATTTGGTTTTGCCCAAAGTATAATGCTTCAAAATCATATGGCAATGGAAATATTTCATGTGCTGTAGCCCTGTTTATCCATGACTCGAAATTTCAGAAAAGTTATTTTCCATCACATGCGCAGCATGATATGCAAGCCTTTTTAAATGACAACAACACAATATATAACTGTCATTTCAGAGACTGTATTAACAACATCCTTTTGCATCTGTTTGGTACAGCTCCCAGTGTATTCATGGAGTGTCTCAAATCCACACACAAATTGCCTCAAGGTACTCTGTTTTATCATCTGTATCTCTGATTTTGGAGACAGATGTGGAAAAACACATGGAGTTGGATAGCTCCCTAGTAACGTCACAGCTGCAGATGCTCAAAATAAATAGCTATGGTCAGCATAAACTTTTGTTCAGATGTTTCCTCCCTTTAAAAAAATGCAATAATGGACAGACAAAAATCCAGCCTGCCTAGATGCCCTAAGTACATCCAGTCTCGCCTGATTTCGGAAGTTAAGCAGGGTCGGCCCTGGTTAGTACTTGGACGGGAGACCACCAGGGAATACCAGGTGCTGTAGGTGCCTGGAGTAGGAACTGGCAAACCACTCCAGTATTCCTGCCAAGAAAACTCCATGGACACGGGGTCACGAAGAGTTGGTCACGACTGTAACGATGCAACACACACACATCCTCGTTATTTATTTATTTATTTATTTATTTATTTATTTATTTATTAGTATTAGCATTAGTATTAGTATTTGCTATGGAGCAATGGCCACCCTACTTCCAACGCAATGTAATGTTGGCTTCTGTTGATGGGATGTGGAGAGGAGCCCTTGTTGCTTTCCCCAAAATCTACTAGTTGTGTTCCATGAAATGTGACCATGACTTTTGGACAGTGACCTTTGCAAATGCTGCTCCGATTCAGAAGAAGCAGTGAGCAACTACAGCCAGTGGGGGAGGAACTTTTGCCTCCTCTATAGGAGCTCTACATTTCAGCGTGTGTGCTGGAGGACAGTGCGTATGTTGCTTCTTATATTGCTCATTCCTTTTTTCTATTCCTTCTATTCTTTCTTTTCCTTTTTTTCTGTTCCTCCTGTTTGTTTGGATGGGGTTTTTTTAAACCTAAAAAGTACAGTAAAATGGCCTAACATCGTGAGAGGGCGAATATTCCTTCAAAATGCCCACCAAAGTATTTTTTTGTCCCATAGGCAGAAAGCAAACATGACTTACTACGTTGAAAAAGTAACATTACCAGGTGTTACATTATTTTGCACATGGAACTATACCTGGATCATAATTTTGGCTTCATGACCTCAAAGTGAGGCAATACAAGTCACATTTTGTAACCTGTTAAGCCTCAGTGTAACGGTTGTCCCCAGTGAGGCTTTGCGACTTCAACAAAGGCTTATTTCAGGAAAAGCTTTACATTGAACTATATTGGAACTTTATTTCTGGTCTCGCTCCTTTGTTTTATTCTCTATTAGAAAGTGGCCCTCCAAGATATATCTGAATGTAATTCCTGAGTGGGAAAAGATTTCCCATCCTAGCAGCCGATTCTAAGAGCAAACACTTGTAGATGTGCCTTGCTTCAGTTTTTTTCTGATATCATTAGTCTTCTGGTTGTTGGGATTTTCTTTTGTAATAAGCACAAAAACTGTCAACATTGCACTTGGGGCTGTCAAAAGCAATTATGGGGTGCCTTTGAATTCAAATCAAATACTGTATAAAACTTTGAGATGTTGTTGTCTCATTGCAGCTGATGCACTGTAATTTTTATACCGCAATTGTGCATAAACCAGAAGAATTTACCAGTGAAGTTGCCAAAATTCACCAAATCATTATATGTTCATGCTTCTCCTCAGCAACAACGCAACTGCCTTCTGTAAATCAATAGAAGTATCGTAGACCCAACAGTTGGTTCAGGAGTCAGATCTGGCCACAGCTGAAGAATGAACCAAAGCTATCAGCCACCATTTGAGCAGTTTGCTTGTATAAAATGGGTGAACACATATGTATGGTATTCAAGTGAATACAGTAACCCCCGTGATCATTGAAAATCCGCGATATGCGCATGCAGATCGGGTCGGGCCTGCCCCCCCGCAATGTTTAAAATGTATTTAAACAACAAAGCCAGCACTTGGCTCCCTTGCTGAATGCATTTTAAACATTGTGCACCACTTCCCAGCACTTGGGGGGGGGTGCGCGGGAGCGGCGTGTGATGTTTCAAATGATTTTCAGCAAGGCAGCCAAGCACTTGGTTCCCTTGCTGAAAGCATTTAAAACATCATGCACAGCTTCCCAGCACTTCGGGGGTGGGGTAGGGAGAAAGCATGTGATGCCTCCATGGAAGCAAGCCCCAGGCTCCAGCTGATTGGCGCTGGGGTGGGGGAGAAAAACCTTTTGTTTCCCCACTCCAGCGCCAATCAGCTGGAGCCCGGGGCTTGGGGAAGGGGGTGAAGGTTTAAAAAACCCCAGCTTTTACAATCTTCTCCCCTCCCTCAAGCCCCTTTGGGGTACTGCGGTCCCGCGATATAGCAGTACCGTAGTATATGAACCGCAAAAGGGCAGGGGACCACTGTATCTTAAAGTGAATTAAACCATCATTGTTTGTTAGTTGGGAAGATTACATGGGGCTGTTGAGAAGGGTCATTAGGGAGTATGGAGCTTCATGTTACCAATATGCAGATCACACCCAGCTCTATATCTCCTTTCCATCTTCTGCAGTAGATGCTGTTCCATCCTTTGAGTGCTGCCTGGGGGCTGTTCTGGACTGGATGAGGGCTAATAGACTAAGGTTGAACCTGGGCAAGATGGAAGTCCTGCAGGTGGGGACCCCTGATGTCTGCAGTTTGGGAAACTCCCTCTCATTTGGGGGAGCAACTCTATCCATGAAGGATGGGATACACAGTCTAGGCATCCTGTTGGACCAGGTGTTCACCATGGAAACCCAGGTGGTATCAGTGGTCTTCTCCACTCATTACCATCTGTGGATGACTGCACAGCTGTGGGCCTTCTTGGATGTTGGGGCGTTGAACATGCTGGTTCATGCGTTTGTATCTTGAGTTTAGACTACTGTAGTAGTGCTCTCTACATGGGACTGCCCATGAGGTTCATGCGGAGACTACAGCTAGTGCAGAACACAGCGGGCAGACTGTTAACAGGGCTAAAAAGGTTCCAGCACAGTATTACTCCTGTACTGACTACTCCCCACTGGCTGCCAATTTCCTACAACATTGACTTCAAGATTCTGATGTTAACATAACAAGTCCTAAACAGTTTGGGACCTCAGTATCTGACAGAATGGCTTCTTCTCCCAAGAAGAATTTCCAGAATCACTTGTTTGAGCCATGCTGGCCACCCACAGGAACCGACCCCAAGAGAGACCCAGAAAGTGGCAACAAGGAACTGTGCCTTCTGAGTGGTTGCACCCCATTTGTGGAACCAGGTTCCGCAGGAAATTTGCCTGGCACCCTCACTACAAGCCTTGGAGAAATTACCGAAAACCTGGCTTTATAAGTTGGCCTTCCCTGACCCTTCCATTCTAATTTGTTAATATAAATAGGACACTACTCTTCTTTTCTGCCTTATGATAATTCTTGATCAGCCCCTTTTCCATTCATTTGTATTTTATTTTGAGTTGCTGAATGGTTTTGATTTATTTGTGTTTGCTTGCCTTTCTTTGATTTATGTTATGTTGGTTTTGAGGGCTGTTTATTTACTATTTTAAGTTGTATAATGTGTTTTATTATATTTTCTTTATAGTTGTAAACCGCCCAGAGTAGCTTTCTGCTAGATCATTATGGTATATAAATCAAATAAATAAATCAAATAAATAAATAAATAAATAAATAAATGTTAAATTGTTAAATTGTTAAATTGTTAAATGTGAAATGATTATACGGGTTTCAGGAAGCTTAGCCAGTACCCTACAAATAATAGCTGGGTACCACTAGATATGCAAAGCCCTTTCATTATGAATATTTGCGTGCATTGATACAAACATATGGCTTGCAGTCTCTCTAAATCATTGCAGCCCATAGACTACATGTGGGCCACAATGTCTTTAATGTGCCTTTAAGTCCCACAGACGCTCCTCTGTCACCCAATAACTAGCTGGCTGACATGCAGACAGACACATACACACAGAGAGAGTGTTTTCAAACAAACAGCTCTCCAGGAACTGTGAGTTTTTCCCACAGTAGACAAGTAATAGGCCAAGCTCCCTATCTCTCCCTACCCCCAGTTGTCAAAACCAGAAGTAAATATCATGGGACTTTTGGTTCTGGTCTTATTTTTAATGCTTTGGGGGTTTTATTTTATTTTTATTTTTTGCCGTTTCTAGGCCTGTTGTGGCCTGTAGCAAAAGCTGGGGGCAGACATTTGGCAGAAAAGCCCACAGATGGTGCACAGCTGCTCAAGATCAAGGCTAGTCAACCTTGACCCTGAAGATGTTCTGGGACTGCCACATTTTTCATCCTTCTCCTCTGGCCAGGGTTCTTGGGAGCTGCAGCCCCACAGTTTATGAGGGCTTGTATGCTCTACACTCCTGTGCTACCAGAAGGCAAGCAGAATGATTATATTCCACACAAACCCCCTCGGGTCAAAAATACCAGTATGCAAACAAAAACAACCCATAAAACTACGCAAATATATAAATCAGTCAAAATGGAGCCCAGATGTCAAAATATCTGAATGTTAAGATAATCAAAATGGTGTTGAGAGCTAGTAAATCAGGCATGTCCAAACTTTGGCCCTCCAGACGTTTTGGACCACAAGTTCCACAGCCCTTTACCATTGGAATTACCATTGGAATTCTGGGAGTTGTGGTCCAAAACATCAGGAGGGCCGAAGTTTGGACATGCCTGTAGTAAATAAAACATGAGGAATGATGTCAGCAATAAAAATTGAGGACTGGATGCTACCAGCAAAAGAAGGTGCCAGCCTGACATCTAAATGCTACTAATGAGGGTGCCAGGCCAATCCCCCCTTGGGAGGTCATTTCACAGATGGAAGACTACGGAAAAGACTCTTAGTTCATAGATATGAGGCACTTAAAACAAAGATAGCCATTTTATGACCACCTGTCACTTCAAGCACAAGAGACTCACTTTCACTGTGTCCTTTCAATGCCATTATTGCATCTCTTGGGATTGGTGGCCAAGTTTCTCTAACAAGCCCCCCTGTAGTAAAGACGGAGTAAAGCGGTATCTTTAGTAAAGAAACTGAAGAGGGGCATCAGAAGAACTCCAGGGAAATTGGTGAGATAAAAAAAATATTAAATAATGTGCAGGAAGAATTGTGAGGGTGACAGTTGATCACTGTCAGAAGTGTTCAATCCAACATTGAAAAGCAACGCCAGTAGATTTGCGTTTAACAGCTAGCATTTTCTGTCACTAAAAAGTCACAGGAAGAAGTCACTACTGAAGATAATAGTTTGTTACACCTGACTATAGGGTAACTAAGACACCAGCTGGCCTATCTTTAATTTGTTTGTAGCCGTCAAAGCAGTCATTTCAGTTCTGGGAGAAAAATAGTGAGATTGGTCACTAATAAGATGACTTTCTTTCCAAGAAATGCACAGTGTAAAGTGTTTGCATGCACACAGACACACCAGTTGTGGCAGCAATCTATATGACGTTCCTCGATCTCTGTTTTGTTTGATGGGAAAGCAGGGAAGCCAGTGTGGAAATGTGTGTGTCCATCAGTCTAGTATGCACACGTGCATGTATGTATCAATAGGCAGATTGTTTTGAAAGACACATGTGGATCGCCCCTTTCTGAAACTCCAAGTGAAACCTTATTCTGCCAATAAAGTAACTATGAGCACTGAGTAGTTTATCAGGTGTCTGTCAAGTCATTTGTCTACAACAGTAGTGGGTGACATGTGTCCCCAGAACTACAGTACTGTATATGCTGACCCCAAGGCTGTTTTGCAGCCCCTCAATCTTCTGCCTGATGATCACTCTTTGAAAGAAGGTACAATTGCTGCAGGTAGAAAGCACCACTCCACATGTGTCACCTCACTATGCAGTTTAGTCCCTGTGCAATGTGTTATTCTAATCTCATTGCCAACTGCCAGAAAGATAAGCAAAAAGCAGTGTGTCTCTGTACATGTGTATGCAGTAAGACAACTACTGTCTGAAGACAGTCTGACATGGTTCTGGCAAAAAAGATAGTCCACTCTTTTAAAAGTTCTGTGTGGTATCATTTTATGCACCCATCACATCCATAAGCAAAACACTACCTAAAACACATCCCCACCCCCCACCTCCAGTCCACAACCCATTTCAGTTTATAGTTTGGGCCAACAAACAGGAGGTCACCAAAAACCATGTCAAATCAATTGTGATTTTTGAATAGCACTGTTAGACAAACTAATACAGCATTCATTGGGAGCTTTTCGTTTGGAATTTTTTTCTGGTGACAAAATCTGCTGGCTCCCTTGGCCTCCATTCTGGATTATTATTGGGCTATGTTTATTGTAAGGTTTTCAGAGTTCTGATATCCGGTGTGTGTGTGTGGGGGGAGATTTTTATAACACAGTCTTACTAGCACAGATGTGAGCAATTGTGGCACATGGGGGGATTAGCTCCACCCAACCCAACCCGTTTATTATCAATCTCATCATCTTCCACATATACAGTATATAGGACAACAAAAACAATGACATAGGAAGCAGATCAACACATGGTTCCAGGTATGTTAGAGACAGAGTCAATGTGGTGTAGTGGTGGACTTGCAAAATCCCGGTTCAAACCCCCATTCAGCTTCACAGCTCGCTCCGTGACCTTCAGTTGGTGACTTGCTCTCACCTTAATCTACCTCATGAGATTGTTTTGAAGAAAATGTTGCAGAGTTGAAAAACATGCAGCTCACCAGAGGAGAGATACAAATATAACTAAAAACTGGCTGGTATCTCTGTGAGTTAGATGTCTGCCTGTGGTGGTAGAGTTTAGGTGCTTGATTCCCAGTTGTGCTTCCTAGGAGAAGAGCCAGCCTGTGTAACCCTGGGCAAGCTGCAGAATCTCAGAGAAACCTCAGAGGCAGGGAATGGTAAACTACCTCTGAGTACTATTTTATCTAGAAAACCCTGGAAAGGCCTGCCATGAATCAGAATCCATTTTATGGCATGTAATTATTATCAATGTAACTAATAAATAGCAAACAAATAATGATAGCTGAATGGCTGTTGTTAAAATGGTAACTCCATGGTGGTCGCTAGCAGAGGCCTGCCTGCAGGCGTGTCCCACAATCCCTGTTGCCACTCTTGACTTCTCTTTACATTTCAAAGCTGGCGTGTGCTAATGTGTTGAGGAAACGGCTTTTCTGACGTCTCCCTGCCATCTGTTTTCTAGATTGCGGGGGAGCTAGACAGGTAGCTGTCCTGCCCTTCCTAGAATTGTCTGTGACACCCTGCAAATGGCCCATCTGGCAAAAACAGCCTCCGGCACTATCATTATCTGATACCATAACGATGAGAGCTTACGATCGGGTCACATGATTTCCACCAGCTGTCAACAAAGGCCTGAAACATGCTGGCCTAAATCCTATTTGTGGCATGGCTCAGTTGGCCCTTGAGCTCTGAAACAGTGTCCAAAAGTGACACAGCGAGAAGAGTACCAGCAGCTGAATCACCCTCGCCATCATTTCCTGCAATACTTACGACTTTTCTTTTAGTGCCTGTCTCCTTTTTCAGCTGCCAGTTGGACCTGCCCTGCATAGCTTGAACGTGATGAGCTCACACTCTTTGGCTGCAGAAATGCAAGCTGTAAATCTCGAGTTATGTCCCTCATGTTGGTTACTTACACACTAATGTGTATTTCGGCTGAATTCAATAAGGGGGTAGTTAAACTCTGTTTCTGCTCTTTATTTTTTATTATTTTGTTGTTACTTTGTTCCCTAGGTATGCTACCTTTCCTCTGATGAGCTTCAGGTAGTGTGCCTGGATCGCCTCTTCCCTACACTATCCTCATTACAGTCCTGTGAGGTAGGTCAGATGGAGACAATATGACAATCCCAGAGTCACCCTATGAGTATCATAGATGAGTGGGTGTTTCAACTCAGGTCCCCTGACTATTATTCTATGGATCGCTTTATCATTTTGGATCTATGGATCTTGATTGATGGATCTATGGATTGTTTGAACTCAGGTCCCCTGAATATTATTCACAAAATCACATGGGCACTAAAAGTGTGTTGAGTGTGCATCATATGATGTCAAGTCAGATCCTAATACAGTATCTGGATGATCCAAATAAGCCTTTCATGAGGAAGTGAGCTATCGAAGGAGTGATTGTACCTGTGCCACTCCAGGTCAAGAGGTTCTGTAGCCAAGTGGGGTTTCAGACCCAGGTCTTGTCTGTGATGATTCTCAGTCATCCAGGTGAGTTTATCTGGAAGTTGAGTCATGGCTACTGGACTTCTTTTTGAGAGATAGAAACGTTTCACTGTTCATGCAAACAGCTTCATCGGTCTGAATACAGCTAGTGCAAGTCCTCCATCTTATAGTCAGCTTTGATCTCTTATCACCCTGGTCTGAATTAAGACCCTGGTCTGAATTAAGGTGATGGATACTATTGCCTCCCTAATGAGCCTATTCAGGCCATTGTTCATCTTATGAGCCTAATTTCTTCTAATTGAATCCATTTGTGTGGGCCCTCTCACTTGGGAGGCACAGAAAATGGGTTTGCTCCATCTTCCACACAAAGACCTGTCAAATATCTGAATATTGCTATTACTGTACATCACCTCTCAGAGTTCTCTTTGCTAGACTCCGCATAACCAAGTCTGAAGAAACACTGTTGTTTTCCTGGCTGAGAAATCTCTCCTTGGATCAACAAACTTGCTGGCCACTTTTAGAAAACATGGCCATTTCTCACTGAATGCTAAACAGGAATTTATCATACTGTCCCAACTCAAAACCCACTTAATCGAGTGGGGAAGCTACGAGGTCGAAAAGAATGACAGCAGCACAGAGCACAAGATCCCTGCTGAATCACAGCAATGCCTCTGTCTTCTCCAGCTTCCTGTTTCCCACTGTGCCTCAACAGATGGCCTTGGGAAGACCATACACAGGACGTAAAGGCCATAGCCTTTTCCTATTGTTGCTCAACACACAGCAACTTGTGTTTGAGAACTTATTGCCTTTGAGCTTCAATGTTGCTGGCAGCATTATGATTGGATGCTGTAGACAGACGTCTGCTTCATAAAACAGCAGGGAATTGGACTTATCCTTACTATAGGACTGATTGAGCGGAGTCAAGATATGATGATTACCTTGGTCCCTATGCTCTGACTTCAATGGACTTATCTCCTCCAGAGGTACTGTAAAGGTGTGGTATTTCACTTACTTCTAAACATGACAATAGACCTTTTTTGGTTTAGGATCACGTCCGACAGTTAAGTCATGGCAACTGGACTTCTTTTCTTGTGGGACTGAATTTCACTACTCATCCAAGTAGCTTCTTCACTCTTAGTAAAGTTGGTGGGAGACTTCCAATTTATAGTTGCCCTTGGTTTCACCCAGCTCTGGTCTGAATAGGTTGAATGGACCCCAAGCCATTGTCCATCTAATGATCCCACAAGAAAAGAAGTCCTGTTGTCATGTTTCAACTTCCAGATAACCTCACCTGGATGACTGAGAATCTCCACAGACATTTAGGGTCATGCTTCTCATTATGATGTAAAGTTCTACATATGTATAAGTCCTGGTGGCACAGTGATCACAGAGTACTCACTAACGGGCCACAGCTGATAAGGAGGTTTCTTTTTAGTCTTAGAGATTAAGCCACTATAGGGGAGTTGCTGCCCCTTGCCTCAGCCATAAACTGTGATTCATAATCCAGTGTACATACCTTAAAGCAGTGACCCCTAACCTTTGGTCCCCAGATGGCCTTGTGCTAAAACTCTCAGAGTGCTTTGGTTTACAAGCATGTTTCTGGAATGAATTGTGCTCATAAACCAAGGTATTACGGTATGTGTTGGAGGTGGTGGCAGCAGCTATAAGCTTCAATATGTTTCTCTGATCTGTGTAGGCATCTTATGTGATCCTGGAATGAACAACATAGCTGTTACGAAAATCCTGGTCTTGATGTTGGGTAGAGTGAAGGTCATCCATAGCCGGAGATTTGCTCTTTGTTCCAGAAACCAATGCCTAGGGCAGATGGCAAGTTTTGTGCCCTTGGATATGCACACAAGATTGCAACTCCTATATTTTGTAACCTTAGGTTTTCTCAGGAAACCCTTATGGTTGCCACTTGACTACATCATCCAATAGGAAAACTTCCAGCACCATTAAACACAACAAAGCAGAGGACTAATGTGCACAAAACTGCATATACTCATATATATACAATACCGTATTTGTAATCCTAAACACAATTTTAATGTAAACTGGATTACAGGGCATCACCACATAGTGAAGAAGACAGGTGACCTGCATGCTTACTGAGTCTTGACATCCAGAGGAAAAAATGTTGGGTGAGCAACTAATTTTAACCTTTTAACAATGCTTGCCACCTTTTTATTACTCATTGTTTTGTTCTTAAATATTATCTTTCGGTGATATAAGCTGCCTTGGCTCCTTTTCTAAGGAGAAAGGTGAGGTAAAATATTTTAAATAAGTAAATAAATAGTAAATATTTTAAATAAGTAAATAAATAAGTAAATAAATAAATATTAAAAGTCCCCCATCTCCTTCCTTTTTATGTTTGTTTTTAAATCAGTTTTTTTTTTAAAAAAAACAATATTTCATTTCATTTCTATGAAGCCTTTCTCCCAAGGGTTGTTATTCAAATAATGGACACCTTCATTGGACTGCCTCTCAAACAGCGGATTGACCCCTGTAAGAGAGAATATGTGCCAATGCTATCCACCAGCCTGCTGTTCAGGTAGGTCACAACCTCAGATAGGGCCTTACTTGTGGTATCACCCAGGTTTTCTGGCTTTCCCTATGGGAAGGCTTGCTGGTTGCCCACTGTCTTAAATTCTTGTCATTGAGCTGGAGTGGTTTGATTCATCTGGCTTTCAAATGAATAATGACAGAGCTGCTGCTGCTGCTGCTGCTGCTGCTTTTATTTATTTTATTTCTATTTTGTTTACTGTTTTATGCTCCTGCTTTATTGCTTTCATCCCCACTTTGATGTTTGGTGGATGTTGTTTTTCTTGGTGGGGCGGCATGCATTTCTTTGTAAAAGCACTTGACAGCTGTTCTTTGGCTGTCACAGGATTAGGAAGCAGGATATGAATGCCTGATGAATATGAATACAGTGGTACGTTGTATAAAGGAATTAATTCGTTCCAAATGAAATTATGTTAAGCAAATTTTCCTTTATACAAATTCCCATAGGAATGTATTGAAAACGGAGTAATTCCATTTTTATGTTGTACGGATTCTCCCCATAGGCGATTATGTTATGCAAATTTCCCCTATCTCCAGAATTTTTCATGTTGTACAGATTTTAGGTTATACAAACTGTTTGTTATACAAGGGTCCATTGTATTAAATATAAAGTGTTTATAAGAAACCTTGGAGAATTAAGCCCACCCTGTAAACAAATTCCTATTCAAAATTCTGCTTTACATGTCTATGAGAATGTGACAGATAACTGAGAAACAAACTGCTTAATATATGGTATCCTAAATTATTTGGAATAGGCTATCCAATTAATTACTAATTATACACAGTTAAGTTATATCCAAGCTGCCTAGATGCCCTAAGCACATCCAATCTTGCCTGATTTTGGAAGCTAAGCAGGGTTGGCCCTGGTTAGTACTTGGATGGGAGACCACCAGGGAATACCAAATGCTGTTATTTATTTATTTATTTATTTATTTATTTATTTATTTATTTATTTATTTATTTATTTATTTATTTATTATTCAACTTATATGCCGCCCACTACCCAGAGGTCTCAGGGCGGCTTACAATTCAAAATTTTAATAAATAATCAAAACAGTTAAAAACATTAAAATACTAATCAACAATTAAAAACAGTTAAAATACTTAAATACAGTGCAATACACTAAAATTGCCATCAGGACTCACAATCTATGTTATATCAGTTTAAAAACGTCTGGAAGAAGAAGGTTTTTACTTAGCTCCAAAATGTTATCAACATTGGTGCCAAGCCAGTCTCACTTGGGAAGGCATTCCATAGCCTGGGAGCAGCTGCTGAAAAGGCCCTATACCTACAAGCCATCCATTTCACCTCCTTGAGAGATGGCTCTTTTAGAAGGGCCCCCTGGCTAGATCTTAATTGCCAGGTAGGTTCATATGGAAGGAGGTGGTCCTTCAGGTATCTAGGGCCCAAACCGTTAAGGGCTTTATATGTTAAAACAAGCACTTTGAATTGGGCTCGGGCAGCAACTGGTAAACAATTTAGCTTATACAGAATCGGCAGGATGTCGTCCCTTGTGGGCCCACCACTCACCAGCCGCACTGCACAATTGTGAACCAGCTGCTATCGCCAGACTGTCTTCAAAGGCTGCCTCATGTACAGCACATAGCAGTAATCATACGGGATGTTACCAGTGCATGCATAACTGTCATGAGGCTCTGCTCATCCAGGTAGGAGTGTAGCTGATATATTTTCTGTAGCTGAAGGAAGGCACCCCTGGCAACCAAGTCCACCTTGGCTTCCAGGGATAGACCAGGGTCCAGGAGCACCCCCAAGCTTCAGACCTTGTCCATTAGGGAGAGTACAACCCCATCCAGGGCAAGGAGATGTCACTATTTCCTAGAAGGCAGTTCCAACATTTCAGAAAGTCACTGCATCCTGAAAGACAATTACAACAAACACCATGCTTACTTATATTTTTTATTTATAAAAACTCATCCATCCAAGTGTCTGGACATCACAAGGTTTGTTTTTTTTTAACCAAAGGAAATCTTGAAATTAATTATATGTATGAAGAATAACCACATCATATGTGACCCTAGCTTTTTTTTCCAGAAACAACAAAACAAAACACGTAGGAGTCTTGCTTTCATGTCATGTACACATGGCTTGATTCTATCCTGAGCACACTTAGCACGTTCTTTAGATCAAGAGCAGCCTGTTGGGGCAGGAGTCTGTAGACATTATCAAATCATTTTTAAATGTTGATTTTACTGCATGGTTAGAACATGGCCAAAGATAGGTACTTCACGCATCTGTATAACTTCTTTACTTGCTTTCAATACGATGTATCTTGACTTTGGTAGAGGCAGGACATCATTTGATTATCTATATCAGGTAGCAAAATGTCTTGGCTTAGCAACTCAGTCTTGAACTGGATTCTACATGGATACTTCCTGGGACTATTTCTGAAGTTGCAGTAGTTAACTACTGTCCATAGCTGAAACCACTGGAATCACTGCTGGCATCTGTTAGATGATGTAGGTGATACAGTTCACACTGCTACTTTGCCATGAACCTGAGGATGGGTGGGAAAGGATATGCAGAACTGGGGAGCAGACAGTGCATGTATAAACCAGTCTTAACAACTGGCTGCCAGATGAGGACATTAGACATTCCCAACCCCAAGAAAGGGAGAGGAACTATTAATTGTGCATCTTCTGGATGTTGAAATGTTTCCTAACACATCGCTTTGCAGATTTTTAACAAGATGTAACTGGGACAGAGCTCATAAGGAATGGAAAAGTGTAATTAATGTGTCAAAGCAAACTCACAGTAAGGGTGTTTTCCAAAACACAAATGGAAGACGGTTCATCCAGTTATGTAAATGCCTCTAAATGGAATAGATGGAACGAAATAATTTATTTCAAGGACTCTTAGAATCCTCAGGCTATCTCAAGAGGCCTGAATCATGAGAGGACCTGCTAGCAACCATTTTTTGTTATTCTCTAATGGCATCGGCATGAAGAAGGGGCCGTTCCTCTGCACAAGATGAATTCTCCTGAGAGCTGAGTTTTCATACAAACCTATTAGATATAGATACAGGTAACCGATATTCCAGATTCCTAACTTCTAAACTAGGAATAGTTGATGGAGTGGATTTTTTATCCCCCTGTAAATTGCGATGACAGGCAGTAAAAAGAAGATTGCAGACAAATCCTGCCTGCTGTTGTCTTGTTTCCCAAACTTCTAATTTAAAACCTTTAATCAGGGTCTTGGCTGCTATGGATGGATACATTAATCTTACCTAAGTAATGAATTTTGGTCTGAGTGCCATCAGAGCCTAAGTAGTAAAGATGAATGAGCATTTGAGGCAAGCAAATACTTTTTCGACATCTAGATAAGAAATTTAAAGCAAATGTACAGTCGAATATCAAAGAACAAACCATTCTTAATAATATTAGAATGTTTTCATTTCTCCGATGCTTCTGTGTGCTTCATGATAGCTTTTGACTAATGCTTCCCAGAAGGTGTGTGTCCAGTTTACAGTCTCAGCTGTAGCAATAAGAGTCCCTAATCCCTTAAGGGTCTATAGAACAGTCTGGAGGATTTCAAATACTGGCTTAGGTATCCTATCACAATTTCATCTAAGAAGCCTCTCACTTTTGATTTATAATTCTGTCCTGCCTTGGTCAATATTTTCTCAGTTCTGGTTTATATTTAAAGCTCAGTATTTGGTGTGTGTCCTGCTCAGTCTTTTAAGCAACTCTGTAAGGTAGGGTTCCCAACTTTTTTGTTGCTGGTAGCATACTACAGCGAAAAAAAAGAAAACTGAATACACACACGCACGCACGCACGCACGCACGCACGCACGCGTGCGCGCGCACGCGCGCGAGAGAGAGACCACTGGCTCACTTGAGATCATGTGACCTGCTCCAGTTACTTGCAAAACGATCTCAAACCAAGATACTCTTAAACCAAGGTATTACTGTATAATGTTTGGGATTCAGTCAAAGGCCCCTCTGAGGTCAAAGAAAGCTGCAAACAGTTTCCGCCCACCCACTATGTTGTACATTTCTGCCAGATGTGCTAGTACTATACCATGGTCTAATGCAGGCATGTCCAAACTTTGGCCCTCCTGATGTTTTGGACCACAACTCCCAGAATTCTAAGCTTAGATTGCCAATGGCAAAGGACTGTGGGAGTTGCAGTCCAAAACATATGGAGGGCCAAAGTTTGGGCATGCCTGCTCTAATGTGTGTCTGTTTTTATTAAAACCAATCTGTTCCGGACCCAGGATCTTTTGACTGTCCATCCAAGCTAATAATTTGTCTGCTAGGTGCCTTTAGATAGAGAGCAGGTGTATTGGGCGGTAATTCCCTTGCACACATGGGTCTCCTTTTTTGAGGATGGGTAGGATGGCTGCTTTAGTCCATGCTGAAGGTACCGTTTCTGTGTGATCTAATAGCTAACAGAACAAAACAAATAAAATAAAATAACATTTCCACTGGCTCCCTCTGAAGTGTCCCTTTGTAATTCTTTTTCCCCTCCTTTAATAGCCCCTTTTATAAGAATGAAGTGAGAGAGAGAGAGAGAGGAGGAGGAGGAGGAGGAGAAGGAGAAGAAGAAGAAGAAGAAGAAGAAGAAGAAGAAGAAGAAGAAGAAGAAGAAGAAAGTTGCCAAGTCTCAAGGCAGGTGCTGAAATCTCAGGAAATGGTCTAGAAGCGAAGAGGCAAATCTCAGGGTGAACAGCAAGGGGGAAAGATTCAAATTTCATTTTTTGGTGTCTGAAATGACTTTGAATCCTGAGCACCCATATCCTTCCATTCGCATCTGATACTATGGCTCACTGGCTCAGCGTAAAGGTGTGTTTAAGGGTGTTGTGCTTTGTGTAATTTTAGTATACTAAAAAGGCAGGAGCAAGAGAGGGGGACAGAGTGAGAACTAGTTGTTGTACACAGCATGAAAAAAATTGTCCCATTGTGCTGGTTGAGGAAGTGGAATGTCATTGAGTTGTTAGTTGTTTAGTTGGGCAAACACATATTGTTTTTCAAACTATAATACAAAGGATCGCCCGGGAACATCACCAAGACCTTGATGGTTTTTGACCCTGAAATTTCAGGGAATGGAAAGCTGCAAACATGGTAACCCTATACAGGAGTCGGCAGCTCTTTTAAAAGGTTCAGCTGCTTATTTTTGTCAGTTTTTGTAAACCTTAGAGCAAGATACATCAGCAAGATCACCTAGCGAGAACACATGGATTAATTACTCTTATGATCCCTAATATACTCTCCTTGTTGCAAAGCCATCCCAGTCCTTAGGCAGAGTAAGGTCATGACCTCAGTTGGCAAGTGCCATCAGGTGGAAACCTATGAGCCATGTGGACTGTGCTGTGTTTGTTAAGCCAACTTGCTGCCTTCAGGGGTTGCTGGAGGTCCATGTCCCATTGTTAGTGTCAAAGAAAGACTCTCAACCTCCAGTTGACTTTTGTACCTAGAATGGCACTCAGTACTCGCTTGCCTTGGATTAGTCATACCTTACCAGGGTCTTAAGTACTGGAGGACAGATTAGGGTTAAGCAGGCATGCTATCACTATTGAGCTCGGCAGATGTGTAAAACTCTGACATGCTGTCACCAGCCATGTTAAACATTTCACATCTCTGCTAGCAGGCATGAGCCTTTTAAAGGAAGAGAAATCCCTGCAGAGTCCCACTAGGCTTGCCGGATCTCAATTTACTTTCAGGGAAGAGTCCTTAATAAAGCCTAATATTCAAAGGAGAATATTTGCTTGGACTGGATTTCTAACCCAGGTTTCAATGTTTAATTTGATTTTATTAAGTATTTTCAATCACACTACACAAGGGAACCACAGCAAAGCAAAAAATGTTCTGCTTATATATCATCCCACACCACTTCAAGTAGTTTCTTGGAGGTTTACAGTTTTTAATTACAGTATGCAGGCTACACATTCACACACACACACCCCAGAAGCTGGGTACTCATTTTACCGACCTCAGAAGGATGGAAGGCTGAGTAAACCTTGAGCCGGCTACCTGGGATTGAAACCCAGACCACTATTGCTCTGTTCCATGGTCAACCAGCAGCTCCTTGCTTTGCCCTAGAAATGCACAAGTACCCCCAATACAGTTTGTATTTACACATTTGTCCAATGCACATGCCTAATTACATCATGTTAGAACTATTTTGGGCAGGCTGGATAGCTCAATGAGTTTCGTACTTGGCTGTGGAGCCAGAGGTTCAGAGTTTCATTCCCCACTGTGCCTCCAGGGGAAAAGCTAGCCTCTTTGGCCTTGGGCAAGCTGCACAGTCCCAGGACACCCCAGAAGAAGGGAATGGTCAATCACTTTTGAGTACTGTCTACCTAGAAAACCCTGAAAAGGGTCACCACAATTCAGAATTGACTTGATGGTGCATTATTTATTATCAGAAGTATTTTAGCTTACAATGCTATACTCATTGACTAGGGAGTAAGCCCTACTGAATTCTGTAGGGTTTGCTTTTGAATAAGCAGGCTTAGAAGTAATCTAAAATGTAAAATTCTACCATCTTTAGTCCAGAAGATGATGTATGACGTTGCACTCTTAATCTGCTAAATTCAGAATGTTAGGTAAGCAGCATGTTTAAGCAGCATACATTTATGGAGTGATTACGAAACTGGAAGCAACTTATATTTTCAAATATTGGCACAGGAGAACGATATGCCTCACCCTAACCCTCACCCTAACCCTAATCCTAGACTTTGGTATACAGTAATACCTTGGTTTACGAGCATAATTTGTTCCGGAAACATGCTTGTAAAAGAAAACACTCTTATACCAAAGCAGATTTCCCCAGAAGTGGAAACTCGGGTGATTTGTTCTGGAGTCCAATAGACCACATGCTGTACAAAAATTGCTAAAATTCGCAAAAGAAATTGGCTAGAAGTCCACATCCACACCATGTTTTAGGTACCTGGCTACAGAATCTGCTCTGCTTGAGACTAACAACTGGATTTTACTCTGTGGTTTTAATGTGACAATTAAAATGCAATTTGAAGCCATATACACACTTTACTAGCTGCCCCATGAATAGAAGTGGTTTGAAAAATAAGAAAGGATGTTGAATATAAAGAAAAATAAAACAAACCCCTAACTTGCACTCCCCTTTGAGAACGTTCCTGGCTGATGCAAGGGAAACCTCCATTCCTCAATCTTCCCTGTACTTTGGAGGATGCCTGAGACAGAACATTCCGGACAATCACTCACAATCCAGCAGGGGGTTGGGGAGATCATTGGCTCACTTGTGATCATGTGACCTGCCCCAGTTATTGTATTGCATAACATTGTTTGTTGATCAAGGCAAAATTTAGAAGAAATGTTTGCTTGTCTTGCAAAACATTCTTAAACCAAGTTACTCTTAAACCAAGGTATTACTGTACACAGTAAACACAAATCACTCTGAAGCTATTGCTTGATATCTTATTCATGCATGACTAACAACATCTCTTCCATCTCCTTTGCACCTACTGAATGATATGCCTTTTTGGAGTTGCACTGCAATTAATATACAAAATTTGGCATGTGAAGAGAAAATCAATGTAAATATTCAGATAATAGTACAGTAGAACTATTTATTATTCCAGTATTGGAATAAATGGTACTCATTCTAAGTCTAAAGCAGAGGTGGATGAAATTGCCTTTTTTTAACTACTACTACTTTAAGAATTTCAAAGCCAACATGGCTCCTATTGCACTACCTATGGTATTCTGTGAGAGGCGGCTCCTACTCTGTAATGAATTCAGCCTCTGCTCATGACCTGAATTCAGTCCTGACAGGTTTAGGTAGCCAGCTCAAGGTTGAGTCAGCCTTCCATCCTTCCAAAGTTCGTAAGATGAGTACTCAGCTTGCAGGGGGCAATTTGTTGTTTGCATAATCATGTTGTGAACCACCCAGAGAGTGCTCCCAGCACTTGGGAAAGTGTGTAAGCCGAAACAACAAAAATCATATTTCCTGTTTCTGCTTTTATGATTCATTCTCCCTGAGAGATGAAACAGCTATGGTCTTCTGTACACCATTCCAGATATCGTTGAATTCACCTTAGGGACTTTTCTTGTTGAATTTTCTCTTGCTTGTAAATAAATATCTGAGATAGGATGCTGAGCCATGTAATAGTCATATCAAAAATGTTATGATGAGTTTGGCATTGTGGAAGAGAAAGCATTACTATATTCCTTTTTGAAAAGAATTAATGGCTCTAGAAGCTACCATCTAGCCTGACTACAAGCAATTTCCATTCTCTGGAGTTGACCTTCCCTGCTTATGCCTTAAAATAAAATTGCTTCTCTTTGCATCCATGTCAGCTTCATATCTGCTGCATGAACCTACACAGACTCTTTCCTACACGACTGGAAGCACATTTTTAAAATGCACTGTAATGCTGAATTAATTAATGCAGGGAAAACCCTGCCACCACAAGCATAAATTATAATCTTTGCTTCACCCATGAACACACACTGAAGAATGCAGGAGCGGTTTCTCTAAAAAAAAAAAATTATTATGAGTGGCCACTTCCACATCAACAAAAATGAGGAAGTGCATCACCCATAAGGACAAAAGATCATGTAGTTTTGCATCAAGTGCCATACATTGGTGAGTATTTATAAAGTCAGATTTAGTGGGGAAAGTTTTGACCAGGTGATCTGTATGTCAGCTGTCCAGGCAGCAACTGCTGATAGGAGATTTAAAGGCTTCTGCTCTACCTCTTTACTGGTTTTACCTCTGAAAAGGCTTTGAACCAGGCAGGTTAGCAAGCAGAAGGCACCTTCAAGCAGAAAACCATCTTCTGACAAACAGATCTTCAAATATAGGACCTCCCTCTTGTAAAGGAAGACAGAGGCCCACTTTAAACATCCACCTGATCTTGATTACAGAGCCATTTGCTAAGGAGCAACAAAATAAGCCAAAGTGGTCTTCCTTGTGCAGTCTTGGATCCTTCCTGAAAAATGTCATGAAAGATTCCTCCCCCCACCCCCACCCCAACCCAAAAATAGACATTTGTGCTGCTGTGAGCCCTGAAGGCCAGATGTCCCAGAAACAGGTTACATGAATGTCCTGACTTTTGATTTTTATGCAGTGGTACCCCAACTTAAGAGCAGCTCAACTTAAGAGCGGGAAACTGTTGGCATTTAAACTGCCACTTTACAAAAATGTTACTTTTTGTTTCATTTTTTTTAAAAAAATTAAACTTATTTTTTCAATTTTTACATAGGTACCCCGACTTAAGAGCATGCACTCGGAACGGATTAAATTTGTAAGTTGAGGTACCACTGTATTTTTGTCTTCATCTGGGAAGCAAATTGGCAGCTGTGGGTATGCCATAGTACTCTTCCCCTTGAGCTCCATGATGAATGAAAAGTAGGATATAAAAGTACTAAGTAAGAAAGAAAAGATATAAATATTATTAAGGCCTGCCTTCTCTCCACTTTTCCTCTTTCCTTCATTCACAGCCTTATGCCTCAGTCCAATACCCATCACACACCCATCAGAGACAGGGACTATGTGGTCCTATAGATTCTGTTGGACTGCAACTGACTGAACCCTCGACATCAGCTACGCTGGCTAAAGGGGATGGAACTTGCAGCCCAGTGTCTACGACTTGTGTAGCCCATTCTTCACCTGCCACATGTGACAGTGTTGGTGGAACAGGAATTTGTGAAGGTTGAGAGAAGGACAATATCCATCTCTAACGTTCACAATATCAATACCCTTCCACCTACATTACAAAGAGCTAATTGACAACATTATAAAAATCACAGATATTTGACAGCCATTTGAACAGAAGTACCCTAAAACACAAGGTTTTAGGTTTCTCCAATGTGATCTTCCAGAAGCCTCACTTTCTCAATGCACTTGTTAACTCCAGGGCTAGATAGAAAAGCTTGATGTTCCCCTGCACCAGCCAGGAAGTAAGCCCCAGCTTTGTTACTTTTATCAAGATGGACAAGGTCTTGTGCTGATTTCACCTGTTTTTAAGTTCATCACTTTATACCCTTTGCTAGCAGGAGCATAACCAAGAAAAAGAATCTCTTCCGTTTTAGTGTCCAGTTTCTGCCTTTTCTGTTTTGGTTTATATGATATGATAAACTTCCAAAAACACTGGTATGTTCTACACTTGGTACAGCTTCCTTGTCCCAGACGCTATGATGAAAACTCTCTGCCACCCTTCTGTCCTAGCCAATTATATTAAATATGCATTTCTCTGCAACACAGGTCCCAAACAGGGAGACAGCAGTCCTTAGCCAGGTGATCCCAATGCGCCAGGCCTTGGTTGTATGATGAGGGCATACAGTGGAAGGATAGCAAAGATGGATCCAGCCTGAGAAGGAATTCCCTTTGGAGCAGCTTTCAAAGAAAGCCTTCTCCCATGTTTTCATCAAGTGTACCTCTGAGTGTGGTAGGACTGACGGAAAGGTCATCCCGTTTATCTTAATGCCCAGGCAGGCTCGTAAAAGGAGATGGGATCTTTTTGATAGCATGGACCAATGTTGTTTATTATTTTTAATTTTTAAGAGTATTTTTACTCTGTCATTCTCCTTGGAAAAGGACCCGAGGTGGCTGACAGTAATAAGGAATAATATACAGTCCAGTAAAATTAAGACATGTTCAAGTATTTGAGAACAAGGAATTGAAGGACATAGCATTAATAGACAACATTACATTACAGCTACAAGGTTATAAGTAGTTATAAACACAAAGTCTATGTAAGCCTATAGATTCGTATAAAATACTGCCAGGTAGTTTCTTAGTTGAGGCCCGGAGCTTAGAAGTTCTGAGGCTGTATCTGAAGTAAAGGGTGGTGTTTTTATTGTCCCAGTCCTTCAAACAACATCAGGGCTCAAGTACAGTGGTACCTTGTTTAAAGGAATTAATTCGTTCCAAATGAAATTATGTTAAGCAAATTTTCCTTTATGCAAATTTCCCATAGGAATGCATTGAAAACAGAGTGATCCCATTTTTATGTTGTACAGATTCGCCCCATAGGTCATTATGTTAAGCAAATTTCCCCTATCTCTGGAATGTTTTATGTTGTACAAATTTTATGTTATACAAGCTGTCTGTTATATAAGGGTCCACTGTACATACTTTTATACCCCCTCTCCCCTTACACCCCTCTCCCTGTGGCTCTTCACAATCCAGCAGGGAGGGAGAGGGAGGGAGAGAAAGAAAGAGACCTCTGGCTTACTTGAGATCATGTGACCTGCTCCAGTTACTTGTATTGCAAGACACTACTTGTTGATCAAGGCAAAATTTAAAAGAAATGTTTGCTTGTCTTGCAAAACAATCTCAAACCAAGTTAATCTTAAACCAAGGCATTACTGTATAATGTTTGAATGAGAAACAGGAGTCTCCTGTCTATTGAAGACTTTTCCAGTTTGGCCCACAGCAATTTCCTTGGGATTCAGTCAAAAGCCCCTTTGAGGTCAAAGAAAGCTGCAAAAAGTTTCCCCCCACCATGTTGTACTTTTCTTCCAGATGTGCTAGTACCAGACCTGGTCTAATGTGTGTCTGTTTTTATGAAAACCAATCTGTTCCGGATCCAGGATCTTTTGACTGTCCATCCAAGCTAATAATTCGTCTGCTAGGTGCCGGTCATAGTTTCCCCAAGATAGAGAGCAGGCTTATTAGGCAGTAATTTCCTGGCACACATGGGTCTCCTTTTCTGAGGATGGGTAGGATGGCTGCTTTAGTCCATGCTGAAGGTACCCTTTCTGTGTGATCTATTACCTAACAGAACAAACAAATAAAATAAAATAACATTTCCACAGGCTCCCTTTGAAGTGTCCCTTTGTAATTCTTTTTTCCCCTCTTTTAATAGCCCCTTTTCTAAGAATGAAGTGTCCTGAAACGGTTTTTCCTGTTACCATTCCTGATGTCCAAGTCACATTCATTCCTTCTTTTGTGCAAATACTGTCCCGTTTGACCTGTGTAGAAACGAAACTGGCACCGTACATCCCAAGTAAATAAGCTCCTGAACTTGTGGCTGACATTGTTGGGACCCGCCTAGATGGTGTGACATAAGCTCTCTCAAGCACACGTCACAAACATGAACTCATGACTCTGATAGGGAACTTTAGGTCATGAAAGCTTCTGTCAGTATAAACGCATGACTACTATGAGGGCACTGTTTTTGCCTGTAAGCATGAATGCACAGCGTTCAACACATTAACTCAAGAAGTCAACCCCAGTATATTCAAACAGGCTTCAATCCTCTCTGTTGGGGTGTTCAACAGGGAGACACCTGTGGAGCTTCACACACCCATACCCATGCACACACCCAGGGACACCAGCACAATCATGTAGTTGTGCATCTGCCTGAGATTCATTCCCCTTGAAATGCATCTACTCCTAGACCTACAAGGAGTTCAGCAATACCGTCAACTATTAACAGGCAATACCATGGAACCTTGATTAGACAACTTAAAAAATCATGCAAATAATTGGCTTTCTATGACCATTCATCATTTTCTAGGATGATGATATGTGTCATCCATTCTGACTCCTGGCAACCTTTTCCCAGGATTTTCCAGTTAGGAAACACTAGTAGTGGTTCACCATTCCCTTCTTGAAGGGTTCGAATGCCACATAAAAAATAAGGGGCAAAGCAGAAGGGTCAAAGAGCTACTAGACACCTTGTGAAGACCCATATAAGAAGCAATAAATGCACCTTTTAAATACATAATATGCCATGTGTTTTCTTTCTTGGAGAGGAGCAGCGTTGTTCCTTATGTTAAAACTTCTGGAAGGGGGGCAGGGGATAAAGGCTGAGGGGAAGCGGTTCCCTTGGAAGGAAGAGCAGCTCTCCTCTGCCTCGGGTCCCGTTTAGAGAAATACTGTATTCCCGGGATCGGGACCTCGAGGAGGCCTTCGGCCCGAGCCTCGTTGACTCCAGAGCGCCCAAGGACCTGTTGCGCGCTCTCTCACACATATTCCCCGGGCGGAACCTCCGCCTGTGCCGTGGCAACGCTGCAGGGAATGGGAAGCGAGTCGCGACCCCTTTGAATACGGGTTGCGACCAAATCCCAAACCCCCATCTAAAAGGAAGGAAGGCAGGCAGGCCGCCCGTCAGAGGCGTGCCTGAGCGAAGCCTCCTCCTGCTTGCGACGGGCTGAGGAGCAAAAAAAAAAACCGCCACAAGGCCGGCCAGGCGGAAGAAGGCGGCCACTGGCTGGCAGGGCCAGGCCCGGCCAAGCCAAGGGGAGGCGCGCTGTCCTTCGGCGAGCGGGGGCGGCCCTTTGGAGAGGATCCCTAACTTGGCTGAGCGTAAGCGAGCGAGCGAGCGTGCGCGTGTGCGCGTGTGTGTATATATGCATGTTGTGTATTGGCAGCGGGGTAAGTGGAGGCTGGGTGGCTCCGACTCTCTGACGCCAGTGAGACCAGATCAATCCAGGCGCAGCGGCGGAGCGAGCGCAGGGCTGCTCGGTGGCTGCGGTGGGAAAGCAGGAGCGAAAAGGAAAACGAGGCGGTGTGAGCGAGTGAGAGTGAGAGAGAGTGTGATAGTGTGATAGTGTGATAGTGTGTGTGTGTGTGTGTGTGAGAGAGAGAGAGAGAGAGAGAGAGAGGGACTCGGCATATTGGCAGCAGGAGGGACTTCGCGAAGCTGCCCGGGCGGATTTGCACGCTTTAATTCCCCCCCCTCCCGCCCGCCTGCTCGCCCGGCCGGCCGCCACCAGCAACAGACGGTAAGACCTCTCTCCGTTTGCTCCTTGGGCTTCCCTGCCTGGAGCCTGCTTGCATTCCGCCAACACCCGCCGACCAGCACACAAGCACACGCGCACCCCGTTCCATAAGTGGTCCCGGTTCTCGGGTCTTCTCGTCTCTTTTCTTGCACTTGGACCGTCTCGTGTTTCTAGTTTCTGCCCGGCGGACTTCTCCTCTTTTGGGGCTCTTTGGTGGATGGGGGTGGGTTTTTTTTTTTTTTAAAAGGTGGGGCGGGGGGGTGAGAAGATCGGGAAGGGAAATCGTGGCAACCTTTGGCGGTGCGTGTGCGTGTGTGCAGCTTTCGTTTCCATCATGATGGCGACGTCGGGGGAGCGTTGTTGGAGAGGAGCCGATGCCGCGGTGCTGCTTAACTGGGCTGCCTCAAAAAGTTTCTCTCTCTCTCTCTCTCTCTCTCTCTTTGTACGGAGGGAGGCCTTTTGTGTCTCGGGAGGCCAAGGAGACCCGGGCCGACAACGTCGCTTTCTTTCGCCTTTCTTTTTCCTCGGCGCGAGGAGGGGAGGGGAAGGGGAAGCAACGTGAAAAACAGGGAGCCTTGTGCCCGGTGTTGTGGAGACGGTCCAGGCGCCCCTGGCTCCTTTTGTGTTCAAAGCCAAGGGAGAGAGAAAAACTTGCGGCGGCGGCTCTTTCTCTCTTTCTCTTCCTTCTCTCCCTCCCCCCCTCCCCCAAATCTCCCAGCCAGTTCCCCGCCTTCTCCCGGCAGGATCAGGCCGCTGCGATGGGACTTTCTGTAACGGAGGGGAACGAGGCGGCCTCCTACAATAGTTACATTTCTCCCTTCCTTCTGCAACCGCCCCCGCCCCCGCTTTGATGTTTCGGAGGCGGCTTGACGGTTTTCTGAGCTTGCACAGAGGCTTCTGTCTGGAGAGGTCGCTGCCCTTCCCTTCCCCCCCCCGGCTTTTTTGAGTGGGGGGTGGGTGGGGGAGGAATGGCTAAAAGTTTCAAAAGGAGCCATTCGTTGAACCGCGACGATCCACCGGTTTTGTTGTTGAGGGAACGGACGGACCGGGGAAGCCCCCCCCCCACTTCCCTCGCCTGCCTTTTATTCCAGGAAACCTTTGTGGGGAATTTTGGACAGTGGGTTGGACGCCCGGGAACGGGGTGGGGGGAGATATAACTGTGACAAACCGGGCACAGCCGTTTCTGGCCTTTGTTAATACAGTAGTTGGTGAATCTGTGTGTGTGGGCTGGCTTAGTTCTTCATACAGGACGCAAACGAATGGCAGCTTTAATTTGAGGAGAGGCTTCATGCTTCAGGAAACAACTGACCTTTCTTTTAGCTAAACATACCTGGAGGTCCAAATTAATCAACATTATTATTATTATTATTATTATTATTAATAATAATAATAATAATAATAATAATAATAATAATAATAATAATAATAATAATAATAATAATAATAATAATAATAATCGCCGTCATCTTCATCATCTGTGTATTTCCAGTAACTGTTGTGGCTTCCCTGACTAATGACTGGAAGATAGGTCTCATGCCTGGCCAAAGAGTTGGTTGGTGAAAAGGCACAGATGTTCAGAAAGAGGCCTGTGATGAATCACGCCTGAACGCTAATAGAAAACTGAAGAGAGCTGCTCTTAATGAAACTCTAAACTTGCATGCAGCGGTTGCACTTCAGCTGCAGCCACATAAAAAGGCAAAAAAAAAAAAAAAACCACTGAAACAATATTAGCAAAAGCTGTCCCCTGTCTAGCCCACTCATTCCTCCCGTTTGGTGTCTCTTGGGTCTGCCATCAGTATTTTGACATTTGGAACTGGGTTTAATTTGAAAGATTCTCCTTCTAAGCTTTTGCAACCTGTTTGTTGAGTAATAGTCCTGTACCTAAACATAGATCAAGCGGTGGCTTCCTTAAAGCTGTTGAACGATTATTTTAAGGATGTATTGTGCCTGAAAAGAGATTGGAAATTTTTGCTGAGAATTGATCGGGTGCTTAGCATAATCACAGCGCTGTCTGTTTCTAAGGCTTTTGGAAGGGCTCAAGTGCGTCTGCTCCTGAGGCACAATTCACTGGGATCTTCCAAGTGTGACCCCAAAGAAGCTATAAAAACCTTGCTGTGTTTCTGAGCCACTTTCCCAGATAAGATCACTTCAGTTCGAGACCAGATTAGGTTACAAGGGTACCGATTTGTCCTTGCTTTAATTCTGACCCGTTGTCTCTCTCATGCATCCAGAGGTAACCAAATACAGTTTTCTTCTCCAGTGTCCTTTTCATTGCCTCTGTTCTGTTTCCGTTTGTATTCTGGAAGATATGGTGGCTTCAAATACATCCAAAGAGTATATATAGAGAGAAAATAGCATAGGTCAGCGTTCTCAAATCTGATACTTTCCAGATGTGTGGGACTAGAACTCCCACCATCCCCATTCAGGATGGAGAAGGCTAATGCAGAGTCTGGATTATGACAGTGATGTTGGGAGGAAAGGAGGCTCTAAGGATGCAGTTACAATGTTTTACAAGTTCCAAGGAAGGAGACTAGAAAACAGATGTAGAGACTGATTCTCGAGTGTTTACCCATCCCTCCTCCCTTCTTTTAATACACATCTGATGCCATGCCCCAATTATGTTCTTCCTGCTTCAAATGTCATCTTAGTCTCTCAAGCCTGAGTGGGAGAGAACGTTCTCCCACCTGCTTGTACCGGATGTTACCTTATATTGCCCTGTGAATAGACTTGGATGCAAGCCCATGGGCATCATTTATCCTGTCTTGCCATCATTTCCATTGCCATTCCCTTTCCTTGTACTCAAGTGAAACCGATGGAGTGGGTTTCACTGAAGCTCTCTGCTTAAGAACAATGGCAGCAGCAGAAGAAGGTGGACAAGAGGTGCTGGTACTTTCCTTCCACCAGCACATAGGGAGAGAGATGAAATGGGAAAAAAAGCTTTTCTTAATAAATGCATCTCAAAGAGAGAGAGAGAGAGAGAGGAGAGAGAATACATGTTGCTGCATGGAAATGTGCATGTGTTGTTTTTAAAACACTGTATATGTCTTTTATGAATCCATGCTAGCAGAAGAATAGAAGCTCAAAGGGGCTTTTCTCTGTGTGAAGCCTGCTACTCAAAACGAAGGCATAGACTTTAAATGGAGATTTTCTTTTCCAAACCAGATTCACATTGCATCCCATTTTAAGGTATGTAATCAGGAGGCAAGAGAGTAGATAGACTTGAATTAAGCTGTGCTGGCAGTGCTGTAGCCCTTACTGTCAAGTGTAAGTGCGGTCTTTGGGTGCGTAATCCTGCAAGGCTAATGGAAGCATCATCCAGGCTTTATAAATAATGTAAGCTGTGTATAATGTGGACTCCCTAGTGACTGCAGAGAGCATTATTACTTGCCTTTCCAACCTGCTGGACATCTTAAATTGACTTACAGCAGTGAAATGCAAAGTGATACATCGGGATGACATGAGGAGGTTGGCCTATGAGCTTGTTAGTTCAGTCGTTATAATTAAATATATTACAAAAGTAAGTATGAGAGCTGCTTTACCATCTTTTCATGTATGGAACAAAGAGATGACAAATGCTGCAGCAAAGAATGCCCTTTAGCTTAGTTAAAATGTGTAGTATGTTTGTTAACAAAATAAAAACAGTAAATGTTGTATTTATACACCAAAAGCTGCTATATCCTGTCATCTTGCATTGGAGCACCAAAATCTCATTACACATGAGCTATCTGTATGGTACACAACTCTAAAACACCTGCAGTTTTTAAAATACAGTACTTGAAGATTTCTCCAACTATCTAAAATTACATGTAAAATTGTATATTAAATTATCAGCTAAAATAAAATAAAACAGCTCTGGTAAGCAGCAGTCAAACTGAGTACTGTACTTGGGTTTGATTCTCCACTGTTTCTCTTGGGGGAAAAGTCAGCATCAGTAGCAGGGGTGTCCAGACTTCAGACCTCCCGATGTTTTGGACCACAACTCCCAGAATCCCAAGCCTAGATTGCCAGTGACAAAGGGCTATGGGAATTGTGGTCCAAAACATCTGGAGAGCCGTTGTTTGGACACCACTGATCTATAGCCTTGGGCAATCTGCACTGTTCTAGAAGGGAGTGGTGAACACCTAGATTATCTGGAAATGGTCCCTATAAGTCAGAATCAACTTAGGAGGAGAACATAAGAAATTATTTCACAAAAGCTGATGCAATGACACATGCCTAAAAGACAAAAATCGGATGCACAGCTTGATTGCCGGCAGTGGTGCTAGAAACTGGACAGTAAGAAACCCATCTTCAAGTTAATTTTGCACTAGTTTCTTTATTCTTTATGCACCAAATGATTTGGGCAAGTTAGCTATGGGACCAACTTATAGCAATCCTAAGAGGACTTTGAAGGTAGGTGATATATTAGGAGTTATTTTATCAGTTCTACACCCCCATTGAGTTTTCATGATCACGTGGGGATTCAAAATCAAATTTCCAATGTCCTGATCTGTCACACTGTCCATTACACCACACTAGGGGCAAGGGCAGGATATAAATATAGCGAATCTCCAAATGAAAGTAGCCTTGTTTGCAGGCAATCATTGGGAATTAATTCATGTTGCAAATACAACCGACGTGGCACTCTTGGAGTTACAGAAACCACATGCCTTGGTTTCTGTACTAATGAACAACATGCAAAAGTGAATTACGCATGTTCCACTTTTCAGTATGTGAAGTACACTGTAGTTTTTGGTGTTGATAATATGCATGGATACATCACAACCTTCGGGTTTCTGCCGAATAAGAAAGATTAAAGTCAGAACAAAAGAGGTGATAAGTAGAAATTTGGTTGTTGATGGAACTGAAAAGTTGAAAGTTTGATTATTAGAAGGTTGCTGGAATCTTCAGGGTCCCTATGTATTTACTTGAATTGGAAATATATGATTACAGTACTTACTTGCATTAATGCAGAAAATTGCCAGACTGAAAAGAGTGGTAAATTCCTGCCACCACAATCAATCAATCAACCAACCAATAAAAACCCTTATGTGGTACACAGTTGTGAGATCAGAAGGAATGGATGAGCAGCAGTCATTCTTTCCAAAATACATCTTTGCACCTGTGCAGTCCAAACCTTACTGTGCAATGAACAAGGGCTAAAATCCTGTTCATGCCAGCATGATGTAAAGTTAAGATAGCATAAATGTACTTGACATGACACTTAGCAACAAGAAATTGCAGTATACAGTTGTGCAGTTGGTCCTGTGGCCTTGACATGATGGGTTGAGCAATGTGGCAGCAGTTGTGGGGGGGGGGGGCTCTTCTTTTGCCTCAACACTAGCACAACTCCGAGTAGCGAACACATAGCTGTGCAATAGGATTTGGGCTGATGAGTGTTTTTAAGGACAAATCATTTCGTCATGTCGGAGCCAAAAAAATGAAGATTTGGGTGACTGCTAGTAACATACAGGATTTTGGCAAACTAAATGAAGTGTTTTTCCATTCCTGTGCAGAAGAAGAAGAAGAAGAAGAAGAAAAAGAATCAATTGAAAAAAGGAGGCAGTTTTCAAGCATGCTTTGACTCAAAGTAGGCTTTCAACCAGTTCAGGAAAGAACTGAAGTACAAATCTGCAATCCCTGACTATTTTTATCCTTGCGTTATGTTTACGTAGACAGATCATGCCAAATACTATTAGAATTTATGACAACAAATACATATTTATTTAGCTACTTGAACTTGGTGTGAAATCATTTATGAAGCTGGACTTGGGGTCTTAATTGAAGAAGATGCCTCAGTGTTCTCCTTGGTGCCTTGCCTAAGGCTACTTAGCAATTCCCAGTTTTGCTTGCCATCTCGGAAAGTGTTCTTGGCAAATGAGGTTGTGTACAAATACATCCCAAAGCATCTTGACACAGTTCTCTTTATTGTGAGCCTGGCCTCTTTTTTGCTTTGGCAACTGATGGGAACCATTCCAGTTCTAATCTTAATTTGGACTTTAATGTGCTTTCTTTGTACCTCTCATGCTTGCTTCAGTGAGTGGTCTGCCATTTGGTATCCTAGATAGATAGATAGATAGATAGATAGATAGATAGATAGATAGATAGATAGATAGATAGATAGAGTGCATCTTCATTGTCATTGTACATAGTACAACAAAATTGAATACTATCCCTGGTGCAATTAAAAAGAAAAGAAAACATTTAAAAGGTAAAGAGAATTAAAAGCACTCATACACATCCATCACAACTCCCCAAGGTCACACTTTTTGGTCACAGCATTTAAGATGGTTATGGGATAGAAACTGTTTTTAATCTGTTTTTCTTGCTTTTGTTACTCTGTATCTCTTGCCTGATTTAAGAAAGTAATTTAAGATTTAAGAAAGTAAGCCAAATCAGCTCCATGGGAAGATGTCTTGATCCATCCCCATCTGCCCCATCAATCTAGTCGTGGTTGGTGAGTTCTCGGATAAAACTGAGTCCAGGTAACAGTGACTTAGGTGTGGGTTTTTAATGTTGTACTGAACATTTTTGAAGGAAAGATTTTGTTTCCTTGCTGATAGGGCAAGATGTATCACATCTTAATTGTTACATAACTTGTCTGACTTTTTTTCCAGTAACCAAAAGCAGTTGACCTGAAAAGTGATAAGGGAAAAATTCAACAAAGGGCACTCAGCATGGTTTACGTGTTACATTCAATTTCAGAGCTTCGCTTGGAACTTATTTTTACTGGAGTGCTTACATATTTTAGATATCACAGCTCAGGACTATGCACGTACGTCATGTTATGTAGACTTTATGAGGAGGAAATGAAGGCACAGACAAATGTTAATATTCTAATTTTAGTATGTCCAAAGAGCATGTCTGGACCATCTCAGGATAATCATCTTTTTTTAAAAAAAGATTTCAGGTAATACCACCTGAATTTAGATTTGACTAGAATGGCTTTCATTCCAGATTACCAAGTTGATTTGTGTATCTGTTCCTTATATTAACTTTGCAAAGCTATGTAATTGTAAACCTGGAAAAATTTTCTGCAGAGAAGCTTTCACCATTTCTCTGGCTTTTACTAAGTGGAATATCTCCTCTGTATGTTTTAAACCTTTCAAATGGTCAAGGATTCACTCGTACTGTACTTGTGGTTCTGGCAGCTCCGACTGGAGCCAACAGGCATGGTGAGGCCGCTGCAGCCATTTCCATTCCCTACTTTTTGCTTCAGTCATCAGTGTTCGGCATGACCAGAGGGTAAAATATAGAGTTGTGTTTTGCCTTGAGTCATTGCTGAAAGCATTCATCACCTTATCTCCTGTTTGGAGCATATTGCTAAATGTCTGTCTGTGCAGCATCTACAGTGCTATCCCTTGTGTTTTGAACCCTTGCACTGTACTTGGATTCTACAGCTATCACTCAGTAAAGACAAATTAGTTTGTTGGCTGTAAAGCTTATGAGTAAACAATAGTTTTGAAACAGACTGTGTTTCAGATGCAAGTTCCTTTCAGCGAAAATACTTTCTTCTATAACCATCTTTCCTCAAATTGGATCCCTGAGTAGTGTACAGTGTTGCAGATAATGAAATTGTTTAGAACCTGGAATATTAAAACAAAAACAGCCCTCATGAGAGACAGCAAGTATACATTTTTTATATAGAACATGAAATTAAGCAGATTAAAATGTCTAAGTGAGGAAATATATCTTAACATGGTGCCCCAGAGATTGTAAAATTTGGCTTTTCTTATTTGTGTAGTGGCTAGTGCCAAACTAGGACTGGGGTAGCCAGTTAAGTTTGACTTCTCAGCCAAACTTAAACCACTGCAGAATTGTTTTGAATATAAAATGAAGAAGAGAGATGTGTACATCCCAAACTCATGGAGAAACATGAGAAGAATTAAGTATTTCAGGTAGACTGTACGTGACTTAGAGATGCTACCATTCATCGAGTTTAGTGTTACATCCTGGTTTCTTAGAGTAGAGGAATCTCTAGCACTCACAGGCCTGAATTTGACAAAAGGGTGAAAAAAGTTGGGAGTTGTGGCAGCTTTTGTCCCATAGCTATTATATTGTTTCAGCTTTTGGAGGCCACTTAGCCGGGGGGAAGGGTTGCCCTATAGCACTGGTGGCAGACCTTTGGTACTCCAGATGTTTTGGACCACAACTCCCACAGTTCTTTGCCATTGGCAATCTAGGCTTGGAATTCTGGGAGTTGTGGTCCAAAACATCAGGAGTTGGAAAGGTTCGCCACTACTGCCCTATAACCTCACTTCTCTTTCTTATAGCTATAATTTTGTCTTCTTTATTTGGCTTATGGTTTAAGCCCATTTTGGATGTATTTGTATGGACTTTTGCAGAAGATCTGTTGTTGGTGGATCTCCCCCCTCTTCAGCTTTCCTCAGGAGTCGTGTTCCACATAATGGAAGTTGATTGTAGCTGTCCTTTAAGTTTCTAGAATGCCACAAACTTGCTCGTAGATGGATGGAATTGTAGGGCATTAAAAAGATGGCTGCACTGAGCTGTTTGTCAATGCTTTAAAAAAAACCCCACAGACTCAGGATAGAAGTAATAGCATGTGAAAGGGATGGTCAGTTTTCTGGCATTTTATCAAATATTCCACATTCTAATGCCAATCTAGGTGAATTCCCCTTACCTAGAGTTTCCCCCCTGAAAGCACTGTAAGACTTTTAAAGATTGGGTTGCCTTGAGTGACCATTGTTAAGAAAAATCTTGGAGCTTTAATGGATTCTGTGTAGTAAAACTGTAATCAGTCCTAATCCTTTGGGTATAGAAATCAAAACCCTGAGCTTAGAGTTGATCATACATATAAGAAGTAGACTTTGAACATTGGTTTCATAATTTTGAGTATCTTTTCTTAGCCAGCTAAGCACTATAAACACTTTGAATGTACCAAGGTCACAGAAGACGGAATGTTTTACAGTGTCATCCAGAAGCATAGTAGTTTCTATCAATTTATCCTCCAGTTTCTTACATATAAAAGAATGATTTCAGTAATATTTTGTCTGCATTAGTCTGTCATTGTCATTAGAATTTTTTGTATTTGCACACTCCAAATTGTTATGTATATGTCCATGCACTTAAATTTTGACACATATTCTATAGACATTCCTTATAATAATGATAAAATTATTGATAATTAGATGTTGTCAGTTTCTGACTTACGATAGTGACCCTTTCTATGGTTTTCATTGTACTCAGAAGTGGTTGATTTCTCATAGTTTGAATTAATTAAGCACAAACATACAACCCAAACCCATACAGTCTTAATATTGCAAAACATAGTGTAAATTGAAAGCAGGGCTGAATAGCCTATTTAGAGATGCAGCAGCTGCACATCCATGAGAACAAGTAGAGGAAAGAAGCATTTGCTCTGATCAAATAACTGAAGTCAGTGTTTTCACTTCTGTTTATAACTTTCTCACACTGGGAATATATGGGGAAATGTCATGCACTTCTCGTTCTGCAAGTGTTCCAGACACAAGTTGGCGGACTTGTATTGCAAATTTGATTAAGGTGGAGGCAAGGATACACAAGTTGCAGCTTGTTTAACGTTTCTGTAGTCAGTGAAAAATCTCCCTAAGCTTCTAAAGAGCAGCTAGGGAACATAGCAGGTTTTGTCTCCGTTATGCTTCAGTGTGTTCTTGGGCCTTGGTTCAGGGGGAGGGAAGCAACCTGGTCCAGGGTTCAGGGATCCAGCTTGAATGTGCTAAAAGGTATTCCATGAACTGTGATCATGAAAAGGCCTCTCAGCTTGAGACTCACGCTTTGAATAACTTAATTGTAAAGCCAAAACAACATTCTACTGCAGAAACACATTCTGTGTAGTTCCCTGTGGGACGCAACCTTATAGAGTTCAGCAGGGCCCCAGTCAGGACAGAAGGTGGATCACACGATGCTTTTATGGATGTTGGGGGTAACTTCTATCACACAGGGTTCATTTTGCAATAGTTTTATTTTTGGATCCGCCTACAAAGCCTGTGACTAAAACTAAAACCAGATATTCAGCCAGAATCATTTTAGGGATAGTGTGTGTTTTGATGGAGGCAAAATACTCCCTGACTTCCTGCCAACTGTTTTTGGTGCTTCTATGTAGTCAGAGGTTCTCCAAGCTGCTACTTCAGAAGCACTTGGTTTTTCTGATCATTGTTAAAAGGATCCCATCACAGACCACACCATGTACAGTAAGTGGGCTTTTCCATGAGTAGTTGCTTTTCAGCTTCCTGGCCCTTGTTGCTGCCTTCACCCAGGAAGAGTGGCAAGTAAGGGTTGAGCTACTTAGACAGTGCATTAAGCAGTGCTGTTTCTTGCAGTGTTAACATAAGAAGAGCCATGCTGGATCAGGCCAAAGGCCCATCTAGTCCAGCTTCCTGTATCTCACAGTGACCCCACCAGATGCGCCTGGGAGCGCACAAGACTAGATATCGGTCTCCTGAGACCCCTCCCCTGCATCTGGCCCTGAAGTACCCTGGTTTAAAGCCTGGAGATTACACATATTCATCGTGGTTTGTAACCTGTGATGGACTTTTCCTGCAGGAATTTGTCCCATTTTGAAGGCATCCAGGCCAGATGCCATCACCACATCCTGTGGCAGGGAGTTCCACAGACTAAACGCGCTGGGTGAAAAAATACTTTCTTTTGTCTCTTCTTACTCTCCCAGCCCTCAATTTGAGTGTATGTCCCCTAGTTCTGGTATTTTGTGAGAGGGATAAGAGTGTCCCTCTATCCACTTTACTCATTCTCTGCATTATTTTGTACGTCTCAGTCAAGGAGTATTCCTCCTTCCTGTGTGAGCACTTGTGCTTTTAGAAACCTGCTGAGAAGAGAGTGCAGTTTTTGTGTCCATGTCCCCTCAGGCGACATGTACATACACTTGTGGCTGAGCTCTACATGTCATAGTGTACTGTAATAGGGTTTCAAACATTGTAGTGTATCACTGTTGAGGGCTAGAACATAGTTATTCCTGTGTACAGGTGATGCATATGTTCTACTTCCCAACCTTGGCTCCTGGGAATAATTACCGACCTTCCAAGCTAGCATTTGGGAACAACAAATAAAATCACACTTCAGTTCTCTTAATAAAATACAACGGATCTCCCAAAGAAATCCATAAACAGGTGTTATGGATCAAGAAGCAGCCTTTCCAGTAATGTTCTCATTTGTGCATCACAGAATTCTAGAACTTCAACAGGGAATAATGGAAAGAGACACTGCCAGTGCTGGAAATCTACAGTCAAATGCATCTGTTTATAAACCTCCAGCAAAAGACAGGCTACCACCTTCTGAGGGATCAGTTTTGCTGTTGAGCAGCTCTTATGTTGAGAACTTTTCCCCCCTAATGTTTAGTCAGAATCTCCTTTTTCAGTAAAATGAATCTATTATTTCTGGTCTTACTAACTTGTTGCATCTTCCATCTGTTTATCATGGGGTTGGACTTTAGGTCTTTTGCCTTCTTGGTCTGTCTTCTCTGGAATTATGCCATATCTTGCCGTGCGCCCAGTAAAAGGACTTTTAAAAATGTTTCTAGTTTCAGATAAAGAGGCTTGCTAATTTGTGTGATGCAGCCAATCTAAGTTATTACTAACTCTAGTTAATTTCAGATGGTTTCTGAAGCCGGCTTACTGCCCACAGTTCTGGATCCAGATGACTTGGTTGCACAGGACTGCAAGGAAAATATTTTGAGCTCTGAAGATGATGGAGACTTAGAGTGTGTACCTATTATGCTAAACCTTAATGTAGTGGTTCTCAGCTTTGGGTCCGCAGATGTTTTTGGAACTAAAACTCCAAGAAGTCTTTATCACTGCCTGTGCTGGATGATGTTCCTTGGAGTTCTGATGCAAAAGCATCTGGGAACCCAGCATTGGGATCTTCTGTCTTAATTTAATGTGATATGCAAACATGACTGATAATATGTATGTCAATCAAATTTAATGGACCCAACTACTCTAAAGAGGTACAGGGGCAGTGTTACTGGCAATGCATCTTGTATCTAAGTTTTTAAATTTCCATGTTTCTGCCCTTTTGAATCCACTTTAATTTATTTATTTTTCAGTGTGTGGAACATAATGTGACAGAGGAAACTTTTTGGCACTGTGTTACAGTGACTTGGATCAGATATTGGACACAAGCAAACAGGCTGATTTGATTAAAAAGTAACCTTTGCACCCTTCATCTGGGTACGTAGTGAAAACTATGTGTAGCTTTAAAAAAACAACCAAGTTGATATCTAACTTGGAACACAAACCTGAAATTGCTAAAGAGTTCAAAATATAAATAAACTTGCTAGTTGTGTTACTCAGAAACCTGCATAGCAGGTTTGGGCTCTGAATTCAAAAGGCCAAGTGTTCAGCGAAACATACCACCACCCCCTTGATGGATATGTAACAAGAGGAAAAATTATCTTTTTCCATAGGTAAAATGACCTTTAAATGTTGGAAAGCTGTAATAATCCTTATCTGAGTACTTACGTTTCAACTGCAAACAGCCCAGAATTGTGTTATTCACTATGGCCTTTCACTTTTAAACCCGGTTTTAAAAATTGAATTTCAAAATCTTTTTTTTTTTTTGCTTTTTTTTTAAATTAAAAAGGATGGACCAAAAGGGATTAACAAATATGCTTAATAACAATATCCCTAGTGCTGCTTTCCGGGGACTGTTATCCTTCATATTCACATGTGTGCTTTTGCGACAATACTGTAGTCTTTGAAGCTCTGCTTCCGTCTTTGTTTCATTTCACGGATGCAGTGAGAGCATCCTTATTACTAGGTCATCCCTACTGGTTTCTCACCCCCTAGGATCAATAGCATTGTGCCTTTGAGTTGGTTAAGTAGAGATCTTTCTTGTTGGCTCAAATTTCATGGCAAACTTTTTCCCCCAGCACTCTCAGTGTACCCCACCTACTGTCACCTGTGCGGGAAGCCCCACCTTGCTTTCCCCTCTAACCATGAAGGGAAATGGCTTAGGAATTGATAAAGAAATAAAATTCCCTGCCCTTCCTCCCTCCAGCAGTTGCACGGAGTGGCGTGAGACCATGTGTTGGTTTGTAAAAGGATATGGCTTGTAAAGATGTTTCCTTTGATGCATGCGATGAATATGGATGTATTTCCGTTGCAGAAGCTCCTGATGAAATTATGCAATTACAGCTGACCGGGCAGATCTAAATATAGGCAGAAACGCCTGCTGTTTCACTTTTGTGTATCTTAACATACCCACACAACATGTGTAAATTTTTTTAAAAATAGCTGTAATGTTCAGAGTTGGGAGTGGTGAGGGATCAGTGAAAAGCAGAAACATTGGACTTGTATGGTCCTGTTCTTGAAACTTATTTATTTTAATGATACAGTCTTTCTATCAACACATCAAAGATGCCATGTCTTTTCTTTTAAATTCATGAATCCCAGTACCAGTGCTCCTACAAAATTGGATAAATATGTACAGTTTATTTTTTTTGTCTCGATTTCTTGTGCAAAAGAAAGAGAAAAAACATCTTATTCAAACATTATTCTTGCTAATAGGATCTTCAGTGTGAGGAATCTGAAGGCTACAAGGAGGCACCTTTGTTTGTCTGGTCTTTATCCTATTATTGTTTTCTTTATTGTGGGATGAAAGACTCGAAGCTTGATACGTGCATCCTTCACATGTGGTAAATTATGTTGGAGGCAGCTCCACATTTCATGCAGCACACACTCCTAAATGTGGTGGGTGTACAACATTTTCTGTTGCAAACCTAGTGGTGCCATTTAAACACCAGCACACAGTGCTTCTGTTTCATTGGCAAAACTTGGCAACTGTTTTTCAGATGTCCCAAAGCAGCTTAGGAGTCCATAGGAGAGTGAATGAAATGTATGCCTCCTAGATGATTTTAGGGCAATCTTTTTTAACTCAATGCCCTCCGGACACTTTCAACTACAACATGAATTATTTCTAACTAGGCATAAAACTTGCATATGGATTGGACTTAGGCCCCTGGAATTAAGGAATCTCCCCAGGTGGAATTCTGGGGTGTGTAGTCAAGAAATCAAAGTCCTCACAGGAGTTTTCTGTTGTAAACAGGTGGGGAAGTAAAGCTATGCCTGCTATTACATTGCAGTGTGAGAGAGAAAGGAAATAGGTGGAACTAGATAAGCTTTATGAGAAATACAAAGGATTAAGGAACTGATAATTTTAGTGCTGCCTAGATGCCCTAAGCACATCCGATCTCACCTGATTTCAGAAGCTAAGCAGGGTCGGTCCTGGTTAGTACTTGGATGGGAGACCACCAGGGAATACCAGGTGCTGTAGGCGCCTGGAGTAGGAAGTGGCAAACCACTCCAGTATTCCTGCCAATAAAACTCCATGGACATGGAGTCACAAAGAGTCAGTCACGACTATAACGACACAACACACACAGTTTTTGAGAGGCTTCCTGTAGAGAGCTTAACGCCCACAGAGACTACCATTAGTTGAATTCCTTGAGGTCCCATGAAACATAGCCACTGCCACCCATTTCCTCTGTCATCTACCCAGGATGATGGAGCCGTCATAACCCACCTGTTTATAAGTGAAAATTTCTACGAGGGTTTGGTTTCTTGGGAAAATTTTCAGAACATTGTCTAAGCAACCCCTAATGAATTTATTGGGCCAGCAGTTCAAGAACTATGAAAGCCCCATGTCTGTTTCTGACCACAGATCATGTGGCTGAGGTTTATAGGAGTTGAGGTCCAAAATATTTAACGGATTCCAGTTTGTGGAAGGCTGCCTTGAGGAATATATTTGGTTTATTCTGCAAACTGTAGAAAAGAGACTGAGAACTGAACTTTACTTCTTCAACATCGGTCTAAGAGGGAGCGGGAGAGTGCGCCCTATAGGCTGCTTGTGGCTCTCCTAAGTTATATTTTGAGGGCCCCATCCTCACATATCTCCCCTGCATTTTCTCTTGGACTTTCAAGAATGGAGGAGAAGGAAGAGAATCATAACCTCATCCACTCTGACTGCATCAAGAGTCAGACAGTATTTTAGGCTGTAAAAAAAGAAGAAGCATCAAGTGACTGATGTGCACATGCTGGTCCCATATGCATGCTTACAAAATAACTGCCCCTTGATCATACCAACATGTATTGAACCATTCATGTTTTGCCATATTTATAAGCTTCGTGGTAACCATCTGCCTAAAATTTCGCTTTTAGTAATAATTTCCTATTCCTTATAGAATGTTTAAGAATACAGTTGTGCAGAGGTTTTTGAGCAGAGTAGTTTCTAAGATAAAATGAATTTGTCACGTAATTGACTCTTTTTAAAGCTGGTACTGCTATTGAAAAGACTGTCTTTTTTTAAAAAAAATGTATGCAGGTAATGATACTTGGCATTATGAGTGGCTGAATTGTTATCCTCCAGATGGTATCAAACTACACCTCCCAGCAGTCCAAACTGGCAGAGCCAGTGATTAAAGATGTTGGGAGTCACAACCCAGTCCAAGAATGTCTGCAAGCTGAACTTTGTTCTTCCTCCCTAAGTTTAGATAGTATTACTTATTCGCTTATTTGAAATTTACCGTAAAAAAAATCCAAGTGTGGGATGCCAGCATTCAGGATACTGGAAGAGTTGTTTGGCTTATTCCGTCCTTGATACTACCTTGATTAAATTTACGAGGCCTGCTTGTTGGGGAGTGGAGGGAAGGACTGCCAGCTTCATTTATTAGAAAGTAGCCAGCTTTATGAGGTAAATGGAGAAACAGTGTTCCCTTCCCTGGACTCGGTGTTGTGTTCTCTAATAACCAAAAATATGGTATAGCAGGCCTCTGGATTCTGTTAATGGTACCTGGCTTGGATTAAAATGGGTTTTAAATTGCTTTTGGGGTGGCCATCGTTTACAGGGAAACCTTTCATATTAGCAGATCTGCAGCATTGGTGCATCCCGCGTTAGAATGCCTCCATCTATCGGTGGGTCAGCGAGAGAGGTTTGGTATTGTGCTGGTGTACTGTGCTCCCCACAACCCAGCACGATCCTTTCCAGAGATCACTGAGTTCGTCTCAGCTGCCCTGTTGGGGTCCCCCCGCCTGTTGGTGGTTGGGGACTTCATCGTGCATGCTGAGGCTGAACTATCAGGTGCTGATCTGGAATTCATGGAGTCCATGACCTCCATGAACCTATCTCAGCATGTTGTTTGCCCCACCCATAATGCTGGCCATACCCTGGACCTGGTCTTTTCCTCCATGTCGTCAGATTCTTTTCTGAGGGTTGGGGGTTTAGTACCCCAACCCGTGTCATGGTCAGATCATTATCTGCTAAAATTTTCCTTGTCGATCGCCACCCTGCCCTGCGGGGAGCATTGCCCCTATGTGTGGGCTCACCCCTGAAGACTCCTGGACCCGGTACGGTTCATGGAGGTCTTCGGGGAGCTTGCCGGCGAACTGGCTGACGGTCTGGTCGAAGCCCAGGTGCAAAGGTGGTATTTGGGTGCCTCCGGGGCTGTTGACCGGATCGCCCCCAAGCGCCTCCTACGATGTGGAGCCCGCCGCTCGCCGTGGTTCACGGCAGAGTTGCGGGCGATGAAACAAGAACGTAGGCGGCTTGAGTGTGTATGGAGAAAGGATCGGACGGAAGTGAAGAAGGCCGCGCTTAAGCGGCTGACCGGCCATTATGTGCACGTGATCAGGGACGCTAGAACTACTCATGTCTCCCTGAGAATTGGTGAGGCCTCGAACTGCCAAGTGGAATTGTTCCGGGTGGTTCGAGACCTCTCCAATCCTGGTCAGCCTGGGCCTCCTCCTAGTGATTTCACTAGCAAGCAATTCGCAGCCTATTTTAGATCGAAGATTGAGGCCATCCATTCCAATCTAGACTCCAGCTGCACTGGTCCCTCCTTGTGTATCCCGGGGGCCTCACCCCCTCGGTCCCCTCATCTGGTTGAGTTTGGGCCTGTCTCTCAAGCGGAGGCCTTCAGGGTGTTGGCTTATTGCCGGCCGGCTGCTTCCCCTTTTGACCCTTGCCCAGCATGGCTTGTCAAATCGGCTGGAGGGAACATGCCGGAGTGGGTTTCCTCAATAGCCATGGCCTCCTTCCGGGAGGGATTTTTCCCCTCCCGTTTGAAGGAGACTGTGGTGAAGCCCACATTGAAAAAGCCCGGCTTGGCTTCGGACGATCTTACCAGCTATCGTCCGATTGCCATAGTTCCCTTCCTAGGCAAGGTTGTTGAGAGGGTGGCCGCCGTCCGGCTTCAGTCATACCTGGAGGAGAATCATATCCTTGATCCTTTCCAGTTCGGCTTCAGACCGTTTCGCGGAACCGAAACTGCTCTGGTCGCTCTGCAGGATGACCTCCTCAGGGAGGCCGACAGGGGGTGCTCCTCCCTGCTGGTCCTCCTTGATCTGTCAGCTGCCTTTGATACTGTCGACCACGGTAACCTACTGGACCGGTTAGCCGGGGTGGGAATCGGAGGTTCAGTGCTCAGCTGGCTCCGATCCTTCCTCGATGGCCGGCTCCAGTGGGTACAGTTGGGGGATGACTTGTCGGCTCCTTGGATGCTCCCTTGTGGGGTGCCCCAGGGGTCTGCAATCTCCCCTATACTGTTCAATGTTTATATGAGGCCGCTGGCGGAGGTCATCAGGAGATTTAGAGTTCGCTGTAATCAGTACGCTGATGACATGCAGCTCTATCTCTCCTTTTCTTCTTCTGCAGTGGAGGCAGTTCGCTCCCCCGATCTGTGTCTGGAGGCGGTCTTGGAGTGGACAAGGACGAACAGGCTCAAACTCAACCCAGAGAAGACCGAGGTTCTCTTCTTCGGGGCGCCCACGTCTAGGTACAATGGCCCCCTCTCTAGGCTGGAGGGAGTTTCCCCCCAGCCTATGGGCAGGGCCAGGAATCTGGGCGTGGTCCTGGACTCAGCCCTCTCCCTGGAAGCCCAGGTGATGGCTGTCTCCAGGGCCGCTTTTTCCCAACTCCGCAGGATCGCCCAGATCCGCCCGTACCTCGATGAGTCCTCCCTGGGAACAGTTGTGCAGGCCCTTGTGATATCGAGGATTGACTACTGCAACACACTCTACGTGGGGTTGCCCTTGACCCTTCTCCGGAGGCTGCAGCGGGTACAGAATGCGGGGGCAAGACTGGTGGTGGGTGCTCGCAAGTATGATCACATCACCCCAGTTCTGGCCCGCCTGCATTGGCTGCCCGTTGCCCTCCGGATAAGGTTCAAGGTCCTGGTTTTGGTCTTCAAAACCCTCCACGGCTTGGGACCTGATTACCTGGCGGACCGTATCTCTCAGAGATCAACTGAGGCCAGGCCCACTCAGATGTCGCGGCCGCGCTCACTCAGGGTGGCCACACCCAAAGGGAGGTGCGAAAATCGACAACTTGTCGCGCCTTCTCGGTAGTCGGCCCTTCCTTGCTAAAAACCTTGCTCTTTAAGGAGGCTTATGGCAACCTTATTTCTGTTTAGTTTTTCTCCTTTTTTTTCTCCCCCCCTCGCCCGCTGCCTTTACTGAGGTTTTTTTTAATTGACTAGTGCCCTATCGCTTTTCATCCGCCAGTGCTTTTACTACTCGTTTTAATAATTGTATTCTACTGGTCTTTTTTGTAAACTGCCCAGAGTCCTCCGGGAAATGACGCAGTATATAAGTGCAGGAAATAAATAAATAATAAATAAATTTTATCTTTTGTAGGTGTCTGAGCTAGATTTGGAATCCAAAACATTCAAGAAAACATCATTCAAGCTGGAATGTTCATTTCATTTTTCAAGATCTTGGGATCAGAAGCCTTAAGAGGATAGTATAAACTCAACGAGGGCTGTTGCTGCCCACTGTTCTAGAATTTGCTGTGGCCCCTGTGCAGAGGGAGCTCTTCTGAATTTCCACCATGAATGTCACAAGTTTGTTTTCCTTTACAAGTCCTGCTGTTAAAAGACTGCTGGGATGGAAGCAAGGCGACGAAGAGGAAAAATGGGCAGAGAAGGCTGTTGATGCCCTTGTAAAAAAACTGAAGAAGAAGAAAGGAGCAATGGAAGAGTTAGAGAAGGCATTAAGCTGTCCAGGTCAGCCCAGCAACTGTGTGACAATCCCTCGTTCCTTAGACGGACGGCTTCAGGTCTCTCATCGGAAGGGGCTGCCCCACGTAATTTATTGCCGTGTTTGGCGCTGGCCAGATCTCCAGAGCCACCATGAACTTAAACCGTTAGAATGCTGCGAATTTCCCTTTGGTTCAAAACAGAAGGAAGTCTGCATCAATCCATATCATTACAAGCGAGTGGAAAGTCCTGGTAAGTACTCCAGTGGAATGCTTTTCTGCTGGTTCATTTGCATGTTAATGTGGCTTACAGTCACAGAAAACAACAGCTCTGCTCAATTACAGCTGTGAACTATAGGGTTCAGTAGATGTTATTTTTTTCTTCATTCATCTTAAGATGGAAGCTTACTGTTGCAGATTATTCAAAGAGATGGAGAGGGTGGAGTCCTGTTCTTCTTCACTCTTAGTGTTAAAGGTGGATACAACAAGTGAATGTGTGTGGCTGTAATCTCTGTGTGCTTGTGTCATAAAATAATGTGTGGCTCCTTTTCAGTAGTACATTGAATTATTGGTATTTAGCTCTAAGAGAATAAATGAGAATAAACATGCAGTGGCATATGACCTTAATACAGCCACCCCCTGCCATTTCGCGGTTCAGGTGCTGCGGTCCCACTATATTGTGGGATCGCAGTACCTGCGCCTCGGGCCGCGCGGGAGGGCCGCTGGGTGCGATCACATCGCCCCGCGCAGCCCCCCACTGCTCCGAGAACCCTCGGGGCCGCTGGCTCCTCTGAGAAGCCTCGGGGCTGCTGGGGGGGCAGGCAGCGATTACATCAACCCCCCCCCCCCACAGCTCCAGAAGCCTTGGGGCCGCTGGGTTGGGTGGTGGGCAGCGATCGCATCGCCCCGCGCCCCTCCGAGAAGCCTTGGGGCCGCTGGGGGGCAGCGGGGGGTGATCGCATGGCCCCGCGCCATTGCCCCCACTCCTCCGAGAAGCCTCAGGGCCGCTGGGGAGGGCGGGGGGGCGATCACGCTGCCCCGCAATTTCCATTGAAATGCATTGCCAATGCATTTCAATGGAGAAATTTTCCCCATTGGAATGCATTGAGCCAATGTTTTCCAATGGGGAAAAATTTCTCATTGAAATTCATTGGCAATGCATTTCATTGGAGGTGGCCGCGGACGAGAAGTCTTGCGGCGGCGCGGCGAGCGGCAGCGGGAGGTCAGATCCCCCTGTGCGCCGCCCCTGTGCGCCGCCCGAAGACTTCTTGGACTTGCGCGTGCTGGCGGCGGCAGGGGGATTGGATTCCCCCACCCACCCACTTCTGCATATCGCGGATTTTCAGGCATCGCGGGTCGGGTGGGTCCCTAACCCCCGCGATAGGTGCAGGGTTACTGTATGTTGGAAGGTGAAGCACACTTGTTGGGATGTCAGTCTAGAACATTGGGTTCTGTCCTAGAATGAAGTGCACCAGTTTCAAGTAGACATGTTGGACGTCTGTCCTTGTTTGTCCCATTTGTGGGGAACATGCTCTAAAATCCATTCTGTCAATGAATGTAGGGACAGGCTAGGATAATTATTTTCCTTCTTTAGGTTTGGAGTTGGTTCAAGTTTAGTAGATCTGACTTAAAATGAATTGCAGTATTTTCCCTTGTACAGTGGACCCTTGTATAACAAACAGTTTGTATAACATAAAATCTGTACAACATAAAACATTCTGGAGATAGGGGAAATTTGCTTAACATAATTGCCTATGGGGAGAATCCGTACAACATAAAAATGGGATTACTCCATTTTTAATGCATTCCTATGGGAAATTCTTTATAAAGGAAAATTTGCTTACCATAATTTCATTTAGAACGAATTAATTCCTTTATACATGGTACCACTGTATAAGATTATGTTTATGTCTAAAACTGTTAGACAGAAAATTGGGTGTCATCTTACACATGGAAGAAAGCCGAGGATTGAACTGCATGGTTGCAAAAGTAATTTTGGGTTGGAAAAGTGGGGGTTGTCTTATAAATGGGGGCCTCCTATTGATGGGAAAATACGAGTACAGTAATCTCCATCTTATCGTGGGAGTTAGGGACCCGACCTAACCCGTGATATAGGAAAATCTGTGATATGCAGGCTCTGGGTTGGGTCAGGACTAGGGGGCCAGTCTAGGGCCTCTTGCACTTACTCCACGCCTGGCGCTGCCCCGAACGGGCCTCCAATGGGCCCAAACAGCTTGCCCCAGGGGCCCTTGTCTTCATATACTGCAGTCCCGCAATATACCGGAACCTCATTATAAGAACCGTAAAATAGTGGGAGATGACTGTATAAACTTTAAGTGAAGCGGGGAACAGTGGGTCCCACTTCTAACAGTGGGTCCCACTTACTAACACCTATTTTCCTGCATAGGACAAGTCTCCTCAACTTTAAAAACCCCAATTTCACTCACTTTATAATCCAGACCACAGAGAGAACTCCTCGTTCCCTTAGCTCCTTGCCCTCTGAAGATGCCAGCCACAGAGTCTGGCGAAACGTCAGAAGGATAAACTTCCAGAACATGGCCAAACAGCCTGAAAAACTCACAACAACTAGAGGCTCCTTAGTTATATTTTGAAGATTTGTATGTGGATTTGTAGCCATCTGGGGAACAAGTACGTGCTAAATATAACCATACATTAAATGTAGTCCACATAAATTAAATTTGAAAAAAACAGTTCCGTTTTTTAAGCAGTGGGGAGTTGTATTCTGATGTGGAATGAGTAAGCTCAAGGAACTACGAGGCAAATTTCTGCTCCTAAACCCTTGTTGGGCTGCTTTTGGGCTTTGGTTTAAAGAAAAAGAGAGAGAGAGAGAGAGAGAGAGAAATCAGACATAGCAGCAGATCCAATTTTGATTTCATTCCATAGACCATACTTGGCCTATCCCTGTTCTGGTTGAATTTTTGAATAAGGGGCTGTCCCATGCAGGTTAAACTAGAGAAAGGAGAGGGAAAATTACCGAAAGGTGTTGGCATTGCAACTGCCTGCATTTCTGTGCACATGCAGCATGAGACACTCTCTCTTTCTCTCTCTGTGTGTGGCCATTACGAAAAGTGATACATCAGCTGGAAAGCTGAGACAGACAGTGAGCTGCGGTTGAAGGGCAGCAGCGAAATTTAACTGGCAGTTCAAAGCCAGGGAGAGCCTGAGCTTCGTCAGCACACTTCCTGGTAGATGCTGCCTAGATGCGGTGGTAAGGAGAAGGAGGGATTGATGGGGGGAAGTTTGTCGTCATTTGGCAAACACTCCAGCACAATTGTCGGAAAGAAAAGCCTTGTGCAGGCCTGCCTGTAATAGCTAGCTGTAACTGACTGGCCCAAAGTGTTTGTCTGTGTACTGTGTACACAGTAGCGTTGAAGTTGAAGGAGGATACCAAACTGAGCTGGCTGACTTGGGTACAGTCACCCCCCGTCAATTGCTGGGCTTAGGAACCCACCCCACCCATGATGCATGAAAATCCGCGATATGTGGAAGTGGGGGCCGGGGGGGCAACCACACGTCTGTCTGAGGCTTCTTGGAGGAGCGCGGGGGCGACGTGGAGCGCCCCGATCGCCCCCCACTGCCCTCCCCACGTAGCCTGAGGCTTCTCAGAGGAGCACGGGGTGGGCGTTGCATAGGGACCCGATCGCGGCCCCCCCCCGCGCAGCCCCGAGGTGCAGGTACTACAATCCTGCGATGTAGTGGGACCGCAGTACCTGAACCGTGAAATGTCGGGGGGTGACTGTACATATTAAGCATACCTTTGAATATGATGTAAGAATATGTTTTTTTTTTTCACCAGTGCTTGCAAAAAGAATAGAGAGACTTCAGATATAGGGGTTATAATGAAGACCTCATGATCGTTCAGCTGGATCTGATTTCTGGATTTAGAAACTTTTTTGTTTGGGGATTTTTATTTTTACATATAAGGTGAAGGAAGGAACTAATAACACTCTAACACTAATTTCCACATTTACGGAGGGATCCTCTGTATTCTACAGAGCCATCCTTTGTCAGCGCCACACACACCAAGTAATTATGCTTAATGCAGGCTAGTTCCACCCCCACCCCCCACCAGGTTAGGTCTCTGTTGTGTCTGTGTTTATAAGTTAATAATGTAAACTACTAGACGAAAATCTATTCTAGTCACATTAATTAACATTGATTTGACTTAAAACTGCACTCTTTTGACCTTAGAACCAAAGGACAAAAAAGAGGTGAGCAATTTACCTAATTTGTTGATGTACTCTGCTGAACCTTGTGCGGTATTTCATGTTAATTGGGCTCATCCACTCCTTAGGAACTGTATCTGTCTTTCTCTACTGACTCTCCCCAGGATTAGGGCTGCCCTTCTCCCCTGCTGGCACATTTTCTCTGATGGTTTTGTAGTGTGGAGACATCCTGGAAGTAATTCTCTTTAAAACAGAGGTACCACTATGGAGGGGGTGGTTGAAGTTTCTATATGTAGGTGTTGAAGACATCAAGTGTGGGGTATGAGAGAAAGAGTAAAAAGAGATGTTTCCATTTTCCACTCTGATCCATTTTCCCTCTTGATTGACATACTGTATTTTTTTATATTGGATTGAAGAACTAGAGTTAGTTTTTTTGTTTTTGTTTTTAAGACAGAAGTCTGGATAGCAAATGAGCTCAAGCAGATTGTTCTAAGCAAAAGCACATTGCGGATAAACAGCTGGCACCAATACTGTTGTTTCTAAACATCCCTCTTTTAACTTTGAAGTTCTGGAACATTTGGCTTCTAGATGGTTGAAAGCATTTGAAGATGCCCCAAGTATCCGGTTTGCTGGCATACTCCACTTAAAAGCGGTGGGAGTGGATGACATCAAATTGTCTTTCTGTGATTGCACCAAATTGTCTTTCTGTGATTGTTGCTCACTAAACTTAATCGGACACTGAACTGAGTGGACATTAATTCTTCCCTTGGGAGAAGGTCTCTATTTGTGATGCAGTTGGTGTCATTCTGTGATGACTGGCCCTTGAGTAGAATCCATGACAGGATGTTGGCCAGAGTAGTGCACGGATTAAAGGTCCCAGTGGGTCTTGGGAGATCCCAAGAGCCATTGGGTTACTCTCTCTAGGTGGCCCTGGGCTAGACACTCACTCTCATTCTAGCCTACCTTACTTCCACAAACGGTGACTGAAATCTAGTCATGAGACACAGTAAGCTTAGGCAGTTGAGTCGGTGGGAACTTACGGGGGAGCTGACTCACCACATCCTCACTGATTCAACATGCTTGCTCTAGTTGCAACTTTCTTCTGAGTTTCAGCCACTATGTGTGTGCTTTGTCGTCAAGTCATGACCGACCCTTTGTGACCCCATGCCCATAGAGTTTTCTTAGCAGGAATACGGGAGTGGTTTGCCAGTTCCTACTCCAGGCGCCTACAGCACCCTGGTATTCCCTGGTGGTCACCCAAAGTACTAACCAGGGCTGACCCTGCTTAGCTTCCGAATTCAGGTAAGATTGGATGTGCTTAGGGCATCTAGGCAGCTTTCAGTCACTATACTTGATCTAATTTGTCAGTAAGCAACCCGATCGCACCTGGTTTCAGAAGCTAAGCAGGGTCGGCCCTGGTTAGTACTTGGATGGGAGGCCACCAGGGAATACCAGGTGCTGTAGGCGCCAGGAGTAGGAACTGGCAAACCACTCCAGTATTCCTGCCAAGAAAACTCCATGGACATGGGGTCATGAAGAGTCAGTCACAACTGAAATGACACAACACACACACACACACACACACACACACAAGTGCTATTTTTTCATGTTACATTTGCATTTATGCTTGAACATTTTGAAAGTGAGCTTTTTTAAAAAAGACAAGTTCACACAGAGAACTTTCTCACCTCTCACTTTCCGCTGATCTGACGTAGAGTCCAAAGGTAGGTGTTGGCAGTATGAGTTATCTTGCCAGCTAGTGGTTGGTGAGAGTGATCCTTGGGCTAACATTTGGCCATTAGTTTTGGACTACAACTCTCAGAATCCCACACCTGTATTGCCAATGACAAAGGACTGTGGTAGTTGTGGTCCAAAACATCTGGAGTGCCGAACATTGACCACCACTGGACTAGGCTATAGGTGACACCTTTATAGGCCACTAATAAAATAACAAAAAATCATAGCAAGCTTTTGAGGGCAATACCCTCTTTTTCAAAGCATTTACCAAAAGTCCATACATGGCAAAAGATGTGATTTGCCAGGAGATCATTCTTAGATGTAAAAATTCTTGCCAAGATGATATTCACCAGGTAAGCTTCTTAGATGAGGCAGGAAGCCGCAGGGCTATTGTTAAAGCTGTACCCCATCCCTTCAAATAAGAACATAGTTTTGCCCTTGTTCATGCCTAGCCATATTGTGCTTGGCATCAAGCCTTGCAATAGAGATTGAATTTTTTATGGTAATATAGTCCTCAGATCCATTGGTGAGGTCTTAGTTGGGGCACACAAGGCTCTTTAGGTGATGCTTGACTGTATCTCCTATCAGCCCTTGCCAGATTAGACCTCTGAAAAAGATCATGGAAGCTGCAGACTGAGCACATCTAGAGTGCTGTACATTTCCTGTTCCTCTTTTACCATATTGTCTCAAGAAATTAGGGGGATGCGGCTCCTGCTCCTGAGAGCTGATTGTAGACAATGTTCAGTATCTCTGCACACAAAAGGCAAGCTATGAAAACTTGTGAAACACCACTTGATATTCCCCGGTCTGTTTTGTGATCAGCTGGCAAGGCTGTTCTCGAAGAGTAGAAGGAGTGAATAGGCCAGTTGTGTGCTGAGTTCCCTTGCTAACAGCATTATTTTTGGAAGGGAATGTAGGACTGTAATAACCCTGAGAGGGTGAGGGGATACCATGGGGAACAAGGGCAAGCATGAAGTTTGCATTGCTCCGAGAGAAATATAAATGTCCCTTTTATAGAACGTTAAGATGGTCAGCCTTAAAATGAAATTCTCCTTTCACTTTTCAGAGTTCTAAAATACTAGGTGATCGCTGGAATTCCGGCAGAAACTTTTACATTCTTTTGGGAAATTCAGACTGCTTTTCATCAGCAGAGGCAGATTGGTTCACCCCAGTTTGTTGGATTGCAGTTCCCTTCAATCTATCCTAGTATAGCAGTGGACTAAGGCTCTGAAAACTGTTTGCTGCACAGTCGGCAGCTTGACGGTTTGAATCTCGGGTGCCACACAGTGAAGCGAGCTCCCGCTGATAACCCCAGCTCCTGCCAACCTAGCAGTTCAAAAGCATGTAAATGCAAGTAGATAAATAGGTACCGCCATAAAAAGTGGGAAGGTAAAACAGTGTTTCCTTGCAGCCATGTAGCCATGGACTTATACAACACTGGCTCTTCGGCTTGACTTTGGAGACAAGCACCGCCCCTAGAGTCGGACACGACTAGCACGCATGTGTGTGGGGAACCTTTACCTTTTTAAGAGATACTGAGAGTTCCAGTAGGACTGTGTCTGGAAGGCCATACTTTGATTTAGACAACATAGCAGGTAAGTAGTTTAAATCTGAAGTAAACAAGATGAAGATTAGACTTAACCAGCAGTAGTTAAGTAGTTCCAATCTATGAACTGCCAGGGCTCGCAAAGTTGAAACCTTTGGGGCCTTCGGAGTAGTAGATGACTACTCTTCTGCACCTTTGTAATGCTCCCTCTTTCATCTGAGCTTACCTGCAGTTGTCATAGTTGAGAGACATGGATTTTCCTAGAAAAAGACTACTGTTGCAAGCGATTCCTGCTACCTCTGGCTGGATAGCTTAGGAGTTTCATTTTCTACTGTGCCTCCTGGAGGAAAAGCTAGCCTGCATTGCCTTGGGTGAGCGGCTGTCTTACAGCACCATAAGAAGTATTATGGTCTCTTGAAGACTTAACACATTTATGTCAGTGGCCGAAATTGTGTCGTTTAGGGTAGCGAATTGCACCAAAGGAGACCCATTGAATCAGTGGGTTTTTTGGAGAATCCTCATTAGATCCCATTGATTCAAAAGGGTATAGTCTGGACCAGTGATGGCGAACCTTTTAGAGACCGAGTGCCCAAAAATGCGATTCAAAACCCACTCATTTTTGCAAAATGCCCATACAGCCATTTAACCTGAATACAGGTGGCTGTGAAGGGGCAATGTCGGGTGCCCACTGAAAGGGCACCAAGTGGCAACTTTGGCACCCATTCCATAGGTTCGCCAACACTGGTCTAGACTAAGTTGCAATAAGAGTAGGCTCATTTCAATTGATGGAACTTACTGCAGCGTTCTCACCAAATCCTCACTAATTCAGTAGGCCTACTGTAGTGCACCTTGTTATGCTGAGCAACAGGATTTCAGCCAGGGTGAACTTTTATAGAGTACGTTTCCCTTCCTTAGATACACAAAGAGCTTTTGGTGCCTAGAAAGTAAAGAAGTGTCACATTGGGTAGAAGAGAATGCAAACTCCCAAGTGAAAAACAATAAGGTTTGATGTACATGTTACATTAATACATTGCAATTCCACCTTTCTTTTCTCTTTACTTGAAAATATGTGTGCTAGGGGCCAATCATGTGAGGCTCCCTGCAAACAGTTTGGGGAGATATAAACCCTTTCCCACTCCACACTCATTTTGCTTGAATTCATTCACCCTATGAGTGGGGAATAGAAAGGATCTGTTTTAGCCGCCATACAAAAGAACTGAATTTGGGTTTTAAAAATTTAAGAGCTTGGAGAACTTCTCCATGTGTAAGTTGTCAGACACCTGCATGCTTATGCATGTAAAAACTACTGTCTTCATTCTTGGATCTATAAGCCATCATACTCTAAAGGGTTAGACATGTGTAGTTTCAAATATTTACTTGGTTATGGTTTAATCTTAAATTACTTATTTAAGCTATGTGACACACAGTGCAGCTGACTTCCCATGGGTAGGCGCTCTTCTTGACTACCCACGATGTAGACATGATAGTTCATGTTTAGTGTTGATGCTCTGATGTCACTGGAGAGTGGCATAAAGTGTAGTGGTGCAATTAGCTGTTACATGTGCTGTTACATGTGTCTTGCAGAAGGTTTTGGAAGTGAAGAGGCAGTGAATGAAGTGTGAAAGGAAATTCTCATTTGTGTTTATGAACTGATCTACGTTATATCTTGTAACGGTAGCTTAATAGGGCAGTACGACTGTTCGGTAAGTTTGATAATCTTCATCAAGGCAGATGAAGGTGAACAAGGCAGATTTCATTAAGAACATAATTGGTGCCTTTTAGACTTCTGGACTGCAATTCTCATGAGCCCCAGCCGTCATGGTTTGTGGACAAGGATAATAGGAGTTGTAATTCTCAAAACACATGGCGTCTTCTAGATCATTGACTCCCAAACCAGTTTTTTTTAAGTCAAACTCTTGTTGGTTTTTAAACTTCACGAATACTCAGCCAAGATTGTCCAGGAAGTTGTAGCCAGCAGCTCCTGGGGAACCAAGTTTAAGACTGCTCTGGATATTGCCTAGGTGTAATTGAAGTCCTTGTAGAGCTTCCCTGCTTAGTTCCAGAAAGGAAAGAGTTAATGTCTCTCTTGCTGTAACCTCCAGGGTCTCCTGGCCTCTCCAAAGAGGGCCTCTGTGCCTCTTGGTTGCTTTGTAGCAACAGGTGTGCTTGGCTCAACACTGGAGAAAGTCTCATGCTTCTGTCTCTTCAATTACGCCTCTTCCCTTGGCCTGGCAGCTACTTCTGAGATCAGCCTCCTCCCCTGCTGTGCTGACTTTTAGCAATTTAATTTGTACAGTGGAGGTGTCTAACGTGATCAGGCTAAATCTTTTTCCCAGCTAAATCTTGATCTAGCGAAATCTTTGGCCAAGCACATGCATGCTCTCAGGCGGTGTGTGCGCTTTCTTCAGCCAACTTCGGCCAGGTTTTCATGGGGTGGGGAGAGATTACCCATTTCCCTAAAGATGTGGCTCATGGCACTAGCAGTCTCATATACCTTAACATGGCAGGGGAGGGGGAAGCCCGCACCCTCGCAAGAGACGCCTCGGTGGCAGTGTCCCTTCGTCATCGGTCCGAAAGCAACCAGATACACACCCTGAAACTTGAGACTGGCAGCTCAGGCTATTTACAAGGAATTGATAAGGGGCTTCTTTCCCAAAATTTGATTGCAAAGTGCCCTACAAGTACCTTGTTACGATGGGGTATAAATGTTTGTCTCTTGGGACAGGTCCACATCAAAACCCGAGGCCACTTCAGGAACCCAAACACAAGACTTCTTTCTTTCCTTTCCTTTTTAATTACCGTGGTACCTTGTATAAAGGAATTAATTCGTTCCAAATGTAATTATGTCAAGCAAATTTTCCTTTATACAAATTCCCATAGGAATGCATTGAAAACGGAGTGATCCCATTTTTATGTTGTACAGATTCTCCCCATAGGCAATTATGTTAAGCAAATTTTTATGTTGTACAAATTTTATGTTATACAAGCTGTTTTTTATACAAGGGTACACTGTATTTATTTCAATCAACAAATCATTATTACATATCAGAGATATCAAACAAAACCAAAAAAGTTCCAGTTGCCATTCATCCTATTGTCTGAGTGTATATTATATTAGTTCCATCATGTCTCAACTCCATGCACTATTTTTTTCTTAAACCAGTCATAAAATCTATTCCATGTCAAATAGTACTTGGAGTCCTCTTTTTCTTTAATTCTCATTGTCATTCTATCCATCTCAGCACAGTCTAAAAAAATTGTATAATTGCTTCCTTCTTAGGTGTACTTTTATTTTTCCACATTTGGGCCCAGGCTATACAAGACTTCTTTCTGAACACATACTCGATGGTCCATGTGAGGGACCTTTGTAGGATTTTTTTTAAACAAAAACATTTTTATTTTAATTTTTGTTATTGTTATTCGCCTAATAGGAATAATTACAACAATGTGCTGCTTCATAACACTTCCCACCATCTTCCACAGTTTGGAGAATCTTAAATCAGAGGCATGCATAAGCTGCAGAGGAAAAGTCGTACTGAAAACTATAACTTGCCCTTCTTTTTGCCCTTTGTCTCTAGTTTACGTGGAAAATCGAGGGCCTCGGTGTCCTTGGAAAGTCTGATTAGCAATCCAAAAAGGGAGATGCCAAAGGCACACAGGGAAATCTTTTTCAGTTATTAGGAAAAGCAGTAAACTACATAACGAGTAACAATGTTCTGTATTCTGTTTTAAACCACAGACTATGTCACTTATTTCAATAATCAAGACCAGAGTTATTCTAAACTTGATCTCTTTACAGGGAGTGGACTGAGCCGGAAAGATGATGCAACATCTTAATTCCTTTAAATATATAGCAGGAAAAACGAAGGCTCTTTGAATCTGAGCTGGACAGGTTGTGGCTTTCCAGATGTTCTGAGTCTTCCGCTTCCATCTTTCCTTACTATTGACTTGATGGGACAAACATCTGGAAAGCTACCACTAGTCCACTTTTTGTTTGAGCCGTATGGGTGCTATAACTCCCAAGTATGCCTTTGCAATTTCTAAGGGGGAAAGGACAAAAGTTTGGCTTTGTTTGGGTGAAAATTTAAGTTTAAATTTATGCTGGTTGTAAAGGTCTCTTCTTTGGCAATTCAGTTCTGCTCCATGAGTCTAATACAGCATAGAGGATTATTAAAACAACAAGAAGAAAAGTAATAAACCCTTCTGAGCTGGTCCTGTGGAAAAGGAGTATGGCTTACATGTGACTATGTCCACAGTCCTATAAGATGAAGAATTCTGCACAAATGAATTTTTTATTCCTGGATATTTCCCTTCTTGAGCTGAGAAAAGAACCAGGCTTCAGTGCTTTCCATGTCATGAAGTAGTGATTGCCTCCTATAGATTCCTGCAGCTGTTGTGGAGAGCGGACACCTCTGGCTCTTGAGATGTTTGGGTCTACACTCCAGATGGGCACAAACTACAAGTTTGGCCAGTGGCCGAACAGGTGTTCTGCAGTTCAGCACCCTGCCCCCTTTTCTGGCAGGCACCAACTCAGAAGCATTGCCCATTTTCCCTTCCTCCAGGCACTGCCTCTCAACTGGCAGATTGTGCCCATCTCTAGGCTCCACCGTTCATCCAAGCCATCCAGCATGGCCAGTGGTAAAGGCTTGTTCGCACTGTAATCCAAAGCACCCCTATCCTGCCATCTTCTTGAGCTGAGAAAAGAAGCAGGTGCAGTGGTTAAATGTCTGTACTGCAGGTAAAACTGTGCTCAGGACCTGGGGTTCAATCCCAGGTAGCAGGCTCAAGGTTCACTCAGCCTTCCATCCTTCCGAGGTCAGTAAAATGAGTACCCAGCTTGCTGGGGGGGGGGGGTGAGGCAATGTGTAGCTTGCATACTGTAATGAAACTGTAAACCACCCAGAGACTACTTAAAGTGCTAATGGGGCGGTATATAAGCAGAACACTTTCCTTTTTCTTTTTCCTTTTCTTTTTCTTTCTTTCTTTTTTGCTTTTTTTGCTTTTCCTAAGATATCCTTTGAGGTCCTCCTGCAGATTCCCCTGCCTTCCTAGGTAAGTGGTAGCTGGGAAAGTGGGCTACCTTGTGTCTTGTCTTTGGAATCATTTTTCCTGGGAGCTGGAATGCACTAATTTTATCTGGCACCTGGTTGTTCACAATCTTTTGCTGGCCTTGGCAGTTGGGACAACATGTGTGACTGCCAACATCCTGCCACTCCCTTGTCCTTGCACCTCTGTGTGAAATGGAAGGCCTGGCTTTTCCAACCTTTGGAACTGGAAAGGGTGGGCACTTAAGTCCTGATTATCCTTACTATTATGCTGAGTCATTAAAGCACACTGAGATTCCCAACAGGATCCCTGCACTGTCAACTCTCTCTTAAGCCCACATGATCCAGGTGGAGAGGTGCATTGAATTGTTACTTACTAGAAGAGGAGATCTGGGCACTGTAGCTTCCCAGATGGCCAGCCTCAAGGTGCTTCTTTAACTTGCAGCTGAAGAGGATGGCAGGAAGCTTTTCTTCCTTTGTGCTGTGCCTGCTGAAGTTCAGTAGGACTGTAGAACAACCTAAACAGTTTTCATCTGCAAATTCAGGCTCTCGTTGCTGTCATCTGAGGTTTCCATTAGAGATGGGTATTTCGTTTCCGAAGGGGACTCGTTCTGAAATGTAACATACCAGCACAGCCGGCACTTGGAACCCAGTCCCACCCTCCGGAACAAAATTAACCACTGTCTTACCTTGCTGTAATATACGCTGGGCAAAATTCCAACTAGGAAGCAGCCTCAGATGCGTCATCTTTCCCTTACCCTGGCGCTAGCCAATCATACAGGGAGGTGGGATGATGCATGTCTTCGCACAGCTCCTGATTGGCCAGCGCCAGCCAGGGAGAGGGAAAGATGACTCATTAGAGGCTGGTTCCTGGTTGGAATTTCGCCCAGTGCTAACTACAGCAAGGTAAGACAACCGTTGATTTTCTTTCGGAAGGCGGTACTGGGTTCTGAGTGCCAGCTGTGTTGGCATATTTCATTTCAGAACCAGTCTCCTTCCAAAATGAAACACCCATCTCTAGTTTCCATTTGTGGTAGGCTAAGCTATGGATTTCCCTCTCTCTGTTTTTCAGTATTCGAGTGATAACTTAGTAACTCTTCCTGTGTCTTCTGCTATAGTTTAATTCTGTGGTCTAGATCTAGAATGTTCAGGTTCTGCCGTTTTGTTTTTTAGTCTATACTTTTGTTTTTGGTTGGTATCATATTCTTTATTGCTTTTGATGGCTAGCCATTTTGGAAATGATAATGCTAAAGGCAGAGTAGATTTAATACATGTTTGATACATGTTTGCTATTAGACGTCTGGGGTCCTGTGTGATAGTCTGTACGTACGGTATTGTGATTCTTCCTGTGCTGGCATCGTGTCAGGAGTTTCATATGTCACCTTTGGAAGGTAATAAGGACCTGAGCCTCAGCTGCAGCTGCAGCAGGCTCCTGATAACTATACAAAAAAGAAACTTGAATTGCACTGTTACAGTATGCCTTGATGGATGTTTTCTGTGATTGGAGGGGCGGGGGGAGAATTAGCTTTGTTCTACACTTTGTCATGCTTAGAGTAGACCCATTGAAATCAACAAGATGTGACCATGTCAGGCATTGGTTCCACAGAGGCCAGTGGGCCTTTTCTGAGCATGATAGATCTTGCCTGACTTTGTAGGGCTTCAACTGTGTTTAGCGCTTCAGAAGCAGGGATGCTAAACCTAAGAAATAAAGACTCGGGCTGCTGTGCTGTGCCTATCTAGAGCAAGTCTCTTGAGATTTAGGTACTGTGTTAACATAAACAGGAATGGGTTTCAGGCTTCCTATGCTTGCATGCATGCTGCTACACTTTGTAGTCATTAGGAAGAAGTCTTCATGTACAGGTGAAGCTCGAAAAATTAGAATATCGTGCAAATGTTCATTTATTTCAGTAAGTCAACTCAAAGGGTGAAACTAATATATGAGATAGACTCATTTCATGCAAAGTGAGATATGCCTAGCCTTACTTTGGTGTAATTTTGGTGATTCTGGAGTACAGTTTATGAAAATGCCAAATTCACAATCTCAGAAAAGAAGAATAGTGTGAAAAGGTTCAGTATCCTAGGCTCAAAGTGTCCCACTCTAATCAGCTAATGAATCCATAACACCTGCAAAGGGTTCCTGAGCCTTTAAATGGTCTCTCAGGCTGGCTCAGTAGGAATCACAATCATGGGAAAGACTGCTGGCCTGAGAGCTGTGCAAAAAACCATCATTGACACCCTCCATAAGGAGGGAAAGCCCCCAAAGGTACAGACTGCAAAAGATGCTGGATGTTCCCAAAGTGCTGTATCAAAGCACATCAATAGAAAGTTATGTGGAAGGGGAAATTGTGGAAGAAAATGGTGCACAAGCAGCAGGGATGACTGCAGCCTGGAGAGGATTGTCAGGAAAAGGCCATTCAAAAATGTTGGAGACTTTCATAAGGAGTGGACTGAGACTGGAGTTAGTGCATCAAGAGCCACCACACAGAGATGGATCCTGGACAGGGGCTTCAAATGTCATATTCCTCTTTTCAGGCCACTCCTGAACACTGTTGCTCTGTGGTCCAAAGTCCTCTTTTCTGATGAGAGCAACTTTTGCATCTCATTTGGGAACCAAGAACCCAGAGTCTGGAGGAAGAATGGAGAGGCACACAATGCACAATGCTTGAAGTTTCCACAGCCTGTGTTAATTTGGGGAGCCATGTCATCTGCTGGTGTTGGTCCACTGTGCTTCATTAAGTCCAGGGTCAACGCAGGAGTATACCAGAAGATTTAGGAGCACTTCATGCTTCCTTCTGCAGACGAGCTTTATGGGGATGCTGACTTCATTTTCCAGCAGGACTTGGCACCTGCCCACACTGCCAAAAGTACCAAAACCTGGTTCGGTGACGATGGGATTACTGTGCTTGATTGGCCAGCAAACTTGCCTGACCTGAACCCCACAGAGAATCTAAGGGGCATTGCCAAGAGAAAGATGAGGGACATGAGACCAAACAATGCAGCAGAGCTGAAGGCCGCTGTTAAAGCATCCTGGTTTTCCATAACACCCCAGCAGTGCCACAGGCTGATAGCATCCATGCAATGCTGTATTGAGGGGGTAATTGATGCAAAAGGGGCCCCCAAATTTTGTAAATATATAAAACCAAGTACTGTGTACATATGCAAGCTTATAGTTTTCAGAGGTCCAATGTTGTTCTATTTCCAACCCTTGTGTTATTGATGTCATGTAATATTTTAATTTTCTGAGATTGTGAATTTGGGGTTTTCATAAGCTGTACACCAGAATCATCACAATATATATTAGTTTCACCTTTTGAGTTGACTTACTGAAATAAATGAACATTTGCACAATATTCTGATTTTTCAAGTTTCACCTGTATGTACCCCAGCAAATAATAAAACATGCCAGGAATGGGTCCATGGTATTTCCAAAGCATAATGTGCTGCTCCATTTGTTCTCTGCACACTTAGAATGTTTAAGCTCCAGAAATAAAGCAAACTGGGATAGAGTTAAAGGAGCAACATTTTAACGTTAACCTTCTAGTACATTGCTTAAGCTAAAAATAAACTTTCAGCTGTTGTCTCTTAGTTCTGTTCATGGCCTACAAAGTGCAATTATCTTCAAGAGAATTTCCTCATTAGCAAGGTTTTGGCTTGCAAATTGTGAAATGGTTAGCAAGGTGGCAAATTTGCTGAAATTATTAATGTTGGCATCTTGTACAAAACATTGCTCCATTTTTTAGGATGAAAATGACCAGGTACACATTTCCTCTCTTATCCTCCCATTTCCCCTCTGTCCCTTGACCACCTTTCTCCCAGCTGCTGTGAAAACTTCACTTATAGTTCTGTAACCCAGGCTGGCAACATGCTGCATGACGAACTTAAGTTATCCAGTATTTATTTATTTATTTATTTATTTATTTATTTATTTATTTATTTATTTATTTATATACCTCCCATCTTCCGAAGGAACAGAATACAAGGAAGTCTTCCTGCTCAGACTTACTTTTTCTCATTTAAAATTATATTTTATTCATTTTCTATGGTGGGCGGGAAGAAGTATATATAATATTTGTTACACATTGTGCTACATAGGTTTCAGTCATTATTATGTTACAACCCTATTTCTCTTATTCTTTGTTTCTTTTTCTGCTCAGACCTATTTGTTTCTAGAATCGGCGTAACTCATCTACTGCAGATACGGTAGTTCTTGGCCCTATGCCCCAGACCACTGGCTTATGCTCTGGGAGGGCCAGTCTTGTGACTGAAGGTTTCAGTTTTCCTTTCTTTCTCCTCTTCCTTCCAGTTCTTCCTCCAGTGCTGGTTCCAAGGCATAGCGAATACAACCCTCAGCACAGTCTCCTGGCTCAGTTTCGCAACCTGGGCCAGAACGAACCACACATGCCCCACAATGCGACTTTTCCAGACTCTTTCCAGCAGCCCAATAGCCACCCCTTCCCGCATTCACCCAACAGCAGCTATCCAAACTCTCCCGGAAGCAGCAGTGGCACCTATCCTCATTCGCCTGCCAGCTCCGACCCAGGAAGTCCTTTCCAGATGCCAGGTAAGCATCCTCTGAACTGATTCTAAATATTATTAGACACCTCTGGCAATGCCACTTGAGTCAGCTGATGAAGTTGACATCCAGTTGGCAGAGCAGATGTCTGCATGTGAATGTGTTTAATAGTTTGTTAGCATAAGATTCTAATTGCACTGTATTTGAGGGCTGGACAAACATGGAAGATCCTTGGAAATGCACTGGCCTCTTCTTTTCAAAATGGCTTTAATAACAAAATCTGTTTTAGGCTGAAAAGTGCTATTTGGGGTTCAAAGAATGTTAGCTAGGCCAAGGTACTGTTAGAATGATGAACTGGATTCCCTGTATATTTCTGGCAACCAACCAACCAACCAACCAAATAAATAAATAAATAACTTTTCCATTTGTGGGCTAGGTTTTTTCTGTTTGTCTTTGTTTTGTTCTGAGTTACTGTAAGGGAGAGGATGGGTTTTCAAGGAAAGAACTGGATATTATGGAGCATCCATGGATCTTTGTGTCTTCTTTGTAGTCAGCTACAGCATTGTAGATTGCATCAGACAGTTTCTCTCAGCAAATCATGAGAGCATAGGGGATGAGCTGTTCTCTTGGCCGTGCTACAGCCAGCCTGTGTGGTGCTTGAGCAAAGCTGCCACCTCTAATTGTGCCACAAAATGATGGAGGGCCGAAGGACATTACTGGAACACTGGAGTAATGTGCTTCAGGCCAACCACCCACTAGAGAGTAGGCCACCAAGTTTTTCAAGAGCTAAACTACTGGGCATTCATATGTAAAATGTATTGTACTGTAGTCCTGGAGTCAGTTGTAGACTGATCCGTCACTCAGCCAGAATTTGGTTTCTTTAAAATGGTTGCACTTCCATTCTAGATTGAATGGATAAGAACAGCACCTCTATTTAAGTCCAGGAATCTCCAGAGACCTGATCCAACTGACAAGGAGAAGGCATGTGTCAGTAGACCAAAACCAATTGCATTAGCACTGTATGTTCCACTTCAGGCATGTCCAAACTTCGGCCCTCCAGATGTTTTGGACTACAACTCCCACACTCTTTTGCCATTGTCAATCTAAGCTTAGAATGCTGGGAGTTGTGGTCCAAAATAAATCTTCATTCAGTGGTGAGGCTTTGTCCACTTTTCTGGTACCTGCTGTGTGTTTTGGGTCTGAAAAGAAATGGAGGATTTGGCTCATATCACTGTGTGCATATGAAACTACTGTCTTTGTAACAATCAACCTAGTCACTCTACAGCAGGCTTGTCCAAACTTTGCCCCTCCATATGTTTTGGACCACAACCCCCACGGCCCTTTGCCATTGGAAATACAGGCTTGGAATTCTGGGAGTTGTGGTCCAAAACATCTGGAGGGCCGAAGTTTGGACATGCCTGCTCTACAGTTTTGACTGTGAACTTCCCTGGGCATTCTATGGGGAGAAAGGTGGTTTACCAATACTCACAGGCACACGCACGCATGCACACACACACACAGAGAGAGAGAGAGAGAGAGAGAGAGAGAGAGAGAGAGAGAAGAATGTTGAAAGAACAGAGATACAAGGATATTGCCTGCAGCTTTATTCAGGCAAAACTTTGCTACTTGGTATAAATTTAGAATTGCTGTGAGGGAGCCAGTCTCCCATAGTGAATTGTGTGCCAGATTAGGACCAAGGTCCAAGTCCCCACTTGGTCATGGAAACTCACCAGGAAGAGGCGACAGTTATAAACCACTGCCCGAATATCTCACCTACGATGAATTAGGTCCACTGTGATTTGGGAGCAAGATGATGACACAACAAAAAAAATTGCTATAAGCATACTATAAAAGGACAGGACTACTTGAAGAACTAGAGAAAGAACAATAAATAGTTTTTACGGATTTTTAGGAGTGAATGGAGGCTGTGGTTTGACCTGCCATAATAGCACTTTCCACTGAATCGGAATGGAAAAAGATGAAATAACCTGCTTTTTTCTTCTTTTTTAAAAACAATTTTTAGCCGATACTCCCCCTCCTGCTTACCTCCCACCAGAAGATCAGATGACACAGGATGGTTCACAGCCGATGGACACCAATATGATGGCACCTCCAATTCCTCAAGAAGTAAACAGAGGAGGTGAACATTATATTTCCCCTTTTATGTATACTGTATATGCACCAGTTCCTTATATATGCGGCACCTCAGTGCTGAATTGCAACCTGGTTATGGCATAAACTTATGAATAGGGGCAACGGCTAGGAGTAATTTTAAATTCTACAATTGTGTTCTGCAGTGGCAGTAAGCAAATAGCAGTTGATATGCTCTCTTGGATCCTGTTGGTAGTAATCTCTGAAAACAGGTATGCTTGCCAAAGGATACCCACCCACCTCCACCCACCCAGTTATAGGCAGTTGGTTTACACAACCTCAACCTCCAAAAGCTTTATGATAGATAGGCACCTAGAAAGCTTAGTTTCTGTTGACTCTGAGGGGCATCTTTAAAGGTAATTATAAATAACTGTCGACAACAATGCTTTGGAACTCACATTTTATTTTGCTTTAAAGCACACTTGAAATTGAAAACAGTTTTTGATGTTGGTGATGATCTTCTCATAATATGTGGCCCTTGCCACACAGTTTATATTTAACTTGGCAGATTTGTTTTTAGATATTCTATAGATGTTTTGATTCCTCAAGAGTTCTTCCAGTATGAAAAGAGAATGACTTACTTTCCCTTCCCAATACATAGTGAATATTGCCTATTGGTCATCAACTAACTTATTTGCCTTCTCTGATAATAAATATGTCAGTTTAGAGAACAAGGTAGAGTTCTAGATAGAATTAAACTAGTCATTTACAGAGGGGGCTTTTTTTTTACCCCTTACAGCAGGCATGTCCAAACTTTAGCCCTCCAGATGTTTTGGACTGCTACTCCCACAGTCCTTTGTCATTCGCATTCTAAGCTTAGAATTCTGGGAGTTGTGTTCCAAAACATCAGGAGGACCGAAGTTTGGACATGCCTGCAAGTTTGGTATAGACTAATAGAATAATAAAAAGGGCCTACAAGAACATTGAGTCTAATCCCTGCTTGATGCAGGAATACAAATCAAAGTGTAGCTGCCAGGTGGTTGTCTAAATTTCTCCTGAATGCCTCCAAGCGTTGGAACATTCACCACCTCTTGAGGTATTTGATTCCATTGCTGTCCTGCTCTGTCAGTTAGAAAGTTTTCCTGATATTCAGCTGAAACCTGGCTTTCTATAATGTGAGCCCATTGTTGTGTGTCCTGTACTCTAGGTTGATGAGGAACAGATCCTGCACCTCCTCTGCATGACAACCTTTCAAGTACTTTAAAAAGTACTCGCTAGCTTCATACTGACTACATGGCAAACTCCATCTGACTCCTCACTGAAAAAGAATGGGAAATGTAGGCTTAAATAGAGAGACATGTCTGTCTTCAAAACCTGAGGCAGAAAGGGAACAATTGGTTGCTGCTGAATTAATGGACACTCACCCTGATTTGGAAAGATCCCTAATTTCCTCTCATTCAAAACCTCTTAAACCAGGCATGTCCAAACTTTGGCCCTCAACTCCCATAATTCCAAGTTTTGGACCACAACTCCCAGAATTCCAAGCCTGTATTGCCAATGACAAAGGACTGTGGGAGTTGTGGTCCAAAACATCTGGAGGGCCAACATTTGGACATGCCTGTCTTAAACCTACTATTGTACAAAGATTGCTAAATTCCAAGACACTCCGGGGCTGTCCAGCTTGCTCAAAGCCACATATAGGGTGTCTCTCCTCACAGAAGCCACAGTGGGGAATTGAACTTCCAATCTTTGGCTTCGCAGCCAGATAAACTAAACCACTGAACTATCTAGCCTGCCAGCGTTCCCTGTGGAGTTACGTATAATTCATTTTCGCTGGGCCGTGTTGTATGCTTGTACAGTTGCGGCTCTCTCTACCATTACCTTGTGCGGTGTGGCATGCCAGATTTGTGACCGCAGTCCCTTGCTTTGCAGAGCTAGTGTCGAGGGTTATTGATGTGGAATCGCATTAGTATTTTGTCACGTTTGTGAGCTGTCGCTACTACGAGGAACAGTGCTAGCCACGGTATCCACCTTTTTGCTTCTGGGGGCAACATCCTCGGTGTGTTTTTCACTGTGGATTTGGGGTTAGACATTTCGTGAACACAGGGCGCAGGACATGCAGAATTGGCTGAAGGAAGCTGCCATTATAAGGAAGAGGAAAGGCGGGGGCAGATTGTTAGTAGCAAATGGACCTATTAGTATAGAAGAAGCTCCCTGTGGCTCTCTTGACACCCCCACCCCCCAGTTTTAATATCTTGCCTCTCCCTTTTATAGAGGGCAAAACCATCCTGGTTTCCTTTACCACTGACATTGTTTACCCTGCACCTGTTTCCCTTTATTCTGTGAACTCATTTCTCCTACCTCTACCTGATCTGTATGGTCACATCCTTTGTTAAATAGCCCTTTCGGAAAGGTCTCTAGAGTTCATGTTTACAGAGGGCACTAGCCGTCAGTGTTGGCTCCTGTGCTGTCGAGCTGCAGATGGGCGAGAGGCCTGCTTTTTGCGAAGATTTGTTAGTCTTAAGAGATTTGACTTAACAAGCTGCATCCTGTCAGTGAAGTTGGGTAACTCCTATTGTTGGCTCCTGCTGGGAATGGAGAGAGAAAACGCACCTGCTCTGCATGACTTAAGGCAAATGCGAGGAAGTTTGTACGAAATCTGTGTGAGAGAGATATGATTTCATTCTACAGGAATGGCCAGCTGGCAGGATTTCTTCTCGCGTTTGAGAACTAGGACAAGGCTGTGTAGTTTTAATAGTTACTGGCATCTTGCTGTGAAGAGTGCACCCACTTAGGAATAATTAAAAGCTGCCTTACAATGACTTCAAAGTATTAGAAATGCTTCAGTTCATTTGGGGTTATAACCAGTGAACCAGGGCCACCATTCCCACCCTCTAGTCCAGTGGTTCTCAACCTGTGGGTCCCCAGATGTTCCTGGACTGCAGCTCCCAGAAGCCTCCACCACTCACTGTGCTAGAAGGGGTTTCTGGGAGTTGCAGTCCAGGAACATCTGGGGACCCACAGGGTGAGAACCATTGCTGTAGTCAGTGCCACCTGCCATCTAACTGTATATGCAATCCACGTCCTTTGGTCCAAGCCCTCCTTGTGTGTAACACCGGATGAGTACCACTTCTCCATACTTGGAGTCTTCCATACTAATCCTCACCAGGCCTAGAGAAAGTTACTTTTTTAAAGTAGTTCCCAGGCTCCCTGCAAGCAGCGGCCACGGCCATTACAGTCCAAAAAAAAAAAAAAAAAGTCATGTCTCCAAGGATTCTAATCTACTGAGAGAGACAGTGTGGAATAGTGGTTATTTGAATGTCACGCTTGAGCCTGGAGAGGTAAGGTCCAGATTCGTAACTTGGCCAGAAGATAACTGGGAGATGCTTAAGCCAATCCCTTCCATTCTGCCTAAGCGATCTCCAATGCAGTTGTGGGGATAAAATGTGGGGGGGGGGCACCTTGGAGGAGAGGCAGGACACAGGCATAACTCATAGGGCCAGTTTCATTTCCATCAGCCAGCCTAGACTTGGCTTAAGGAGCCAATGGCTGTCTAGTCCTGCTGAAATTGTGTTCCTAGATGATAGCCTTTAAAGACCATAGTGGGCTACCTATGATCCTCAAGGTAATACAGGACTACAATTTACATCATCCCTACCTATTGGCTGTGCTGGATAGGGAGTGATGGGAGTTGTGATGCACTGTCCAGCAAGCCTCAAGGTGCCTACTACTGTTTAAGAAACCTTTTCTGCAACGATTTCCTTTTATAGTAGAAGCTTAAAAGATTTTAGCGAAGGGAGTTCCCATGCCAGTCCCCCCTTTCCAGAACAGTAATTGTCTCTAAGTCTAATCAGAAAGCCAGTGATTTGATTCTACTTCCCCTCATCCCCCTTAAATATCTACCAATTAGGCACTGCTGTTAAAGGAGACCTATTATACTCCTTCCATAATATGTAATATGCATAAATAGTGAATAGTTTTAAGATTTCTCTCTCCTCGGCTGCTCAGCTTATTTGGCACTCGCCAGAGAGGTACAAAGTTGCTTCCCTGGAGCCTAAATCCCATGTTGGTCCCAGTTGGAGTAGATTTGCATCAAAGACAAGCCACAGGCCCAAAGCAGTCTTTACTAGCTTTGGGTTTCAGAGTGTTGGATTATGGCTCCCATCATTTCCTGACAGCATAGCTAGTAGTTGGGACAGTGGGCCTTCCATCTAAAACATCTGGAAATCTAAGATGTTAGAAAGCTGATCTAAAGAACCCATGCTTTCTTTCTTAGAAAGTAAACATCTCTCACAGGAGCCACAGTCTCAGAATGCCTTCTTCTGTCCCAGACAGAAGCATAAATATCTTTTTTTAAAAAGTAAAATAATATAACAAGATTTAAAGTATGCCTTGCTTGAAGATGACTGCAAAACCTGTGTTTTATCAGTTATGGTGATTTGTACTTCTGTCTATCCTGCCTATAGTGATCTCAGGGTGATATACAGTACTGTATTTATTTGTTTTATTTTAGAGCATTTTTACCCTGCCTTTCTCCTTGGAAAAGGACCTAAGGAAGCATACAGTAATGAGGGACAATATTCAGTCCAGTACAATTAAGACATATTCAAGTTTGAGAACAGGGAATTGAGGGGCATCTTACAGCATTAAAAGGCGGCATTAAAGCTACAAGAGAACACAAGCAGTTAAAGAGAGAGTAAAAAAATCCATGTAATCATGCAGGGTAGACCATCCAACAGTTATGGGAATGGAGACTAACATTGAAAATATGGTGTCAAAGTAATCACACAAGGGAGATATAAATACAAAGTTGTAAGTGGTTATAAACACAAAGTCTATGTGATCATGTATGGTCGATTCATACAAAAGACACATGATAGGTAGTCCATCATTCAGGGAAAGCTTGCCTGAAGAGAAAGGTCTTTGCCTGTTTCCGGAAAGACAGCAGAGATGGGGCAGTCCTGGCCTCCAGTGGGAGGGAGTTCCAGAGTCTGGGCGCAGCAGTTGAGAAGGCCCTTTTATGTGTTGTACCTGTGAGGGTGGCGAGATGTACCTGTGAGGGTGGTGAGATGGAGAGAAGGGCCTCTCCTGATGACCTTAACACCCGAGCCCATTTAGGTATGTAACCCATTTAGCCTTGCAGCTTTGGAGTTCAAGTGGCAGTGCTGATAACCGATAGCTCCAGGCCACTCTTCACTGTTGCAGGACAGTGTCTGTTAACTGTATGGATCCGTTCATAAATGTTGCAGGATTTTCTCAACTTCATTAATCAGCTATAAAGAGTGCAGTTGCTCCTGTTGTGAGCCTCATTTCTCCAATGGCAGACCCGAAGCCTGCTTGCCCATATACCAGCTAGGGCTCCCCTGCCCCCAGTTGTGGAGGCTTCCACTGTATTCTTAGTCAGGCAGAAATGTATTGTACAATGGGACATTGTGAGAGAATGATTTCCAATTAGCAGCTGCACAGCCAAATTCCACCACCCCCCTTTGTTTCTTCAGTGATCTGAAGCCAAAAACAACACACTGAAAATAAATAAATGAAACTTTAAAGCTCAGGAACTCATTAATTCCAGTGTCACTGATTTCTGGTTTTTCTTCTCTTGCAGATGTTCAGGCAGTTGCTTATGAGGAGCCAAAACACTGGTGCTCCATTGTGTACTACGAGCTCAATAATCGGGTTGGAGAGGCGTTTCATGCCTCCTCCACGAGTGTGTTGGTGGATGGCTTCACTGATCCTTCAAACAACAAGAACAGGTTTTGCCTGGGGCTGCTCTCGAATGTTAATCGGAATTCCACCATTGAGAACACCAGGCGGCATATCGGCAAAGGTACTGCTGGTTCTATTCCAACTTCAAGGCACTGAGGGGAAGGCAAAGCAGCAATACTTCCATGAGGGCTGGTGGGTTGC
>JAHTLZ010000330.1:35776527-35789669 GCA_023846285.1 Phrynocephalus versicolor
CTGGTGCTGGCCATTCAGGAGCTGTGCAGGGAAATGCATCATCTTGCCTCCCTGTCTGATTGGCCAGCGCCAGGGAGAAATAAAGATGATACATTGGAGGTTTCTTCCTTGCTGGAGTTTTGCCCTGCACGACCCCCGAACAAGGTAAGGGATTGGTTGATTGGTTGACACCTTAGACCACTGAAAATCACAAACAACTAGCTCTCAGCTATGTACAGGTCTTCATCAGGCTGAACTCTGGTGATACGTGGAGATGCCTATACTGACATTAGCAGCAGCCAGCTCATGAGGCCTCAATCAAACCATGTAAAGAAGTAATTCTCCCGATGTTACTATGTTTGGTTGAAATATATACAATTCCTCATTTACATGTTTTCCTGTGAACAGAAGCTACTCATCCATATTTCTTTTCATAGTGGCTTTGAATACTTTTATCCCCTTCCAGCGCCTTCCTTGGAAGATCAATCTAACCAGTTTCCTGTCTCTTTACAGGAGTGCACCTGTATTATGTTGGCGGGGAAGTCTATGCAGAGTGCCTTAGCGACAGTAGTATATTTGTGCAAAGTCGAAATTGCAATTACCACCATGGTTTTCATCCAACCACAGTATGTAAAATTCCAAGTGGCTGCAGTTTGAAAATCTTCAACAACCAAGAGTTTGCTCAACTTCTGGCTCAGTCGGTGAACCATGGCTTTGAAACAGTCTATGAACTCACCAAGATGTGCACTATCCGCATGAGCTTTGTAAAGGTAGGCATGATGGGTGGACACTGACAGAGAGCCTTATAATTTTGTGAAAGAGCATGATTAGTGTATTGAGCTGAGGTTATTTTATTTCTTGGTCTCCCATCAGCAAGGCTTAAAGGAGTTGTTATTCAGTAATTGACTCTTCCTCTCAATTGCAGGCTTTAAAAAAAAGACCCTCCAGTTTCCCAAAAATAGTGCATGCCATGGAATGTTCTAATACCTTTCTTAAGATAGAAGTTGGGGAGGGAGGGCAGAACAGCCACTGAAAAGAGCTGTTAACCCATTATTGGTCCTTGCGTGGACAAAAGGTATGAAGAATGCCTTCCTCCTCAAAAGGGAGAATGGGCTGCAAAATGGCAAATGTGTTTCAATGTAGGAAAATGTGAAGTAATGCATATTGGGGCAAAAAAATCAAAACTTTTATCTATTGACTCATGGGTTCCGAGCTATCCGTGATGGGTCAGGAAAGAGATCTTGGTGTGCCGGTAGACAGCTCAATGAAGGTATCTACCCAATGTTTGGCAGTGGTGAAGACGGCCATTTCCATGCTAGGGATTATCAAAAAGGGGATTGAAAATAAAACAGCCAACATTATAATGCCATTATACAAGATGATAGTAAGGCTGCACCTGGAGCATTGTGTACAGTTCTGGTCACCACAACTCAACAGACATAGTAGAACTGGGAAAGGTGCAAAAGGGAGTGACTAAAATGATTACTGGGCTGGGGGACCTTCCTTATGACTAAAGGCTAAAACATTTGGGGGGCTTTAGTCTGGAAAAAGGCGCCTGATGGGGAATATGATAAGAGATGTACAAGATAATGCAGGGCATGAGTAAAGCGGATAAAGGGACACTCTTCTCCCTCTCACAAAATAATAGAACTAGGGGACATCCACTCAAATTGAGGGTTGGGAGAGTGAGAACAGGGTCAGCGTGTAGTCTGTGGAACTCCCTGCCACAGGATGTGGTGATGGCATCTGACCTGGATGCCTTCAAAGGGGGATTGGACCGATTCCTGGAGCGATTTGAGGCAGGCTCCATCGTTGGCGTCCTTTAAGAAAGGCCTGAAGACCATCCTTTTCAGGGACGCCTTCAATAATGACTAGAGTTTTTTATTTATTTATTTATTTATTTATACGCCCATATGTTGGAAGTTTGCCCCTGCTGCTGCCACCGTCTCTGTCTTTTGTTTTTATGTGAACCACCCTGAGTTCTCGTTTGGGAAGTAGGAGCGGTATATAAGTGTGAAAAATAAATAAATAAATAAATAAATAAATAAAAGTCCATCACAGGTTACAAACCATGATGGATATGTGTAATCCCCAGGCTTAAAACCAGGGTACTTCAAGGGCCAGATGCAGGTGAGTGGTATCAGGAGACAGATATCTAGTCACATTTGGTGGGGCCACTGTGAGATACAGGAAGCTGGATTAGATGGGCCTTTGGCCTGATCCAGCATGGCTCTTCTTATGTTCTTAACTACAGCAAGAGAAAGCATTGGGTCTCCAAGGAAGTGCATATATTTTGCTGCTGCTGGGCCTGCTTATGGAATAGACAGTGAAAATGCTTGTTTTTAATTGCATAAATATGACTCCATATATCCCAGGATAAGTAGATCTAGCATCCTTGCATTTTGAATGATTCTGCCAGCTACCAAAACCATTGGACGGGAAAGCCACTTTTCCAGCGCACAGCTATTAAATCTGTCCTATTCATATGTTTGGCCAGCGTGTCAAAAATCTTTCTGAACAGCAGGAGTGTTGCTGAGCTGAAGCTCAAGTACGGTGCCCTTCATATTAGCCAACTTCAGACTGAAAACTAGTATCCTAGATGTGGAAATTCAAGCTGCAGAACCAGATTGTCAGCACTGAAATTAAAATATTGTTGAAATCAAAACCTGCTGGCTGGTATTCAAATTGGGTTTTTTTAAAAAGAAGACAGAGCATTTTTTTTTCAAAAAGAGATGTAGCATAACAAGTACGTATAAAAATAGACAGTACACAGTAAATACCTAATTAACCAAAAGGAGTACAGAAATGAAGCTTTATCTTCAGGTAGAGGACAGATTAATCCAACACATCAAATACCTGTTGCAATAGGCTTTGGGGGGTATCTAGCAGAAGGCCAACAACATCTGGCTTGCCACACATTTCCCTAGCCTTAATAAATTGGGAAGGCACCATGGTTCCCTCCCTCCATGCAGGGCTCAGCAGCAGCGCAATATCCTCTTCCCCCGTGCACTGAAAGCAATCATCTTCAGCCCCGTTGGTTCCGGTAATGCCAGAACCCATGCAGGGAGGTGTGTGCATGCATGCACTGGGGCAAAGTTGCACACACAAGAGGAAAGCATGGCTAAAACTTAGAGGTAATGTTGGATTGCCATTCACCGGGTTCGCCATTCCAGAGCCTGGATCCAACCACTCAGTTAACTTTAGGTGGCATATTTGGCAATATACGTATTTGCATCCATTAGAAAATGTCTTGTCAAGCAGCTGCACATTATATTTAGGGAGTGAAGATAATACTGAGTGCTATGCAGATAGTAGTGTGTATTGAATAAACATCCTAGGTGCAGAAGATCAAAACTGCATCACATCACTGACAAGTGCAAACATCAGTAGATGTTCTTCCTTTTAGGGAACAGAAAAATCAGTGCATTTTTAAAAAAGTAAATATGGGGATAGAGGAGGAGAAGGATTCACTGAATACAGCATTAAATGTTTTTCCATTCTCACAGTGGCAGTGTCCCTCCAGTGAGATCAAATGCTGTTATATAACCTTCACACTTGTCTTGTTCCAGGGTTGGGGAGCTGAATATCACCGGCAAGATGTCACAAGCACACCATGTTGGATTGAGATTCACTTGCACGGTCCGCTCCAGTGGCTGGATAAAGTTCTTACGCAGATGGGTTCTCCTCATAACCCCATCTCTTCTGTGTCTTAAAAGGATTCGGAGCAGCTGCAACTTCAGAAACTATTGAGCCTTGCATGTACTTGAAGGATGTATGAGTCAGACACATGTGCAAAACTGGCAGCAGCCTTGATGATACTTGACTTCTGTGACCAACCGTTAGATCAGGAGAAAAAAAAGAGAGAGTTGCTGGTATCAAGATTTTTAGTTTACAATGGTAGTTTGTATGTCCTTTATGGAGGGCAGTGTGTATCTTATGACCCTTTAGGCAGGGCAGTGAGTAATAAATACGTAGGGATGACCAAGTCAGTGCAATGAGGAAGATACTGTTCTTGAGAGATCTGATAAAACTGTTAGATCTCCTTGTATTGAGCATCCAGTGTGTTCTGCAATGAGTGCCAAAATTTGATCGTCACTCTTTCTCCTCTTCTTAACCAGCTTTTCATCATGTCTGAAAGCCACTGGTCTTGGTAGTAGTTCCCATCCTCTGAAAATTTAAGGCTTCTGTGTAACCTTCTGAAACTGTGTACTGACCATACTGCGGAAAGAATTTTTAGGTATGCTCTTTGCTAAATGTATGTACAGTGTATTTGGAAGTTAGAGATGGACTAGCCAAAAGAAATTAGATAGATGGGGAAAGAGGGGGTGGGAAGGGAAGCTGACAAGGACACGTAGAATAATAATGTAAACATAGTTTGTTAAACAAGTCCAAGTCTTGCTGTGTGCATTTCATTTTTATAGTGGTTTCATCCTACTACTAACCAATATATTTCTGCCCATCCCCAGCTTCAGAGGGCAAGGGTGGGTCAATAGATGCTTTTGTCATGTACTGCAAGGTCTGTATATTTCAAGACAAATTGTACAGCCTTTCAGAAATTGGGCAGTTTTATGCAGTTCACATAACGGAAGTAGCTGTTTCATTTTGTAAGAAGTTTGTGTTTTGCCAAAATAGCAGATGTTAGCATATGTTGGGAGGAAGTGAACAACCTACTCAAATGTTTCAGACTTTTAAGGTTAATTTTTTACCATTTTAAATTGTTTTCTTTCTGCTAATGTTTTTATATTCATTCAAGCTGTAATACTTTTTCAGTATTTTTTTATTCCAAAACTTAGTGGTTCATCTCTACTGAAGTTCAAATAAATGTATTGCTTACTTTGATTAAAACTTGTTTCTTGTGCATTTCTTATCAAGCTTTAACATGCCTATTATAATATGAATGAACAAAGCTTTGGTTGGGAAAGAAACACAACATTTGTCACCATGGAAGAGCGAAGAGTACCCTTGTAGTATATGTATTCGAAGAGGGATGTATGTATTAGAAGAGGGTGTTAGTCTGTGCGAGCATGTCAGGCATAATTCAAAGGAAAAAACAAACAAACAAAAGAGAAAGACCATGTGGCACCTCAAAGACTTATATTTTAATGTGAGCTTTCTTGGATCAAGTCCACTTTATCAGACATATGGAATAAAATGAAATACAGAATTTACAAGTTGAGGTTTAAGAGTCTGGGGTGTGTGGTTACATCTTATATGCAGCAATATATGACCCATGTTTGATTTTCAGTTCTACTGTAAACATTCCCATAGGCGACAGAAAGCATAACCAGACATGAGCAGAAAAGAGCATGGAAGAGTGGGGTTAGTGTTGTTTTAGTGTAGAGAATATTAGCGGATTTTTTGTTTACAATGAAATAGGCCAGGCCTGCCCAACAGGTAGACTGGGGGCTACCAGTAGCCCGTGAAAGGTTCAAAAGTAGCCCGCCAGCCATCAATAAAAAATGTGAGGGGATAAGTTATCCACCTCTACCTCCCCCAACCCAAGGACCACTGCCCCAGCAAAGCTCTGGGTCTGCCAGCCCAGTCTCACCGAGTGGGGCAGTTCAAGGGCCATGGCACAGTCCCCTGTTCTCCCTACCGGCCAGATGATCTCATGACCAACTGAGTTGTTGGTGCAGAGTGGAGGAAGGGGAGTGGAGGGGACAGTGAGGGGCAGGGTCATGGGTGTGCCAACCTCCTTTGCGTGTTGACGTCCCTCACTTCTCTCTCCCCCCCAGAGAATTTCTTCCTCCCACCCTTCCATCCTCCTCCTCCTCCTCCTCCTCCCACCCCCACAGCTGCCTCACAGAGAATGTGACCTGCCATTCCTCCCGCTCCCCTTCTGAGCCATTCCCTCCTTGCGCCGCCGTGGCAATGTGATTGCCCTGCTGCTGGCTTGGCCCATCCCAGCTGCACAGCGAACTTGGCCTCGACAAACAGAAGGGGCGATCTGCACAAGCATGCACCTGTCTCCCTTGCACCGTCCACACGGGCTTGAGTGGGTGTAAGGGAAGTGTGTGCATGGTCAGCCTTACCATAGGAATGCATTGAAATATGTTCCCTCCAGAAAGGATTAATTGACTATCAATGCATTCTTATGGGAAACCACTGCTCTACTTACAATTTTTTTTACTTATGAGCATGTGCTTGGAACAGATAAAATTCATAAGTAGAGGTTTTAGTGTAGTAGCCCTCAGGCACTTTCGTCCGGAACAAGTAGACCTCGGCCTGTTCAAAGTTGGACAGCCCTGAAATAGACCATGGAGGTAAGTCAGAAAAATTAAGGGAGCAAGGGGAATTAGAAGGAGAAAGAAAAGTGAAATACTGTACTGTACTGTGATCCTTGAAAGACATGACAGGTTTATTTCCATAAGAGTTTATGGATAAACATCCACTTCTTTTGACACAAAGAATACAAATGCATGCCTTCTATATTTACACATATCTCTGTGGTGGTGATGTACAATTATAGCAGTGGTTCCCAACCTTCCTAATGCTGCAGCCCTTTAATACATTTCCTCATGTTGTGGTGACTCCTTGCCCTGCTTGGAAGAGGCCACAAGCCCCTTTTGGCAGGCCACTGCCACAGATGCCATAGAGAACTTCCCTCTTCAGGCATCCTCAGCCAATCGCAGCCTCCGGTGCCATTGACTAACATCCCCTCCCACCTATCAAGTTGTAACTCACTATTTCCCCCATTCCTCCCCCTCCTCCTCCAGACCCAAGCTGTTTGTGCCTTTTTCTTCACTGGCTCATGGCAACCCCTGTAAAGTGGTCTTTCAGCGCCCCCCGCAAAGGGGTCCAGACCCTCAGGTTGGGAACCACTGAATTATAGGGACATGTATTTACATTCATGTCTGAAGAAGTACCATATTTTTCCTTCTAAGGCCCTGCCATTTATTAGATGCCCCCCACTTTTAAGACCCCAGATTAATAAAATTAATAAATCCTCCTTCAGTTTTCCTCCTCCACCGCCACCACCACCCCGCTGTTTCCTTTCGCTGTTTCCTTTTGTTTTCGCATTCTGAACACTTTGGTGGGGTAGAGGAGAACCCAATCTGACCTTGCTGTTTCCCTCCGCTGTGGGATGTCCTGCAGGATCAGTTATGTCTTTTCAGCAGGGAAAGCCGCCTGCTTGAGCAGTCCATTAAGAAATGGCTTTTCACACTGAAAAAAGGTGTGGTTGAAAAGAATCAAAGCAGAAAGGAGGGCAATCAAGCACTGCTAGTGAAACAGTGAGGTCTGTTTGGATCCTTCACCCCGCCCCTTGCTGTTTTCTTTTCTTTCCAGGAGTGTGTGATTTCCCTCCTTTCTGCTTAAGGCATTTCTTAATGGGCTGCTCATTTCCGGGGCTTTCTCCGCTGAAAAGACAGAGCCGATCTTGCAAAAATCAAACTACAGAGGAGGGAAACAGCAAGGTTAGTTTGGGTTTTCCTCCATCCCACCCCCACCCATAGGGAAAGGCTTACTTCCGTGTATATGATACCCCTTAATTGCTAGTGCCATGTGTGTGTTTTTTTTTTGGGTGGAGGAAATAGCATTACTGTATGTACACAGAAAAATACAGTATCTTTTGGTCCATGCAAGATAGCTCAGCGGTTTAGATATCTGGTTGTAGAGTCAGAGGTTGGGAATTGGATTCCCAATGTTCCTCCTTGCCAGAGCTCTTCCAGCTCTGCAATTCCAAGATTATTATAAAAGTTCACACTGAAATAAATATACAGTGGACCCTCGTATAACAAATGGTTTGTATAACATAAAATCTGTACAACATAACAAATTCTGGACATAGGGGAAATTTGCTTAACAGAATCATCTATATGGGGTGAATCCGTACAACATAAAAATGGTTGCAATTAGGGATTACTCTGTTTTCAATGCATTCCTATGGGAAATTTGTATAAAGGAAAATTAGTTTAACATAATTTCATTTGGAATGAATTAATTCCTTCATACAAGGTCCCACTGTATTAGTTTTTCAAGCCCCACAATGTTTTATTTGCCTGTCTGCCTTTTCTTTTTTCCTTTTCCTTTTGTCTCTTTAATTTTGCCAGCAAATTAAGACAAGGTAAGGTAAGTGTGAGTGGTTGTACAATTTAAGAATGGAAGGATCACCCGTAAACCAAATTGATACAATATTACTATCGACTTGGACTGACACTAAGCTATTTTAAACCATTTCTTCAAGGTGTTTGGTAGATACATTTCCTTCTGCTATTTCAACTCTACTTCTAGTGAGAACTGGAATTTTAAGATCAAACAGCATGAAAGTTAGTATCAAAAGTACATTTTGTCTTGGGGGGGGGAATCATTTTGTCTTAAAACTTGTCAGCCCATTGAATCAGTAGAACGTACGTACATATGAATCTACCAGTTTTCCATTGATTTAGTAGCCTAGTCTGAATTGTCTAGCTCAGATTAAGAATTGGGTTTAGATCTTCCCCCTAGAATAAGTGGGCATCCCAAAAGTAGTCAAATTTTAGCTGATGATACTGAAAACATCTTGTTTCAAAATCCCGTTTTGGAGAAACTGGTAAAAACCTTATTTCCTTAACATAGTAAACTGCACTAGATGTTTCACTTCAAACTGTGTTATAAGAACATAAGAGCCATGCTGGATCAGGCCAAAGGCCCATCTAGTCGAGCTTCCCGTATCTCACAGTGGCCCTACCAAATGCATCCGGGAGCGCACGAGACTAGATATCTGTCTCTTGATACCACTCCCCTGCATCTGGCCCTTGAAGTACCCTGGTTTTAAGCCTGGAAATGACATATCTCCATCATGGTTTGTAACCTATGATGGACTTCTCCTCCAGGAATCTGTCCAATCCCCTTTTTAAGGCATCCAGGCCAGTATCTGGAAGTTGAGTCATGGCAACTGGACTTCTTTTCTTGTGAGACTCAAACGTTTCACTACTCAGCCAGACTGAACCTCTTCAAGAACAAGTGCAGCTGCTGCACCAATTTAAATTGTGCAAGGGCATTCTTGGCCACCACTGAAACCTATGCATTGGTGCTCAGAGACAAATCCAGGAATACTGCCCAAGATGTGTACCTGTGTTTTCAGAGGGAGTATAAACCCTTCCAGCACAGGTTGCATCCCTATTCCTTAACTGCCATTCAGCCAGGAGCACTTCGGTCTTAGCTGATTTAAAATTCAGTTTATTTGCCCTCATCCAGTCCATTATTGACACCAGCAAGCCTGCAAATAGGGTCTGGGTCACTCAGGGCAAACATGGATTCTGCTCCCCCCCCCCGGTGGGCCAATGAGGGAGGTGTTAGCAAGTTTATTTTATTATATATTAAACACTCTTCCAGCGATTTCATGTAGATGTTAAATAACATAAGAGGCAAAACAGGACCCTGAGGAACCCTGCAGGTCAGCAGAGATGGTGTCAAATACGATTCTCCCAGCACCACCACCTGAGCTCTCTCCTCCAGGTAGGACTGGAGCCACCTTAGAACAGCACCTGGAAGTCCCATCCCAGAGAGATGGCTCAGAAGGATACCATTGGTGAGGGCACTGAAAGCCACTGAAAGGTCAAACAGAACCAACAGGACAGCTCCGGGTACAGTAACTACAGCAGTCTCTGTTCTGCAACCAGGTCTGAAGCCAGATTGAAATGGATCTAGAGATAATCCATCTCATGCTGGAATCCCTGGAATACGACCTGCTCTAGCACCTTACCCAAGAATGGAATATCAAAGACTGGTCAGAGTATTGTAGGACCCAAGAAAGGCTTTTTCCACAATAGTCTTATTATTAGCTCCTTTAACCATGCTGGGATACTATCATTTCAAGGTGGCATTCATCTTCCCATCTACTTGACCAGTCCCTTTCTGGCAGCTTTTATAATTCAGGAAGGGCAAGGATCCATCAGCCATGTGGTAACCTTCACCTCTCCAAGAGTCTTGTCCATACCTCTGGGATAATTGACATTTAGGGGTACTTTACCTGGGATCCACATCTCGAGTAATGACTTGCTTGCCCCTCTCAAGACTGGATGGTATTCAGCCCCCCCACCCACCCCTTAATAGGGTATATCCTTGGTTCAAAATGTTAGCAGAGTGTTGACAACAGAGGAGAGTGTTTGGTAGAAAGGTACAACATGTGCTGTGTAGGTACTTCAGCTTCCAACTGTGTTTTGTACAGACATAGCTAAATACAGTACAGTATATGAAATGCTACTAATTTGTACATGAATCTGAGACGTGTCATGCTTTATTAGCAGTCAGTAAGTAAAACCCCACCACTTTGTTACAACATGTAACAAAAACTATGTGTATTCACTATGACTAGATGTATAAAGGACACAGAAAATAATTCTATGGTACCTTGAATGATCTCAAGACTTCAGTGGAAATTACTGTGACAAACCTCCTGTAAGAATCCCAACAACTTAATAGCACATTAATACCACATGAAAACGTGTATGCTCCCCGACTTTAAGCCTCTTCACTGCCTTCCTTTGTTACACAAGAATAAACTAATGGCATTTGAAATGGCAGGAAAACACCACAAAGGAAATGTTTAATGGCACTACATTACAGGCACTAATTCAACATGTGACTCCCTCTGGCTTCCAGTATAGAAGTTGCTACGAAAGTGCTCAGCTTTTTTGGCTGAATATAGATTTGTTATGAAGGTGGAAAAGTACACAAGAAAAGAAACCCATTACACAAAAAAATATCACAACAAAGTTCTGCTTGATAAGAGGAGGTGGGCCTGTAGTTTATCCAGTGGATACCAAAGGCAACAATGCTTTGGGGAGGGGAGGAAAGGAGAAGGCTTGTAATTGCTGTACACTGTATTTTTTCTTGGTGTTAATGTGGATATTTCAAATAGCAAGCATCAGAATGCTGAGTATGATCTGATACTACACCAATAGTTTATGCCTTCTAGCAGGTGAAATGTCAATTGCTTTCAAACACCATCAAGTGGTAAGAATGAACACTACTTTAGCTCTAAATGTTTGCATAGCCTTGGATAGAAAGCACATCTACTAATTGCACTACAGTATGTGTAGTTCACACCTTTCTCAAGAGCAGATCCATCAAGTTCAATGAGATATAAATTGCAATTCTACATACCCATTTGACAACAATACATTGGCATTTATTTGTTGGTTGGTAGACTTAAATAAGATTATGCTTTGAGTTATCTGTGAGGGTCGCCCTGTCTTCTCCCTCCCTTCATTGTCCTCCAGATGGAGATACAGATTACGCAGGTTGCTTTACAAACTTGGAACTTTTATTAACAAGACTAACATCAACATTGGGGTCTTCAATAGCTCACCCTCCCTTCTCTGGGATAAGTGGCTCTGCCTCAGACCAGAACTCCGCTATTTGCCTGGGGGATTAATCCAGGTTCCACAGTCCATCTCCAAACAGGCATTTCCCGTGTTATGGAAGGGCCTGGGTCCACATTAAGTCCAGCTAATGTCTTAACTAGGATTGGGTTCTCACCCGCTGCTCCTGCCGCGGCCATGGTGGGGTCTTCTAATTCTCGGCTCCATGGGTACTCTGCCATATTTCCACCAATGCTTTTTGCTGCCCTCAATGACAGGCTCTGTGCACAAAATAATCTCACGCCTGCCTCTGACATTCCCTCTCTGCCATCTGACCCCAAAATGGGGCTTTTCACACCTTTTGTTCTCTCCACTCCCTCTCTGCCACTTCTTGTGGGAGTCTGAACATCGCCCATTCCCCAGTCCTGGGATCCTCCTTTACCACCTCCACCAACTCTTCCTCCTCCTCCTTACTTTCTCCTGCCCATCCTCGTACTGCCACCTCATAGTGCCTGCATCCCCCACCTCCATGGCTTCGCTCTCCCCTTCCTCTTGTGTAGGCTGAGTTGTCACGTTCTCCTGCCCAGGTGTTTTCTCTTGAGAGGAAGGTGCACCATCCTTCTCATATTTTCCTGTGTTTTTGCAACCAAACTCATTTCCATTTGCCACATCAAGTTAGTACTGTATTGTTCTATGGTCTTAAAATGCAATGGCATCTCCTAAGAGTCTTTATAGCTCAGCCTCACCTGTAAATATGAGAAGAAAAATTTACAAGAGAGAGTACACAATGAGCTAGGAATGTACTATATATGGGCACAGAAGAGAAATTAAAGCTACAGCTCTGTGCACATTCACTCCTAATGTCACTGAATTTAATGTGACCAACAAGTCATGTACAGCAGCTACTGATCACAAACAGGCTGACAAAATAAACTGAATATTTTATAGCAAAGCTAAGACTGTAATGTTAAATTTCGAGCACAAAATTAAAAAGAAGAAAAAGAAGAAGACATTGTAGGAGAGGAAAGCAATCCGAATAATTTACCTTTAGGGCACTTGTTTGTTCTTTAAACTACTGTACTGCATTTTATGTCTATTACTTATTTAAAGTAATAGACATGAAATGTTTGCATCTTTTCTAATTTAGTATACAGTTGTCCAGAAATGTGACAGCATATATAATAAAAAGACCTGAGGTGTTAAAAAGGCAAGAATTTATTTAATGGATGATGTGTTACTAACAGGAGCATAAAAACTGGTGGAGCAAATTGACAACATTACAGAAGAAATGATGACTGAGCCTACTGCTGAAAATAGTTTTTAAAAATCTGTAATAGAAATATTTTGAAGTACATCATAAACAAGTCACAAACAGATTGTCATAAGACAAGAATTCTTGAATGAGGATAAGGCAATTGTACATAAATGGATTGAATTATCTGTGATGATCTTCACTGCAGAAAATGTGACAGGCATACAAAAATATGCAGTTTTTGAGACAAGGGAGCTGAAAAACTATTTTTAAAAGACTGTTTGTATCCTTAGAACCACTGGCAAAACAAGTTAAATGAAGCGTATTTGTACAGTAGGTGAATGTTCTGCCTCCACTTGAAATACACATACAAGTTTGTTTTAAATCTCTTTTCTTTGCGGTATTATGTAACACCCTTGATCCACCAACTCTCACAGGCCAATATAGCAATTCGCTTTTTAAGCTTCCGCAATTGTTTTCTCACTTTTGCAGCGAGGCTGTTTGTTGGATATGCCCCTTGCCAGTGGATTCTAGGGCAAATCGTCAAGGGCAGCGGGCTTCTCCCGCATTGAACGCTTGGAAAGAAAGAAAGAAAGAAAGAAAGAAAGAAAGAAAGAAAGAAAGAA
>JAHTLZ010000330.1:35789679-35866124 GCA_023846285.1 Phrynocephalus versicolor
GAAAGAAAGAAAGAAAGAAAGAAAGAAAGAAAGAAAGAAAGAAAGAAAGAAAGTGGTGCTATTTTTCTTTATAAAATGGTCATTATTTTCAGGGGGGGATTTTTTGTGTGTGTGTGGTGGGGAATTTAAAAGGCTCGGGTTCCACACTATCTCTAGGGCCATCCATCACTGTTGCCGTTTCTAACAAGAGACACGCGAAGGCAACGACGACAAACATCATGCAAACTGCAGGAACGCAAGCAGGACTAAAGAAACGAAGGGTTAGATCTAACCTTTCGTAAGTCTATGGACCTCCTGTGCTGGACATAATAAACGGAGCATCCCGTTTATCTGCGTCTGCGTAGAAGCCCCGTTTGCCTCTGTGGAGAGGGGGGAGGCTCTACGCAGGCGCAGTTAACAACACTGCGGCCGGGGGCGAGATCAGGTTCAGGTCGTGTGTGCTCGGGCGTATCCCGGATGTAAACGGTTCGGAGAGGAGAGGTCATTTCCTTGCTGTGAGTGGTACGTCGGGGTAGGAAGGAGGGCAGGGTGAGTGTCAGCGTATTTGGATGGGCAGGCGGGGGGGCGGTGAGTTTGAAGGAAGGAAAGGAGACGATGATTATCAATCAATCAATCGTTAATTGCGGTCAGGTGACCCGTTCAAAGAAAAGAAAAAGAAACAGCAACAGCAAAAACAGCGCAATAAAGAGAGAGAGGCATAGACTGGGGTCACAGAGAATATATGCAATATGCATAGATCAGCCTTCTGCTAATAATACTGCCCTTCTATGAATTGCAGCCTGAAAAAATTAGCAATAGCAACCTGATTACACGCGATGCCTTTCTTGTTTCTGGGCTCAGAATGAAACGTCGTGTTTGCAGTGTAAATATTTAATAGAGGTAAAATTGCACCACAGAGATCAGGAGAGGTGGTATCCTGGAAGATGTGTTTTCCTGTCGTTTTGCTTTCAGTCTTTTTCGGAGTTCCTTATGGGGGGTTGGCCACAAATTCTGCGAGGCTTGGGAGTAAACAGCATTGTGGGGTCAGAAGCACTGTCACGAAGCCCTGTTTATCTGATATAGATCTCTGTCTTCTGTTTGTGTGTTTTGTCCTGTCAGCTGGGAACTGATTCATAATGACCCTAAGAGGGCTTTTAAGGTAAATTCAGTATTTAAGGAGTGGTTTTACCACCTCCACTCCCCAAGTGAATTTCCATAACTGAGGATTCGAACCATGTTCTTCTATAGTCGTTGTCTGTCACTCTACCCATTGCACCACATTATTTAGGGAAATAAAATTCTACATAGTAAGGCATATACAAACACTACAGTGGCACCCCAACTTAAGAGCAGCTCGACTTAAGAGCAGAAAACTGTTGGCATTTTATCTGCCACTTTACAAATTTTAGATATGGTCTGCTCGACTTACAAATATTTTTCTCCATTTTTTTATATTTTAAATTATTTTTTTCAATTTTTTAGATAGGTACCCTGACTTAAGAGTAGTTCAACTTAAGAGCATGCAATCGGAACGGATTAAATTTGTAAGTCGAGGTACAACTGTACTTGTGTCCTTAGCCTGATCTTTCTCTCTGAAATAGAATTAAATTATCCTTTGTATAATGTTAGATTGTGAAAATGTTGTGTAAATTTGATGCTCAGAGGTTATGATGCAGTAGCTGTTTATATGCCAGTAAGCTACTACTTGATTTATTGACATGTCCTTACAATTAGACTAAATAGACACTTACATCTGGGTGTTTTTTTTTAAACTCCTTTCAATCAAATATTGAATGTAGTTTTCAGTCTACTTTGGACCTATGTGTCAATGTCATTTTGAATTGCAACTCCTCCAAATTATCTCTTTACTGTCCTGTTTTTTTCTTATCAAAACATAGCCTATTCATTTAATTTAGCTCCCTCCATATTAAGTACAATAGGATTTTTTTTAATGTTTCTGTTTAGCAGATAAATTCTTATATCTCAGTATAATTACTCTTTTTTGGATTGTTTAGCCATGTTTTAGTCCTTAATATGCCAGTTCAGAAATACTTCTAAGAAACAGTTTTGACCAAAATATTTCTTGAGTATTGCAGATACTGTCAGTTTACAGTGTCTAATTAGGATCATTATAAAAAAAGCTAGAAAATGGAATAATACCTTTACTGAAAAGCTGAAATATGTATGTGTCCATAGGAATACATCATGCTATTCCTAATTGCAGAAATTCAAGAACTGTGATATAATAAAAGCAAAGCAAAGTGTTCTGCTTATATACCGCCCCATACTACTTCAAGTAGTCTTTGGGCAATTTACAGTTTTAATTACAGTATGCAGTTACACATTACACGCCCCCCCCCACAAGCTAGATATTCATTTTACCAACCTCGGAAGGATGGAAGGCTGAGTGAACCTTGGGCCTGCTACCTGCAAATGAACCCCAGGTTGTGAGCAGTTTTACCTGTAGTACAGGCATTTAACCACTGTGCCACGAGGGGGGAAGTGCACTCGTAATTTGATATTTATTTATTTATTTTTCTATTGCCTGTCTTCCAAAGGAACTCTGGGCAGTTAACAACAACAAACACATAAACAATGGAACGTTGAACAATATAAAGAGAAGTTACAAAGAAATACATAAAAAGAAATAAAACATACAGTATAACAAAGAGAAAGTACCCTTTCTCCAACTGTCACTGTTTCGATCACTTTCAGAATGTGGCAACAACATTCAGAAAGGGAGAGCTCCTTCTGTCCATGCACTGTCTGTGTATTCTGGTATATCGAGTTCAAAAAGTCCCTCTGCACACGTAGGGGGCAATGAAAATAAAGATGGAGGCTTTTAGAGGTAGTGCACATACCCTACTCGTATGGTTACTTAGTGTGAATACACTTTAATGTGATTATATAATTCTGTCCCATAGGTGACTCAGTATAGATCCAGTAAGATGGCTTGATAGCTCATTGAGTTGGGTAGCTGGTTGCAGACCCAGAGATCAGGAGTTTGATTCCCCACTGTGCCTTCTGGAAGAAACTATGCATGTAACCTTGCACGGTCGCAGGGCACCCCCAGAAGAAGGGAACGGCAAACCACTTCCAAGTAGTTTATACCTAGGAAACTCTGGAAGGGGGCACCATAAATTAGAACTAACTTGATGGAACATTGTTAGTTATTACATATCCAGCATGTATGTTGTTTTGAAACTGAAAATAGAGTATTGAATTACTGAGAACTTGTCTCCTTCTCCTAGGTTACTTTAGTTCATATTTCCTGACCCAAGAAGATATGAAGGGATCATCACAGCTGCTGCGATTTCCTCTCTCCTGTTTACTTAGGAATGTCAGGAAATCCTATTTGAAGAGCTTTTGGTGGAGCCAAGGATGTGCTCTGCTGTATAGCCAGCCGGATACGTCACAATCCTTGTGTTATTCAAGGAGAATGGTCTCTGCCAAAGGCTTGAAGACGGGCCTGTGGCATCCAGCAGCATTAGAACAGCAGCCCAAGGAATTATCTAACAAGGAGCAAAGACTTCTAGACAGATTGTACAATGGAGTAATCCAAGGACACAGAGCCTGTTTGGCTGAAGCTATTACTCTTATGGAGTCCACGCACAGCCGGAAGAAGGAGATTGCACAGGTGCTCCTTCAGAAGGTACTATCCTACCACAAAGAACAAGAACAGTTAAATAAAGGACAGCCGCTAGCCTTTAGAGTGGGTCAGTTCACTTTTGTTTGTGCAGTTACTGTTTCCCCCCTCCCCTTTTATTTAAAGTGCTTTCACCTACGAATGTTTAATGAAACATGGTTTGCCTAAAGTTAAAAGGGGATTGATGGTGGTCACGTTTGATCCCTCGCACAGTAATCATATTTTCATCTTCCTGAACAGTTGTATTGTGAAACCTGTCCCACATCCAATGTTTCTAGCTAAAGAAGCATCATCACCAGTAACCAGTGTCTGTTACTTCCATGTGCCCACAACATGCTTGACTCCTTTAAGTGCCAGCAGTTCGCCTTTAAATGAAGTCAGTGTAATTTGATTTCTGCAAAAATGTGATTATATGCAATGTGCCTGTACGCTAGGAAGAATGCTGAACCAATCAGACTTGAGCTGCATGATTATATTAAATGAAGAGTCTATGTACAATGTGAATTATTATTAGATAATATAAATGTTAAAAGGTAAACAAGCCATTTGTAATTTGAGAGGCAAGAATAGTCCTTGAGAACAGAGCACGAAATATTAGTAGCGAATATTTTTAACTGGCTTTAGATCCATGCATGCAAGAAGTGCAGTGCTTGCTGATTTTGCAAAGTCTGCAGATAGCTTTGCTTGGGGAAACGTTTGACTGTGTGCTGTGTTAGAATCAAGGATCTTCACCTCGCTACGCAGGTTTATCTGGTCCCCCTGGTGCTGGGAAATCAACATTCATTGAATGCTTTGGGAAGATGCTCACTGAGAGAGGACACAAAGTATCTGTGCTGGCAGTGGACCCTTCCTCAAGCACAAGTGGGGGTGAGTGTGCTCATGAAAGCATTGCCTGTTTCATACCCTTCACCTATAGCAGGCAGGTCCAAACTTTGGCCCTCCAGATGTTTTGGACCACAACTCCCAGAATTCCAAGGCTGTATTTCCAATGGCAAAGGACTGTGGGAGTTGTGGCCCAAAACATCTGGAGGGCTCAAGTTTGGACATGCCTGACCTATAGGTTTAGTACTGAACCCTCTTCCCATTTATCTGGAGTCAGTTTCCTTAAAAACTTGTATCAAAGCAAGTCTGCTCTTGCTCAAAATGGCTCTATATTTTGTCCTTGTTATCTACCCCTTTTAATTTTGCCAACATGCTGAAACAGACTAACATGGAATGAGCTGCTTTTTTGAAATTCATTGAAAATAATGATCATAGTCTGAAAGTTCAAACTGTAGTGTATTAGGCTTGAAAGTCTATTTTGTGTGTCTGTGTCTTGCTTTGCTGGAGAAGGATACTCCTTTGGAAAATGGACTTGGATTTGCTCAGTTACTTTGTTTCAGTTTATGTTACCCGGGTCCTGAAAATGTGATTTGTAATCAGAAACTGGACTGAAGATTTATCAAAATGTATTCCCTATTTTCTTTTGTACCTTAAGAACTGTTTATGAAAGATTTTTATGGGAAGAAGATCTTCTGTCCATCCCTTGCTTCTTGCTTCCTTGAAAAGGCCCTTGCAGGGTCAAGGGTTCTTCTAAAAAATGTAGGATCAGGTCCAGGGTTTGAAGGAAGAGAATTGCTCCTGATTGAGTAGAGGCACTTCCGATGAGCAGTAGAGGTATGTTGTAAGACAGGTCTTGTTGAAGGCTGCAGGAAAAAAAGTTGCAATTCTTTTAGAAGAAGAAGCTTATGTTGGTCTTGGGCAGAAGTTACTTATACTGTGACTTGAGTTGTTGTGCTACTCTTTTTGATGCTTAAGGTTCACTCCTGGGTGACAAAACAAGAATGACGGAGTTATCGAGAGATATGAATGCTTATATCAGGCCATCTCCAACCAGAGGAACACTTGGTGGTGTGACGCGGACCACTAATGAAGCCATCCTGTTATGTGAAGGAGGAGGCTATGACATTGTTCTTGTGGAAACAGTAGGTTGGTGAAACTCTTCTTATCTGTTCCATAGCATGGCTTCAATCATGTGGTCCAGTGGCTACATTTTGCATTTGAACCTGCTGAGTCTAGAAGGGAAGAAAAACCCGAGTCTTGCATGCAGCCAAGTCCATGGTAAATCATAGCATAATTCCGCTTAGGGGAAAAGTGTGTCACCCTAAAATAACACAGTTCATTGGATCCTGCACATACATCTCTTTGGGGACCATGTCTCCCCTATATTTCACAGATGCAGTTTGCCACTTTGGTATTAGCAATTAAAGGTCAATTTCTTCTTTTCCTTCCCAGGTGTGGGGCAGTCGGAATTTGCTGTTGCTGATATGGTTGATATGTTTGTATTGCTGCTGCCACCAGCAGGGGGTGATGAGTTGCAGGTACTCGTGCCACTTTTTGGTTAAAAAAACTACTCTTAGTATTGTGGACTGGATAGCTCGGTGGTTTAGGTCACTGTCTGCACAGCTAGAAGCTGGGAGTTCAATTCCCCAGTGAGCCTCCTAGAGTAGAACCAGCCTTTGTAGCCTTGAGCAAGCTGTGTAGTCCCAGGGCATCCCGAGACGGTTAGATGTAATCATTCATTCTAAATTCTAAATTTTATTTCTTCCATTCCATATTCTTTTCAGGGTATCAAACGAGGCATCATTGAGATGGCAGACCTTGTTGTCGTAAATAAAGCTGATGGGGACCTCATTGTGCCAGCCCGGAGAATTCAGGCAGAATATGTCAGTGCTCTGAAATTACTGCGCAATCGTTCAAAGGTTTGGAAGCCACAGGTCAGTATGTCCCAAGTATGTTCTTTTTTTCACAAGAAAATAATAATGGTATAAGACATAAGTTAAAGCTAATACCGTAGATAACATTGTAAATAGCAAAGTGCTAGTGTTTACTGCCTTTTTTTCTATAACATGTCTTTCCCCCGTTCCTACAATAGTGAAATATCTATAAAATGTATTCCACATTTTCTTGTAACAGTGATTTAACTTATATCTCACCTGTCTGTTTGGAGACATGATCAGAGCCTCTTTCAGCAGTTATATTCATTCTTTGGTTTAGTTTTTCTCCTGGGTTATACCCATAACTGCTTAATATTAATTTACTTTACTTAAAAAAAAACTATAGACCAGTAATTAATAAAACTGCCCAAGGGACCTTGCAGTAAAAATAAAACCTAAAATAAATTGCGTTGATGTTTCTAATGTGCTCAGTGTCATCATGTTACTAACCATCGGAATATATAATAGCCGGTTTATGCATTTATTTTATATTATATGGAAGGATTATTCATAGCAGTGCTTCTGGCATTTTTAACTGTCTATTAATGCTAAAATCAATCTAACAATTCCTGCTGCTACTATTTAATACCTTATCTGACTCCAGACACTTCAGACTAATGCATTGTCTTAATGTCCCCATCAGTTTTTAATATAAACTTATAACTGCATGAACTGCATTTCTTAATTAAAGCCTGCTGCTTTATTTAAAAAGTATTTTTTTAAAAAAAGCATGCCTAAATGTTTAAAACTGTAACACTTTCCCATCTTAAAAATTGTAAAAGAGAAATAATCCTAACAATGAAAAGCAGGCATATATCCAGTAGGGACCAATATGCCAACTCCCCCAAAGTCAATTGAATTGATCAATGAAAACATCCCCTCTAAAAGAGGTGAAATTTGAGTCTCTTGGGGAAATTCTGTAACTAAAGGACCATAGTATAAGAAAGACTCCTTGTGAGGTTTCTGAAACTGGTGGCACCTCAAGCAGCTCCACATTTGCTTATTGGGAAGCCTAGAGAGAGCTCATAAAGAAGAAGCATATGCTGCACTGTTATTTTTAGATCTTAATATACTAGCATGGGGGCAATGGTAAAAAGAGCAGCATGCTATTTTCCGAGACTTAATTGTTTCATTTTTAAATAAGACCGTTGAAATATATATACTGTATGTTAAAAACTAACCAAATTCCTGTCAAGTGAGCCCCCAAAACGTTTCAGAAGCAATTATTTGAGCAAAGTACATGAGCAAAGTAACAATCTTACCAAGCATTATGTTAGTTCTCAAAAGGAGTGACTTTAGTTCCTCATTATCCTTAAAAGTGAGGGATTAGAAATAGTACATTTTTTTCCATTTGTGGGAAGAAGGTATTAATTGAGATGACTTTGGCAACAGATCACTGGAGTCAAATTACTCGTGGCATTAAAGGCCCAAACAGCACTTTGAATTGTACCTACAAACTCATAACCAATGTAGGTGTCTCAGAATAGATGTCATGATTCCCTGTATCTATCAAGAAACAGGCAGCCATGTTTTGGATCAGTTTGGCTTCCAGATCATCAAGAGCGAATTCAGGCAGTTTTTTTAAAAAAAATAGCAACTACAATGACTGTATATTGTTTATTAGTTATTTGTGTTATTGATTCCTAAAATGTCAGTTTCTAAGCACCATTCCAATTCAAAAGTCTAAATTTTAATCATTTTTCATAGCTGTACAATTTTGGATTATCCCTTCCTTTGTCTTGGCTTCAAAGGTTTAAAAGTTAAATTACAAATTAAATATTTCACAGTACTGTATATGATTAATTTGAACTCCTGTTTAGATGAGCCATAGTAACCTTATTATCTTGCATCTTTCTTGAAAACATTCTGAATCAAATAGGTAATGCGAATCTCTGCCAAAACTGGAGAAGGTGTCTCCGACGTATGGGATAAGATGTCAGAATTCCGAGGCCTCATGCTTACAAGTGGAGAAATGCTTGCCAAAAGGCGGAGGCAGCAAAAAGTCTGGATGTGGAATGTAATTCAGGAAAGCATGCTGGATCATTTCCGGAGTCACTTGGCAGTGAGAGATCAGATTCCCCTTCTGGAAGAAAAGGTTGTCAGGGGTGTTCTGTCTCCTGGACTGGCTGCAGACATGCTGCTGAAAGCTTTTAAAGAAAAACCCTAACACCCATTGTGTAAAAGACAAGCACATTAAAAACATGTAAAATATTATTTTTCCTGAGGCATGTTCTTTATATTTCAGTGAAGTGGTATACTTCTGCAAAGCAGCAATAAGTTCTGTTAGATGGTCATTGTGGTGTAGTGGATAGGGTGATGGGCTGGGGCTCTGGAGAACAAGGTTTGAATCCCTGCTTAGCCACAGAAACTCATTGGAGCCACTCCTTAAATATCTCACCTAAGAGCCCTATTAGGGTAGCTATAAGTTGGGTCCAACCCTGTGGCTCAAAACACAAACAAAGGAGCAGTGTTCTGTAAAGTCATGTCAGTCCTCCTTATTTACACCCTGGTTATAGACAAGTACATGCAGGGGTGTGTTGGCTCAGTGGGCTAGAGTACTGGAACTGTCAGCTGCAAAGTTGGCAGCTCGGCGGTTCGAATCCCGGGTGCCACACAGCGGAGTGAGCTCCCGCTGTTAACCCCAGCTCCTGCCAGCCTAACAGTTTGAAAGCATATAAATGCAAATAGGTAAATAGGTACCGCCATAAAAAGCAGGAACGTAAACAGTGCTCTGTGTGTAGAAATGCATTCAGACATGCTGGCCACATGGCCATGGACTTAAGAACACAAGAACAGGCTTGCTGGAACAGGCCATAGCCCATCTACTCCAGCATTCTGTCTCACACAGTGGCTCACCATTTGCTTTAGGGTATTCCAAATGTCTTTACTTGCTTATGATTCACTGCAAATGGCATTGAGAGATATCCTGCCTATCTCTCCAACCCGGAGTTTGTCCTTAGGCATCCATAATGATAGCCATTGATACCCTTGTTCTCCATGAACTTGTCTAATCCTTTCTTAAAGCTGTCAAGGCTGACAGCTATCACCACTTCTTCTGGTAGGGAGTTCCATACACCAGTGATCCTCTGGGTGGAAAAAGTACTCTCTCTTATTTTTTTGAGATCTAGCACCCAAAAGTTTCATGGAGTGCCCCCTAGTTCTAGTGTTGTGCAATAGGGAAAACAGTTTTTCCTTATCTACTTTGTCCACACTGTGTATGATTTTATAAACTTCAATCAGGTCACCTCTTAGGCGCCGTCATTCAAGAGTGAAGAGGCCCAGTTGTTGCAGCCTCAGATGGTAAGGAAGGTGTTCATTCTAGTTGCCCTCCTCTGCACTTTTTCCATTTTCATAATATCCTTCTGGAGGTATGATAACCAGAACTGTACATAATACTCCAGATGTGGCCTCACCATAGATTTACAAAGAGGCAAAATGACACTTGCTGACTTATTTTCTATACCCTTCCCAATGTACACAATACTCCAGATGGGGCCTCACCATAGATTTACAAAGAGGCAAAATGACACTTGCTGACTTATTTTCTATACCCTTCCTATTGATCCCTAGCATTGAGCTTGCTTTTTTCACTGCTATGGCACACTGGGTTGACACTTTCATTGAGCGGTCCACCAGGACACCAAAGTCCATTTCCTGATTTGGTGCAGAGCGTTCAGACCCTATCAGTTTATAACTTTAATTGGAGGGGGGTTGCCCCAAGATGCATCACTCTGCACTTACTAATGTTGAGGCTCATTTGCCACTGGTTTGCCCACTCCCCCAGTGTCAAGAGATCCCTCTGGAGCTCCTCACAATCTCTCAGTTTTTACTACCCTGTATAATTCAGTGTCACCAGCAAATTTGGCTACTTGGGTATTTACTACTACTTCTAGATCATTTATGAAGTTGAAAAGCAGCGGCCCCAGTACAGAACCTTGGGGGACCCCACTCTTTACCTCCTTCCACTTGGAGAAGTGCCCATTTAGTGTTACCCTCTGTTTCCTGTCCCTTAGCCAGTTGGTGATCCAGGACAAGACCTGTCCCTTTCTATTCCATGACTTGCACAACACTGGCTCTTTAGCTCAAAAACGGAGATGAGCACTGCTCCTAGAGTTGGACAAGACTATCACACATGTGCAGGGGAAACGTTTACCTTTTTATAGACAAGTCCAGACATACCTCGGTTTGTGAAATTAATGCATTTTCCAGAATGTTTCATACTGCAGAAAATTCATAAAGCAGAAATGCATGGGGGCACAATGCGTTCTGGGGAATTTACTGTGTGTGTGGGTTGTTGTTGTTTTTTTTTTTTTGTAAACAGATTTTTTTGGGGGGGAAATGTAAACCGAGGCATTATTTTCAAAGGATTTCCTTTCATGAACAGAAAATTACGTTAACAGACGTGTTCATAAACCGAGGTATGCCTGTATGTAGTTGTGATGGTACGTGAGTGCATTGGATAGTTCAGCTGTTCTGCATACAATTGCGATTCATAGCTGATCTACAGGATATACTAGAGATGCTTCTCACTGCTTGCACCTTGTGAATTAGAAATTGCCATTGAAATGGTAGTAAATTGGACATTGGCTTGTCTTTCATTTCCGTTCAGAAGACCACATCTAAATGTGTCTAACTCTGCACAAAGCAGATGATTCCTTTGAACTGCCAACACTATAATAATTGCTAGTATTGTATGAGTCTGAGAACAGTAGCAGCTTGCTCTTAAGCCTTGTTACAACAGGAAAAGGATGGAACCTTGCAGCTACACCAGCTTGCTTCACACCACCCAGCTACATTTATGCTTGAGTGTGAATCCTTTTCTGCCACAGATTGTGTATGCTTAGCTCTGCTGTGTCTGAACGTGTGTGTTCAAATCTTGGATGATTTATTTCTACAATCCTCTCACAGAGGAACCAGTCACATTGAACCTGTTAACAGCCAGGGCGTGGGCGAGAACTAGGATATCTGCAAGGGGGCCAGGACCAGGATGTCCCCAGAAGCCAAGAGTGTGGTCAGCCAGTCCAGGGTCAAGAGTTGGTAGTCAGCCAGTCTGAGGTCAAGAGTCACACACAGACACAGTCCAATAGGGGTGGAGGGGTGCCAAACAGGCAGGTTTACAAGGTAGTGGAGTTCCAGGGAGGACCAAGGTAAGAGGGCCAAAGCTTCAGGTCTCCAAAGCCTCACGTTGCTGAGGCAAGGAACAGGGAGTGTGAGCTGCTAGCTTTATGCTAGTAGGAAGCCCACCAGCTGCACTCCCTGCTTGCTTCATCCTGCGTGGGACCTGATTCTGCAAAGAGGCAAAGTCAAGTGTCCCCGATCCTGACAGAATCCAGCAGTCCCTTTTTAGAGCAAAAATGGTCAAGCAACATAGGTAACATTTATTCTGACTTGACCAGGATTGCACCTCACACATTTTAATGCTAAAATTTCACGAGAATTAATTAGATTTCTAAATCTCATGGGTAATGGCTAGGTTAACTGGTTTGTGTTTGGGGGGGGAGGGGTTTAAGCAATTTGTTGCAACAGCATGAGGAAGGCATCACATAATCCATAGTGAAAAAATAAAAACTTCTGTGCCACACGATATCCCCATTACATGATCACTGTGCCAAATTTAAGGGATTCAATCCTTCCTTAGAGGACATCTTTTCATGCACAAAAATAATGTTTTTCCCCTTGAAATGTGGTGCTTGAAGTCATATGCTATTGTCTGACTGTTATAATGCCAAAGTTGTTCTCGTTAGGAAGTTTCGCTGCATATATCTAATCTACACTGGTCTTTTGTAAATCCCTTATTTCCTGTAATACAAGCTTGGGTGGCCTTTAATATGTGTAGCCCTTCTGCCTATTGCTTCCTTATTTCTGTAGACGTGCCACGCCCCTTTTCCTTTTTAACTGCTGGTGTGGTTAAGTAATTTCTCCTCTTGCCTTGCAGTGCACATTTACCCTTGAGCTAGATTCCTACTTGCAGCGTTGTACAAAAATAAACAAGGCCACACTCTCTCAGAAACATTGTCGATTTTTGAAGGAAACAAGAAGGCTTGTTTCTGGTAGATTTCTTCTTCAGGATTTTACATAAAATTGCTACAGCTGCCCAGTCTTTTTGAAAACTGGACATTCTGCTGAACGGGGAAGAGAACAGAAAGAAACTAGAAGAGAAAGTCAAGTGGAAGCTCTGAAGGTCTACCATATAGTTCCTTCAATTCAGTTTCTTAAATATCACTCTTGTATCAGTAGAGAGAAAAGATTTGGAGGATTGTATGGAATAAAACTTGAAACGATCAATCTCGGCAGCAGAAGATATAAAAGTAGCAATATGTATTGGAGTTCCATATGTGAGAAAACTGAATAAAGATAAAACTATGTAGTAACCATTTTGATGTTAAGGATTAAATATGCTATTTTAATAGAAATTGGAAGAGTAACACACTGAAGGAAATTTGACTGATTTTGATAAAATATTATGGACAAAGACAGCTCAAGAAGGCCAACAAAGGTAGTGTTGGAATAGAAGATAAAATGGTTTTAAACCTTCTGCTTGGAATAGGACTGTTACTCAATGTGTAATATATGTTTTCCCACAGCAGAACCAAGGATCATTCCATTAGAATGCAAAAGACTCTTATCCTTGAAAATTTACATTGGTCTTGGTAGTCATCTAGATAGAACATATTTTTAATATTTAAGCTCCATAGAAAGGATCAAGCAAAACTACTGATTTTTTAAATCGTGTAAATTAATGGTATTAAGGTACAATTGTGCAGCACGTTTTGCAAGTTATTTGTAATAACTTCCTTCAACAAAAGATAGAAATTGACTTTCATGTAAGTTATTGGAAAAGGATATGCTCTAGTGAGGATAGAGGTGAGACCAAAAATGCTTTACACATTTTTACTGCCAGTAACCATGCCATGGACCTTTATACGGAGGAAATATCTATACAAAAAACATAAAAACAGTGCTATCCTTATGAGTAGCCCTAGCAAGACTGGGTTTGGCTGGACATTTCCCCATCCCTGCCCTATATATTGCAATATATCTAGCATTCTCTATAGAAGGATTAAATTGTGCTGAGGAAGCGATGTGGTGAGTGATTCAATTATGCAACCTCTTTTGCAGCATCGGAAGGGCTTCTGATTTTACAGACGTTTAGGCACAACTTAAATACAGGTTTGCACAAAGGGCTCCAGAGTATCCACTTAAGAATCAAGCCTTGTTTGCAGCTACATTTTGAACTATCTGTCCTGTGCAATAGAGTGGAAGGCTGTAGATCAGGCTGAAAAGCTTTTGGATATCAAAGGAATATGAAGCAATGCTTGGGAAGTATCTTTCAGAGTGGGAGCTGTAATTAGTCTGCTGCTGCCTATACAACAACGATTTCTTTACTGCCTTAAAGGCTAATAAATTTTATAATATAAGCTTTCATAGAGCAGAGCAACTCTACCAATTATGTGAAATTTTATCATCAGAAGGCAGTTATATTCCCACATGGATTAAGTTGGGTGGCAGGGAGCTGTAAATCATGTGCAGAATAAGAAGAATGACTAGGACAATGGTAATTGGTAGGAACACATATCATAGTATGTGACCTGGTAAATCTTCTCACATAGTGGGCCATGAGAACATATACAGCGAGTTTCTGGACTATACTGAAGGTACACATTGTCCAAGGTGCTTCCATGCATTGGCCAACAAGCTGCCTATGGCAAGGCCAGCTAGCAGAACATGAGTATAATAGCAATGGACTCTCATGCTCCCCAACAGCTGATGTATTCTGTTCAGATCCAAACATATCAAATCAATGTTTATTGCCATTTCTAATTAAGCTATTATCAGGTTAGAGCCACTCCTTGAATCCATACAACAAATGACACTGGGTTGCTCCTTACACACATGCAACTGACCTAAAAATTGGCATTCTACCATGCAGCTTTAACTTATTAATATATAAGCTAAAGGTAAATTGGAGAGAGAGAGAAAGAATACACTTTTCTGATCCAAGATTGGTGTGTTCTTATTATTTTGACCTACTATGTTGAACAACAGGATTTCAGCCAGTACATGTCTTGTTGGAAATTGAGCAAATGAATGATGGTCACGGGTAACTATATTAGGGGCTGAAATGTTGTTCCCAGAGTTAGCACAATGAAAAACTGACATCTGGGCTTTCTTATAGTATTTTTCCCCAATTTGCCTTTATTTATTTATTTATTTATTTATTTATTTATTTATTTATTTACCACACTGTCTTCCAGGAAGGAACTCCAGGCGGTTTACATTTGATTAAAAAAAAATCAACAAGTTAAGAACATCAGGCAAGCCCAAACTAAAACAATAGACCAACACAGCCCACCCACCCATAAAAAACCATATGGCTTCCTTATTATGGAGGTTACCTTCAGAGCTTCAGATGCTGAGAGGCCCTTGGTAGTTTATTTAGGTCCCCACACAGTAAGCACTAGGGGCTTAAGTGGGACTTCCAAATCAAACAAGAGATAATGAGCAGACAATTAGCAGCAACAGTGATTCCAAATTAATCAGTGGAAAGGTGTGTGGGTGACATGAAGGAGGCTATACTAAAACTTTATGCCCTTCAGATGCAGAGATTAAAAGGACTTTCCTTTGGAACAGGTGGGAATAAGCTGACTCCCTAGGAAACGTGCATAGCATTGCAGTTTACTCTACCCTTTTTGTGCTTAAGCCCACACAAAATGCAGGTTACACCTTTAACTTCTTTTTGCCCCTTTGCCTTTCTTTATAGGCTCTTCACAATGCTTCTGATTTCATGCCTGGTTGCTTAGCAACGTTTATGACGCAAAGTCCTTTTCTTTCTGCTCTTCCTCCCCCCACCCACCCACCCCCAGACTGCAGGCAAGGTCAACACTAAGCGAGGTTATTGACAACAAGGAGTGACTAATTGCCAAAAGTTATGTAGACTTGCCCGTTGGCTTGGAATTATGTAAAATTACCAGCTGGCTTTGAATTAGCCGCTCTCATGGCCCAGTACCTGTTCTTGGCTCCTGGCTTTACTTTGCCTTTTAGTCCTCTCTCCCCTGAAGCTTTTGAAGAGATAAAGTACATGGCTGTCAAAACCTGGAAACAAGCCGCTCAGGAGAGCCAGCGTTGTTCCACAACCTACGCGGGGGCTTTTGGAAGAAAAGGCCTCGATGTCCCCGCCTACTGCCACGTTGCCCCCTCTTCTCCTACACGCATGCACAAACCACATCCAACAGAGTAAGCATTTTTATTACATAACCACCTTGTGGGAGGAGGGAAGCTACGGTACCTGCTTTAGGAAGTGCCAAGAAGGTAGAAGTTACATTTTGACAGCACAGGCTGTGTTGGATGATTTGCAGAAGTGGGGTGAGGGGTAGCCAGGATTAGGAGCGCCTGGGGACAAAGTTCATTTTTTTTGCGCCCTTGCTGCTGCTGCCCCCCCCCACATCGCACCAACCCATCAATGGGGGGGCGAACCCTGCGGGGGTGGGGTGGGTGTGTGCACTCATGTGCGCATGGGTGGACAGGCATGTGCATGTGTGTGTATGTGTGTGTGTGCACATGCGTATGCGCACACACACCTCACACATCTCCCAACAAGGTGTGGAAGAGGAGGAGGAGGGTGCCGCGGCCGCCACGCTCCTGCCTGCCTGCTTCGCTGCTTGCCTGGCACATGGCGGCAGAGGGGGTGCCGTCACCAAGCCTCAAGGGAAAGGAGGACAGCTGGGCAGAGGGAGGGTACACAGCTTCCTCCTCCTGCTCACCCTCCAGGCGCCCCCAGATTGCTGCACCTGGGGCAGATGTACCCTTCTGCCCCCCCTAGATACGCCCCTGCTCCTTGGGGAAATTACTGCCACCCCCAAAGTAACCCTTTTCAAGCATTGTTTTGATGGAACTCTTATTAGGTTCATTGTAATTCAGGTAATGGTATATATAGGACAGATATCTGAATGGCTCAGCAAGATTTTCCACTCCTTAACTAGACCGGGGTAGTTTGACTCCAAGGTATGTAGCAAACTGACTCAAGCAAATGGCTTACTTAGTTACAGATGCTGACAAAAACAGCTGGTTCACTGCGATAAAGGAGATTATTTCACAAAATGGCTCAACATGAATGAGATAAATATGGATTAACTTTGTAGCGCTAATGATGGCTCATTTGTCATTTCAAGCTCACAAATACTTGTATAGCCTAAAAGGATGAAAAACTGAACTTCATACTACCCAAGTATGAGGGGGGTATATGTCATTAAATCAGTTTTTGCCAATGATCAATATGAAAGCTTTCAGGATTTGCTGAACCTTCTGACACAGCATTTTCTTTGTCTTGGCAAAGAGCTGCTCTTATTTTATTGAAGCCTTTTTTGACTGGATGAGTGCTATGTGCCCTGGGAATATAGGCCTCTTTCAATTCAGCCTGTTCACATTTGAGGCTCTCAGCTGTAGAACTGTGGTGACTGGAAGATTTTTATAATCATAGAGAGGGAAGCTCCCGTTGATGTTGTTCTTACCGTTAAATGGCTGACTGCCATTTTTACGGTAAGAACATGGCTTACTGCCGTTTTAAGGTTGCCAGGATGAGGCTGGGGTAAGATTTATCTCTTATCACGCAGGTTTAACCTCCCATGAGCCACCATGTTTAGGGAAAAATAGGAGAAACATGCCTATTGCCATTAGCAAATTTTAAAAATTTCCTGTTGGTTTTAGCTATGTGAGAGACTCTGTTTCCTGGATTCAGACCACTGAATACTTTATGTATGGAGAACTCTGGAAGGATTGCCATAACTCTGAATCAGCTTGTTATATGCCTTCCTGTCTTCTCTGACTGCTGAAAATCCAATGACTGAGTTACCGCCCCACCCCCCCCCCCCCAAAAATGTTCTATCATTAACAGCCCTGACCAGCCTTTGAAAACTCTAGTCTGTGGCTTCCTTCAATCCATCTCATATTTCATTTTCCTGAACCAGCCCGAGAGACCATTTAAAAAGGCTCACACGAACTCTTTGCAGGGATACTTTGAGCCTAGAATATCGAACCTTTTCACAGTATTCTAATTTTCTAAGATTGTGAATTTGGGGTTTTTATAAGCTGTACACCAGAATCATCACAATTATACCAAAGTAAAGCTTGAAATATCTTGCTTTGCATGAAATGAGTCTATCTCATATATTAGTTTCATCCTTTGAGATGACTTACTGAAATAAATGAACATTAGCACGATTTTCTCGACATTCACTTATAGAAGAACTCCATAAGATAACTGTGTGTATTATTAGAATTAATGCTAAATAGTAGAAAAATAAGAATGCTTACAATAAGGGGGGAAATTCTTGGCAGTCATAAAGTCACTGATTGCTATTGCTTAAATCTAACAAGTCATGAGGAAGTATTCAAGAAATCTTGGAAGATTTTGGGTGGTCAGAGCAAGACTCTCTTGTGTTTTGATAGCTAGTATGGATATAGTAAATCTTCCATTTTCATATTTCAATTTTTCCATGCTGTCAGTAAGGATAAAATGACCTTGCTGTTTACATAAATTGCATCTATGATGAAAAGCAGCTGTCTGTATTTAATGGATGAAAGATTTGAAAGTGCCATAACATAAAAAAAATGGAGGGTAATAGATATAGAAATGCAGAGGCATGAGGACAATACAGTACTTTGGTCTGATCTGGTATGACTCTTCTTATGTTCTTCATATCAAGTGCCCAGTCCTCATGGAGATGTAGTGCCATTATGAACACGTTGTCATGCCCAGTATTCTATTCCTACAGTTGTCATCTTATTGCATATGGAAAACCACCTTGGTGTCCAGATTTGGTAAGCAAGTCAGTTGCTGGAAGCAGGCCAATTCTAATTTCAGATGACACTATCATTTCAAGCCCTTTCTTCCTGGTTAACTTCCAAGGTTATGGGTCCATCACATGGGTGCTGTTATTGTGGACCTTTATTTTCAACAGATACTCCTTCACATCTGTCCAGAGCAGAGCTTGGACAGGTTACTGGCCATTGCCGTGGAGAATTTTGGGAATTACAGCCCAAGCAGCTTTTCCAAACTCAGGTTCAGAAGAACATCAACTCAAAAAAAAAAGTCACCTCCTTTCTCTCCTTGACCTCCGGAATCTCAGCTTGTAAATCTCTGTCTTTAGCTTCAACATTATCTGTACTTTGCTGTACATCATCTGCTTTAACTTTCTCCATTATTTTTCCAGTAATACCTGCTCTTTTCCCCCTAGTGTGTTTTTAGTAAACCAGCTTCACCAGCTACCTGGACCTTATGGGACTCCTAGACGCACCGCAGGTACTGACAGTGGTACATAACAAACAAACACACTATTCTTTAGCTTAAAAAAAGATGGTCAAGCAATAAATCTGACTTTAAATACTCAATTGATGATGAAACAGCGGGAGAAGAGAATTCTGGCTGAGAAGGCCTTGAACATAACTGGGTCAATAACAAAAGTCGTAAGAACGATACAATGGCATCTGATATGGATGCAGCTGGTAGCAGCTGGGAAGTGGCTGTTAGACTCTAATGAACTATGCTTGTAGACAAACCCTAGATGGCACCATAGAGCAGAGCACATTCCAAAAGAAATCTCATAATTTAAGCTAAAAACTTTTGAAAGTTAGGTGCAAGCAATTGTCTATATATGTTACATGGAGCATACAGGAGGCTCTTGCATTTTAATCACCACAAGAGTCATGTGAAGGATTTTAAACTGATGGAAACTTAGTCAAGTCAGATCTCCAGTGAAATCTGTGGGTAAACTGAGTTTTGAAGTCCCAGTTCACTTATCTGGAGTGGACTAGAGATGTGCAGGTGTAGCCTTGGACTACAACTCCCAAAATTCCCAAGACATCTATATCCTTGCTATACTGCCTGAGGAATTCTGGGAGTTATAGGCCAAAAACACAAACAGACACACCTATGCGCTAAGTTTATTGACTGCACCAAGACTAGGCAGAAGATAGACGAGATCTGGCTGAATGAGTAGGGTTGATTTTAGATACCTCCTCCCCATCTTTCTCTCCTCCTCCTGTATTTTCAGTATGACTTGACTGGATGGCTGTTGGAGCTGCTGTTATGTTTTGGGGAAGAAGTTGAACAAAAGGGCAGGGATGCATCAGATTCTCTGCCTATCACTGGCTTCAGTCCCTTGCAAGATCCATCCCCCCACCCCACCCCCTGAAATATGTTCCTTCTTAGCAGGAGGATCAATCAACATTCTAGATTCTGCTATCCTTTCTGTTTGGCCTTCTTGATATCAGAATGGTTAGCACACTGGGAAAGTCACATCCAGATGTTTTCCGCAGGGAAATAGGAAAGTTTGTTTACAGGGAATTCAATGATATAGAAAAACCTGCTTTCAGTAAACTAAGGAGGAGGTGGCGGAAGCTCTGACTTTTCCCTGGCCTCTAGAAAAGAAACAAGATACTTTCTCTCAGGTAAAAAAATGAGAAAAGTATGAGAAGAAAAAGGAAATGTCATCGCCCCCCAAAGATGTCAGAGTCAGGTAAACAAAAGTCACCATAAGTCAAGTCATGCAAAAAATGAGGATGTTTCTTATGCCACCAAGATTTAGATTTTGAAGAAAGAAGGGAGGACTGCATCCATTTTGTTTGTTTGTTCCCTTAGGTTTCCATCCAAATGACACAAAGGCATTTCAGGACCATTCACACAAAGTAAGTAGACCACACGTAAAACGCTAAGAGAGCTTGTATGCTTTTGTACATATAGCACAAGTTTCATTTTACCTGTAATATGAAAGTCATAAAGTCATAAGAGCAGTAAAGCAGGGAGGGACCAGAAGTGTCACAGAGTCCAACCTTGCAAAAAAGGAAACAAACCACTGAGGAGAAGCAGATGTAGGAAGAGAAGTAGGACAAAATAGCTGAAATCCTTTGTATAACTTAATATCCCTTTGTAAAGCTATCAAGATTTCCCCCCAGGCAGTCCAGATTGTTCAATTAGACTGTGCAGTCAACTGCACGATAACCATTTAGCCTGCTGCACACATGTGAAAGTGCTTTGTGCATAGCACTTCTGGTTTGCTGTAATTTTTGGTAGTGGTGCATTGCACATGCAGAGCTGCACAACACGATTTCAGCCAATGAATTTAGTTGGCCGCCCCTTCCCTGCTAAATGGATACATATGACTGCAATGTTAGCCTGCAACCTTCCACCTGTCAGCAATATTACCTCCATACATCAAGGCTAGTTGATTGTGGTTGTTAGGCAATAACTGTAAGAAAAAGAGGCAAGAACTTTGCTGTCATTAAGTAGAAAACAAGACTGTTTTGGTATGTTGCGTTCATGGATACTTAGGTCAATACCTTAGTAAGGCTGCAGTAGGAAGCTAATGCATAGTGTTCAAAGTTAGATGATGGATCGTTCTGAGTGAAACACATCCAGGGTAACTTCCAATTTAGATGCATGATTTTGATGTTTTTGTGTGATAATTATTAGGACGTAAGTGTATAACCATGGATTTTACAGCTTAAATTTAACATGTAATGTGCACACAATTAGAGTTCTGTTTAGCTCATGAATGCTCCACCATCTGGGGCTGAAATTTCAAGTAACTTCTCCATCACATTGTGTAGGGCTTATGTGGTTCAATATCTAGGGCACCTACTAGTGAGTGTTAGGAAAATAAATGGCAATGCCTCTGGGCTGTAATCGCCTTTCCTTTTTTACATGGAAATTTTATTTTCCTGTGGGGGAGAACCACTATAGTCTCCTCCTTCCTGAGGCACCATGTTAAATGGGGAGGAGGTGGTACCACTTGCTTCAGGTGAAAAATTGCTAGTTTTAGATTTGTATGAATGCTAGTCTGCAGCATCACACAATGCAGTACTGTACTTGCTTTGTTTAATTATGACTACATTATTCCATAGGTAGTCATTAATTCATTCCTTTAATTCATTCCTTTAATTCATTTGAACAAAAGCCATACTGACCAGAACTCAGTTACAGATCTAAACCAGCAGAATTGTGGCTTAACTCACGTAGTGAAATGCCACTAATTGGTAATTTGCTACTTGCATTTCAAATTGCATGCCAGCTCCATGAGTTGGCGTGCAGTAAGGCAACTTATTAATTAATGGAAATTTGTTGCTGCAGTTTGCACAATTACTCTTAGGTTTGTACAAATCTACAATAAGCTTCAAGCCAACAAGGCATAAGCAAAATCCTGCTTTATCTCAAGAACCATTTTTGTTTGTGCAAACCAATGTCAAAACCACAGGGCACACTTTTCTCCCTTCTGAACTGTAAGGCATGCACACAACAGTATCCAGTTGCAAGCCTCAACTAGAGAGTAGACCCACTGACTCAACTGTGCTGTGGGAAGTCTTATGTAAATTCCATTGAGTCACTGGGTTTGTGCTTGATGGGACTGTAGGAACAAGACACTAACCACTGTGTCTAAAGATGCATACTACCTGCGTTGCTTCCTGCAAAGCTATCTCCTCTGGTCCAGTTACATTTATATATATATAGACAAACACTATTCTGGGTGGTTTGAAAGATATAAAATGGAATAATACACTGTAAACAAAATACAGTAGCCCCCCGCCCTTTTGCGGTTCATATACTGCGGTCCCGCCATATCGTGAGACCGCAATATATGAAAAAAGGCCCCCTAGGGTAAGGGGGGAAAGTGCTGTTTCAAGCTTCCTATACTTACCCCAGGACTGGAGCTGCCCCGAACGGGCCTGGAGGCCCCAAAAGGGCCTCCCTATGAACTGGAAGTGAAAATCGCTGAAAATCATTTCTAAGGTCTCTAAGAGCCTTTCTAGGCCTGTCGGAGGCCTCAGAAATAATTTCTGGTTTACCAGAAGTCACTTCCGGCTCGCAGGGAGGCCCTTTTGGGGCCTCCAGAAGGCCCACGAAGGCTCTCACAGGCCGTTCGGGGTAGGGCCAGGCTGGAGGTAAGTATAAGAGCTCCAGCTAGGACCCCCCCCCCCGGCCTGACTCGACTTGCATCCATATATTGTAGATTTTCAATTATTGCGGGTCTGGTCAGGTCCCTAACCCCTGCGATAGGCAGGGGATCACTGTAACAATAAAACTATAAATCAAACAGAAGAAACAAAATGAATAGCAAATTTATTCAGCGATCAAGCTGAGGTGGCGAAATGATTCAATAATAAAAGGTTGGGCATGAGGCGATGAACCTTTTCCAACCCTAGATAGAACTATAATTTCCAGCCTCTTCAGGATTGGGAACTATGGGTGTTGTCATCTGTATCCGGTAATGTAAGATAAAAGAAAGGGAGTTCTTCGGACATGACATTGTTCCTGCAGAAGTGCAGCTTGCCTTATTGCAGTGTGAAGGGGAAGTTGATCTCATTCTCCGAAGAGTAATCCCACTGTCTAGAAGAGCTACACCCACATGTGGAAAGAGAATAGGGACCGAAAAACAGATCTTCATGAGGTGTATCCAATTTATTCATACTCCATTTGAAATGTCTTGGAATGTAAGTTCCTTGGGGCACGGATCTCTTCCTTGGTGTTTAGTAAATATTTAGTAATAAGCACATGGGTGGTGGCTATAGAATAAATAATCGGGTAAAGTGTGCACATTCTGGCATAGCAAATAGATTTTATTGCCGAGTTCTAGAGAGCCACTTTTCTGCTTAAGCACTGACAACAGAAAGTGAATTTCTGCCAGGAGAATAATTACTGTTTTCTCTGTGTGCGAAAGAAGCAGAGCACAGCAACAATGGGTTGTATTTGTATTGAGAATTTGCATTATTTTGACTTCAGCTGTTGGGTTTGTGGTTCATTCCAGAAAGTGAGATTTGCGAGGTTTCGGTTGAGCCAGAGCTCAGACTTAGAACATGAGAAATAACAATAATGTACCACTAGGCATTTGCAGAGTGAATTTTCCTCATCACCAAGTAAGTATAGCTAGTCACTATTATCTTATTAACTATCCACCGATTCAGTGTTCAAAATATAACTCATCATGACAAATGAGAGTGATAGCAAGTAGTATGCCAGGCCACTTAGTATGTTACTTAGAAATAATATCCTTGTCACTTTGATCTTTAAAATCTTCTGTCTTTGTTGTCCCTTTTAAAAAATAGATTAAACACAAGGCGGTTATTGTTGCATCACCACTAATACCACTGGATGCAATTCAGCAGGGGATGAAAGACATCTGTTTAAATGGTGAGCACTTGAAATTACTTTGCTGTTCCATTCTTATTTTTTGCCTGTAGATAAAAAGATGCCACTAGTTTTTAATTTCATTTTCCATTTTCCTATTGTTATAGGGAATCGAAGTCAAGAAGAATCTGCAGCTGTCTCATCAGCCAGCCTAGATATTCTGACTGGCTGGTCTGGAACACGTAGTGCTCACTCTGCTGTAAGTATAGGCTTCGGCATGTTATAATTCTTCACATTGGACCCCACTTTACACTTGTTAGAACATCACTGCTTTAGAGGTTTGTACACGTGTGGGAACCTTCCTTTGAAGGGTGTATTCCGGAGGGACTGCAGTGATGTGCACACACTCTTGATGTCAGAGTGGCATGCCTGGAAGGGAAGGAACCTATTTTCCCTGACCTTTTGCTTTGAGTCAGGGCCAAAGGGCTAAAGGGCACCTGCCCCCATCCCAGCCATTGTTTCTGTAAGCTCTCCAATATCTTGCTAGTGAACCTTGATAAGAGAATAAAAATGGAGCCTTCTGAGAGGAACACAGCAGTTTTTGTGTGTGTGTTGTTTTTTTTTCTTTGTTCTGGGTCTAAGGACAGCCTGACTTCAAACTTTTCCAGCAACTCCCCACATATGTGCATTAGATAAATCATGGGCCCATTATCTACTAAGGTATTCTTGTAGTTTTATGAATGGTATAAAATTGCCTTGAAAATTAATTCCAATTACATAAATTACTTCTTGCGAATTACTATGGCTTAACTGCCAACAATAACACTGCCCTCATCCCCATTAGAAACTAAGCTTTCAAAAGCAGTTCTATTTCAAATGAATTAATCAGTCAAACATGCAAACTGCAAAACAGGGTAATCTGGAGTGCTCCCTATAATCCTGAGTAAATTGTACCCTAGCACTGTGCCAGAAAGGAGCAGAACAGCTTGCAAAAGGAGTAGGATTAATTATTCTTTCTTAAAGCACACGTGGGCTCCAGGAAATACAGCCAATCACACCACACCAAAAAGTGAACCAAATATGCTCGTCTGAATGCCCCTATGGGTGGCTTTTTGAAAAATTCCTAACTTTTCTACATGTGTGTTGCCTGTGGGTTTTGCAACATTTGTATGCCACTCCATAATGAACATTTTCTGGACAATGTACAAAAGATGAACACAAATCAGTTGAAATATAGCTTAAGGCATGAGTGTCCATCATGAAGGAAACCCACTTTCTACTCCAAGGCTTTGCACAAGTGGTGGAATCCAGCACAGACTGTCAAAACAGAAAAGTCTAGGCAGTAAGAATTACGGAAAAGCTTTGGTTGAACAGAAAGGTTTTTGTTAGGCTTTGATAGAATAGACACCAGGGGCAATACAAGTAAATTAGCCAGGAAAGGCCAGTACCTAAATGGGGTACCTCATGAGTAGGTATGCAGAGGAGTAGTAAATTGGAGCAGCATATCAACAGAAATCCAAAACAACTGTCAATGAACAGGAAGAATGTGGTCACTATCCAGGTGTTTCTTTGGTGTGGTGTGGTGGTGGTGTGTGTGTGTGTTTAGAAGAGTCCTGAAACAGTAGTGGGGAAAAAATAGGTTAAAAACTAGTAGACATTATCATCTGAACCTCCCTCCCTGTGGAATTCTTCAAATGAGTCAGGGGTGGTGGCATATTTCCACTATTGTGGAGAATCAAAGTATTCCAACATCAGCTGTAGTTTGACCCCTATATCCTGACTAGTTGTAGTTTACTTGTTTTGAAATTTTCATAAGCCCAATTGTTACCTTCCATGTTCTAAGATCACATGGGAGAGAGACCTACCAGTATGTCTTGCAAAGTGGCTCCAACTCTACTATTGTATTCCCTGGTCCTGTCATGCCTTGGGGCTCATTTGAAATACAGTAATGGAAACCATAGAAAGTGCTTAGACACTTCTTGTTATCTAAGACAGGGCAGTGGTCACAGCCCAATTCTCTGCATGTTGACAATAATGGCAAAGTTCTACCATAATCAGAAAAATATAGAATAGCATTTAGAATTTGAGTAAATTCTAGAACCATGATACATATCTATGTGTTCCTATCTGCCATGATCTAAGTTCTGTTGAACTTTTATTGGTATTTCATTAATCAAGGTATCAGCTAAACATTTCCCCCTTTTTTCTGTTGTAGTAAATGTGAGCGGAACAGAGTGAAGCAGTACCTTCTCACCTTTAACTGGCTGTGTACTTATGGTATTACAGAAAATAACATGTATGTATCTGATAATTTAACACCATTCAAGCAGAATTCAAATGTGAAAAAAATCCAACACACCTTAAATAGTCCTCCCATCTTTATGCAAAAAGAGCTTATATTGTACCTGTGAGAAGAAGAATGTGTGTGGTCTAGAAAAGATGCATCATAATAACACTGCAAGCTCATTCCTAAAGATAATCAGGATTAAAGTATCAGCCAAAGTCCACCAGCTGCAACTCTCCATAATGGCTCTAGATGGCCCCACATGGTTTGACCTTAAACAAAGCAGAATAAGAAATGGTGTCGCTGCTGGGTAAGAAAGGGAGACAACTGAATGTGGTGGGAACAGAGGGATAAATGAGGACTGGAGGGATAAAGGGGAACTGTGAGAGTGGGGTGTGGGGAGAGGCAGAGAAATATATATATAAAAGAGCAGAAGTAGGTGGATGAGGAAGGAGAAACTGGGGTGAAAATATAGTGCCTTCAAGAGTGTGCGCGCGTGCAAGAGGATATGTGTCCCAGGGGATTTATCTTGCTGAGGTCCCTCTCAGTCTTGGCAACACTATTGCAGGGAGTCACACTGTTCTCCATAGGGGAATAAAAACCCATCTTCCTTTCTAGGTTTCCTGTCAGAGAACAAGTTGTGGGTTTGCACTGATGCCTAAGAGAATATGTTCCTCCTACGAGATGGTGACCAGTGTGGGATTAAGAACCTTTGGAATGGTTGTTAGGGCCACCTTATGAGGAAATTCTCAGATCCTTCATGGCCACCATAATACTCTTGTGAGGCTGTACAGATCAAGCCACCTACTTCTAATCTCCTTCTAAGCACAATTCCACCTGTCTGTTTCCAAAGGTCTGGATTCTTTAGGCCCCAAGTACATGAAGGGACAACTGCTGCCATGACAACCTATCTGCGTACCTAGGGGATCTTTAGCGGCTCTCCTGTCACATGTTAGGCAGGTGGGAGGGGATAATACAGCACCTGTAGAATTCCCTTCCAGAAAAGGCTTGCCTGGTGCCAACATAGTTTCCTTTTCATGCTGATCTGGGATGTTTTTATTTCCTGGGTACTTGAGTTACCTGACAAGGCATGTCTGTGTGTGTCCTAAATGAAATTTATAAGCGCTACCACGGTTAGCCAGTGACAACTTTCTGAAGAGTAATAGGTAAAGAGTCTCGGCCCCACTGTTATTTAAGACATGGGACTTTAAAGGTTAAAAGCAGCCTCTGAATTATGCATATAATTAAAGGTTAAGAAGATAATACAACCTCCAGAGGGCTGCAGTGACCTATTTCCAGTTAATGTATTTTCTTAAGTTTCACACCACAGGTTATTTTGTACACACATAAAACACCTGGAAGTGTAACAAGGAAATTATCTGGGTGACACTGTAGAAGTAGCATTGGCTGAAATTCCAGTAAGTCGCAACCTGAATAGGGCCACCTTACATCTCCTACGTAAGGTCCTCTGATTTAACAGCCCTGATCTAGTTCCAACTCACTACTGGATTTCTGCCATTATGTATCTTTTTTAATCAGTCTCCCTAGTTCTAGGTAAAGAATTACTTCAGCTCAGCATTTATGGTACCCCATTTCCCTGAATCCCGAATAATTAAACAATGAAGAGAAATAAGACAAAAATGATGCCAGCGTATAGCCAACTTTGTTTTTAATTAGTTATATATACTTCCAAACTGGATACACTAGAAATTGGCAATGCAACGTAAGATGCAAAGAAATATACCAGTTACTGTCAAAATGACCCTGTACAGCCTTAGAATGCAAAAAGCTTTATACAATACAAATTTCCATTAATGTACACAAACCTTGACAGTGTGATATTTGAGTATGATACAGCAAGTTAAAAAGGACCGGAGGAAGCCAGATAAGTGCTGAGAATGTAACCAAACAGCTGTATGCAAAACAAGAAACCAGCCTATCTTAAAGAATGCAAAGTGAACAAAGCAGATACAGAGTGAGCCTCTTGATAGAAACGTGAAGTCTTTTAACAAGCAAAGGATATCTATAGGGAGCATTCCTGTCTTTAGGTTCAAACAGCAAACCAATTATTGTGTATGCAAGGGCTTTGATAAATACTGTATTTTTCCTTAAAAAAATAAAAACACTTCCAGATGCATTTTCTCTCTCTCTCACTCAGAAATCATGTATAACTTTCCAGAAATAAGTCATTGTTCAAAGTGCTAAATAAAGCTGCCCAATTACATTAAGCATTACTATGACAAATACAAAAGGAAAATGGTTAAACCCAAGGCATTAAGTTGCTTACAGCATCATAATACTCTCATTCCTTGCAGTTCCTATGTATATTGCACCATTTGGTTTACAGAAAATATTTTTAACATTCCTATGCATGCGTAGCTTACCTGCTGACACGTAGTATCATTTTTAATAGGGTCACAAGGAAACACCTTGAATATATTGAGTTAACTGCAGTAGCCCCTCATCAGTTCTATTCTTGTTATACTGCAGTGGTGGGGAACCCTTGGCCATTCAGACTTTTGGACCACAACTCCCATGGTCCCTTACTATTGTCCATACTAGGAGGGGCTGATTGGAGTTATAAGCAAAAAATGGGGGCAGGATCCCCCCATTCCTGCTCTAAACAGATTTTAGAGTATTTTTTAACATTCTATCTCATAAATCATCTGCTAATTACTGGCATAAGATTATTTCTGATCTTATGATTCTTAGCAGTGGGTGGGTATAACAGAGTTTCTTCATCAGCAAGGCTGTGGACCAGTAGTAGTTCAAGATTACATCAAACAGGCATACCCACTCTGGCATACAAAATATCTGAGTAGATGGGAAATTAGACTCTCTCTGATTTTGCTTGCTAACGTTGCTACAGCAGAACCCACGATGAAGGAAGTGGGTCAGATCTGTCATATTTTTGCAGAACTCAACCTACTGTATTGACACAGTTTGCTGCAACATCTCATGCACGCAAATGCACCGACCGAACTGGCTCTGCTGCTCTCCTTAAGATATTACTTTCCAAAAGTCTAAGGCATCATCTGTTCTGCTCCGTCACAACTTCTTTCCTTCGCCAGGCTACATGATGATGCTCTTGTCACATATAAAATGACAATGGCTGTTGCTAGGCATTCACTATCACATCTCCAGAGGGCGAGGGGATGCCACTGGAATGTCCCAGTTCACGACACTATCCTGACCTTATCGTAATCAGAGTTTGGAACATTTTTGACTACAATTCGCAGAATCCCCAAGTTACAACGGCCAGTGGCCACGCTGTCAGGAGATTGGGGCTAGGGCTTGGAAAGTTTGCCACCCAGTAATTTTCCAAATGCTAATGTTAGTTAATTGTCTGCTCTTGAGATGTCACCGAAACAACAGATTTAATACAATTACAATAAGTGCAATGAACAAGACCTTAAGCCATCTGTGTTAGGAATAATTAAAACAATGTCTTATTTTACTGTTAAAAGGGTAGCTTGCAAAGGTCACCTATTGGTTACACAACTATATGGACTCTTGCAGCGCTGACAGCAGTATATTGTAACTTGCTAATATTTAGGTCACTGTCCTCTTCCCTCTCCGTTGTAAACCATTTCTTGGCTTTGAATTCTTACATAGATCTGCATTTCTTCCCTTGTATTTGGAAGAAGCTGGTTATGCTGATGACAGACAAAGAACATCAGCACACAGGAAAGATAAAAGTGAAACCTTGGGAAATGTGACCAGTTGACTTAGATCATCTTATTTAGGAATGCAACATTTGCTTCTCACTGCAATAAAGTGCAATATTTATGTCATTTTAATGACCACAAAGTAAGAGTTTAAGAAAATATAAAGTTAGCTTCCTAAAAGAGCATACTTGAATAGGCAATAACAAAACAATATAAAGGAATACAAATAACATGAAGGGTAATGTTTATAGGGTCACAACATTTGCCAGTATAGCTGAACCATTGGGCGTATAAAAGAGAATTGTATGATTTAACAGCACCGTTTTTTCTTTCTGATGAAAAGAACTGACCATTAACTTTTCAAATATACAATCTTATGTTTCTTCAGTCAACAGAAGAAACATTTTCAACTTCTATAACTTTCCTTACCATTATTTATTTATTTTTTTGCTAGTGATAAACATACTAGTGCAAGACTCGAGCACTGTGCAAAACCTGCCTTTTATTTAGTCTGAGCATTTATACCCAGAATTTAGAAAACCCTTCCTTTTTAAAAAAACAAACAAACAACCCTTTCCTGGATTAAATCACTGCAGAATGTACACGCTTGCCTTCTGCAAACCAAGGTAATCATTGCACTGAGACAGCCTGAGAATGTGTAGGTTTGATCTCCTGATCTGCAGGCTGCTGGCTGCGATCCCACCGCTGCCACCCCCATGCTGTTATTGACCTTGCATCACTTCTGAATGGAGCACATGTCTTTAAATCTCCTCTTTTCTTAGCAAACTAGACAGACGCATGACAGTGAGATGATCAAGTTTCTCTTTCTGGTTATTTTACAGAGAAAAGCAGCAATTTAAATGCAATGTGTATGTCCTGCTTCAAATAAATCCCTGGCATGGATATCTGTACTCAAAAAGAAAAAGGATTCTAAGAAGTGGCCCTGACTGCCTTAGACCACAGGAGACTTTTGACATGCATGAAATGCCCTTGATATTTATAGGCCTCTCCTCCCTCTCGTGTGTTCTATGCCCAGAGCCACTTCACACATTATTCCCTCCCTGCATAGATATAAACTCTGTTTTAGAGTATGCAGATTTATTCTAACATTTCAAAGGGAGACAGAAATGCACCTGTGGGGTGGGAGTGAGGACATGAATGCACCCACTGTATGCAGTATGCATGCACAGTGGCTATCCAATCGGTCTCCAAAAAGGGGGAAATTGTATTATGTGCCAAATACCATAGAATCATCATTTGCCCGCACAGAGATCAACTCCATGTAAGAAAACTGTAATGTGTAAATCAGCTTGCATTGGGCATGGCTAAAAATAATTTCCTATTGTCTACCTCTGCCCTGGTCCTTGTCTTTCTCAGATCAGAGGCCAAATATAACTATTTCTACAGCAAATTCCAAGCGGTACTGGCGGGTGTGCTAGTTCCCTTTGATCTGAGCACTGCTGTTTTCATATTCTGATAGCTGCAAACTAAAGAGAAGCAGGCAAAGTGGTGAGCATGGAAAACTGCAATAATTATCACAAGGCCAGGGGCTGTCACTCAAGTGCTGGAGTGCATGCTTTGCATGTAATAAAGGACCCCGACTTAATCCCCAGCATCTCCCGTTAAAAGACTCTCAGGCAGCAGATGCTAGGAAAAATTTCTGCCTGAGATTGCAAGGACGTGCCGCCAGTCAGAGTGGATTATACTGGGCGAGATGGACCAAGGGTCTGGCGTGGTATAAGGCAGCTTCATGAGTTCATATTAAACAAGCCAGTACAAAAGGATGTGCAAAAGTAATGTTTATGGCACACTGACTCTCTCTCAGACACGCTCATGCTCACAAACCCAAAGGAAAATGCATCAATATGTCATTGTAGCAAGTGCTAATTGCCATTAAGGACACTCTTGTTCAGCTTAAACAAGACAAAACAGTTTTTTGTTTGTTTGTTTTCAGTTGAAGAGTACTGGGAACATGCTTCTGAGGATAGAAGTATGCAGGAGGTCACCTCTCTGAAGTCCGAATGAAGCAGCCTTGATCTCAATGTATTCAGGAGATACACAGAGCCATTTCTTCTTGTCCTACTCCTTACTGCGAATGTTCTATAGTACAAATGTTCAGCCAGCCATACTTCTTAGATGTATGGTTTGCAGCAATGCATATATACCTGCCGGGTATCTGTGGTGTACGTTTGGGTGGGGGAAAAGAGGGAAGGAGGAGGTTGGTGGAGTATTTTTTGGTACAGAATGCAGCTGCCCTCAGACAGTTTCTGCCCTCTCCGTGAGTCCCAGATAGGCGAGGAAGGAGTGCTTCGGCGAAGATGTGTCACCCAGGCGTAGAGTCTGTGGTCTGGGCGCATGGAATGTGATCTCAAAGTGGTTCCTTGGGAAGAACATGGTTAAGGGAATGAGGTGGGCAAACTCAGAGTTTCGGTATTTGTCAAAGTACAGAGAAGTGCCATTAATGGCCAAGGCCTTAAGTGCCAGGTTTGACTCTGCCCCGCTACCATGCACTGCTGACATGGCCACCGTCTGCAGCGCCTGGGATGCAGACATCACCGAGAGAGGTGACAAGAGGCTTCGGGGACTATTGGTAGCCAGGAGAGGGCTGGCTTCCTTGGAGCTTGTCCCTTGGCTCTTTTTCTCCTCTTCAGAGCAATCCCCGTTTTGGTGCTTCTTCACGTGGCGGCTGAAGACAAAAGGGTGGGTCGTCTTGAAGAGGCACTCTTCGCAGCTGAAGGTCTGCCGTGGAGCATGCTTGAGCTTCTTGTGCAAGTTGAGATTGTCTTTGCGCTTGCAGCTGTAGCTGCACTGGTCACAGTGAAAAGGGCGCTCCCCAGTGTGTACGCGCACATGCTCAATCAGCTTGTTGGCCGTCTTTGAAAGATAGCCACACTGGTCGCACTTGTAATGGTTGCCCAGGCGATGCTCCCGGATGTGCATTTCCAGCTCCAGCTGATTTGCTTTCACTGCCTGGCAGATCCGGCACTTGTACTCCATTTTGTAGTGGGTCTTCAAATGGCATTCCATTGCTGCTGGACGGTTTGTGGAGTAAATGCAGAACGGGCACCTACCAAAAAACCCACAAAGAAATGTTGAGACAGAAGCCTAAGACGGATCATCCACCCAAACATTTTCCCCCCTACAAAACTAATTCAGCCTTTAACTACCTGACAACAAAAACAGCAAAATGGAACTGAACATATCTTAAATCCAATACAGAATAAGCTTATAACACACACCTAGTCAACAGGAAACCTCTACATTTCATCTCTCTGTACCAGAGCCCAAATGGCAGTCAGTCCTGCTCAGAACACTCTCGTAGAAGGTTTTGGTCCAGGACTAGTATAAGACATGGCATCTGATGCTAACTTCTCTTTTCACACCACCTGCCTTCAAAAATGTGTTTGCTTTTGCCCCTTCCTGCCCCACTTTCTTTTCCATTTGTTGGGTGCTGCTTTCAGAGCTGTGTCTCTAGGAACGTTTGAGTCATCACACTCAGGTTTGTGGGTGAAGTGGCCGCAGGCAGTGCAAGTGCTGCACCCTCCTTTTCACAACTGGGGCAAATGCTGCTTCAAGGTGGCACCGAAGTTAAAGCCCCAAACTTTGATGTTTTAAACGGCAGCCCCGCTATTCTCCCTTGACCATAGTGCTTGCTTCAGTAATAGGGGGTACACCTTCTACAGATGAGATCCCAGAAGGAGAAGAATCAGCCACTGTCCTGAAATGGCAAGCACGACTTCAAACTGAACAGTATTTCCGGCAATAGGGAAAGCACTGTTGGTGCTTGGTGGCTGATTACTGGGCAGAAGATGAAGGTGTACAATCCTCCCCATCTGCAGCCTGCTCAGCACTGGTCATGGAAGAGACGGCCCTGGATTTCTGATGCTACATTCAGAGTACAGTTCCTGTTTTTGTCTCTTATGGTACCTCCTGAAGGAGTTAGATTTACCCGGCCAAGCTGGCCTTGGGTTTCTTAAGACATGAAAGCACAAATTGCTCTTTTGACTAAGTGGACAAGCACATGGGAGATGAGTTTGCAATGGAATATCTTGGGCTTCTCAAGTTTCAAGAAGCAGGTGCCCTGATCCAGCAAGGGATTCTGCAGTGCAGGCATGAATCCAGGTCAGCATTCATCCATGGTACATTGCTCTTGATGGATTCATCTGTTCATGTGCAGGGGATACTTATTTGTTCTCCAGGTTTCTAGGGCCAATAATGACACGGAACAATTTGTTGTGCCTGATGAGGAGTGGTGTGGGGCCAAATTACTGTGTATTTGACGCAGCTGCGTCCTGATCAACAAACTGCAGTGCCATTTCAGGGGCCTGCTGTGGGGTAGGGCTGACACCAGCAGAGTATTTGCATATCTTTCAGAGATATGATCAGCCCCTGGGGATAATGTCACCTTGAGCACTTTACACTAGAAAGGTGAGGCAAATGTTTTATAACTGTATCCAGTACTTTGGAAAATGCAAGAAAGAGCACTCAGTATTTCACACTTGAAGGGAAGTCTCATTATCTGAACTTATTTCAGCTCTCGCCGGAAACCAAGATTGTAAATGTAAGAAAATGTTCACTGGTGGAGAAAGAAGAAAAATGAACAGGTGACAGCCACACAGGAAGTCTATTACAGCAAGTCTGTAAAAGCAGCACTTCAAAGAGAACAAAACACACACACACATACACATACACACAGTTACCACCCTGAACATAACTGATTTCCAAAGCTAAGCAGGGTGAGGCGTGGTTAGAAGTTGGAGGGGAGACTATTCAGCATCCTGTTATGGCTAGGATAGAGTATTGCTCAAAATCCTAGGGAGGTACTATTAATTACGAATGACAACCCTTGGCTAGATGGACCAAAGGTCAGATTCAGCATAAGTCCAACCACAGTACTAGGTTTCTGCATAACAAATCCAGCCTCTTGCAGAAGGGCACCCTCATGGCTTTCAGTTGCTGCAGACCTCCTTTTTAATTGTTATGAATCTTTTTCTCCATGACTGGAGAAGGAGGTTTACTGCTGGAGGTCTTGGTGTTCCACCATAGGAAAACAGGGGAGGGGGTCTTGCATTGACTCTCTTCCTGACATGTCCCAGAAATGGCAAATGAACATTCTGGCCCGGATGTTGGAATGTCTAAGCTAGCGATGAACATACACACATTCTTGATATGGAATGCAAATACTGATATTCAACACACAAGTTTTAGAAGCTAGGAACTACTGGAAAGATGTGCTGTCACGTTAGCTTGATTATACCAAAGCATCAAGCAAATGGTTCTTGAAAATGCAGTTTTCTCTAGAAGTATAAATGATGAAGAATAAAAATGTGAGCAGGGACAGAGGAGAGAACAAAATTCCACTCATAAATATACTTAACTGAGGCTACAATATTTTTCATACTTACCTGTGAATAAGTCCAACTGAAACACTTGTATGTATGTGGCTGTAATATTAGTTTAATGCTGATCATGTACTTTTAGGGTCTAAGGCAGTCTTCTATAATGGCAATTAAGATCGAGCTAGGGGGCCCTTTTGAAAGAGCCATCCCTCAAGGAGGTGAGAGGGATGGCTTGTAGACATAGGGCCTTCTCGGCAGCTGCTCCCAAGCTATGGAATGCCCTCCCGATCGAGATCCGCCTGGCGCCAACACTGATTACATTCCGGCGCCAGGTAAAAACCTTCCTGTTCCAGAAGGTTTTTAGTTGATAAATATAGACTGTGGGTCCACTGATGACAATTTTAGGATAATGATTTTAGTGTAAGGTTTTTATTGATGATTTATTGGTATTTTACTTTTAACTATTTTAAATTGTTTTATTCTTTGGATTGTAAGCCGCCCAGAGACCTTTGGGTAGTGGGCGGCATATAAGTTAAATAAATAAATAAAATAAATAATAACCCAATGGCCTTGTTATATTGGACTACAACTCCCATCATACCCATGATAGCTTGATACTGACCATGCACCTTTATTGGCCAAGATAGCCTTCTCTAACCCAATGGCCGCCAGTTATGGACTACAGCTCCCATAATACTAGTGCTAGCTGGGGATGACAGGGGCCGTACTCCAAAAAGTATGAAAGAAGTCAGTTGAGGAAGCTTGAGTACACTTATACCAGCAGTGGCTACAATTATACAGTTCTGAAGTATCATGTGGATGCTTGGGAGTGACTGAGACTTTAACAAGCCACTGAAACTTTTATCTTTGTGTCTAATTCCGTTATCTGCTACTACAGATGTAGTTAGGAGTCCAAAGCTTAGATATGAGTTCCTTTTTTCCAGTTCATTTCTAGAGCACAATATGTACATCCCAATATAGTGAATTTGAATATCACCCCCTTAAATGGTGTAAAGCAGCAGTTCCCAACATTGGGTAACCCAGGTGTTACTGGACTGCAATTCCCAGAAGGATTCATCAACAGCTGTACTGGGCATGGTTACTGGGTGTTGCAATCCAAAAATACCTGGATTAATCCAGTTTGGAAACCACCCGGCTGCAGGGATTGCTCTTGCACACAGGCATTTTGTGTATACGCAATGGACAACACATCAACCTCATTCAACAGCCAGGAGTTGATGTGAGCAACTTTTCTCGGTGAGATGATTCTTCCTGACACCCTGCATCTGAATAAATAGCACTAGGATGGATGGACAACTGTCTGGCTTCATAGAAAAGCAGCTTTCTGTGTTCTTTGGAATGAGAAAGATAGCATCCAGAATCCTATTGCCTACATTAAGTGAAGCTGAACGCAGCATACACATTGGTACGCACATTGGTACTTCTCAATTTGTGGCAGTCTACCCAATTGTGTTATGTTAGCAGGAATAGCTAATAAGATTCTAACTACTAACTTGGTGTTGATCATTATTACCAGTGACGCTTGACACTTTTTTTGTTTAAAGATCACAAGGCATTTATGAAGTCATGAATAAAGAAGACCTATTGTTAACATCATCCATTCAGCGCACGGAAAAGTTACATGCTAACTGGAGGATTCTGGGAGTTGTCGTTTTTAAAAAGTGATTCCCCCCCAAGCTATACTTTTGCTGCCATTCAATACCATTATGATTTTTCAGTGCAGTATTTATGTCGCTGAGAAGCTTAAATGAGTTCTGTTGACCAGTGAGAGTTACAAATGATTTCCAGACTTGACGCAGGCCCTCCCAGACAGACACGGATGCCGTACAAGCTCCTCCCTTTCTATTCCCGCAGTATCTGAGATACTTAACACAGTAAAAGTTTGTGTACTTGCTTTCCTTACTTGAGCCCACCGGTGGGGACAGTGTGGCATTTCTTGTGCTCCAGTAATTGTTCAGGAGTCTTCATGAACTTGTGGCACACATCACATTCAAACATCCGTGTGATCAAGTGGATTTGTAAATGGCGCTCAAACATGTTTTTTGTTTTGCAGACAAAGTTACAGAAAACACATTCAAAACCTGCAAGAGGAAACCAGAGACACTATTACCTACATCACATCGTACAGCTCTGAGCTCAGCACAGAGATGGACGTGGCATCCATTCCACCCACTTGTTACCTTTCTCGGACTTTTCTTCTGCATTTATTATGGTCTGGCTACCAGGCACGATGGAAATGACTAGGAGATTGTTTGGACCCTTGGGCTTGGGGCTCATCTCTGCATCTTCTTTGCTGTTGGCAGAGTCGCTAAGTGCAGACAAGGAAGAAGAAGAAGGGCTGTTTGAATCGCTGGGTGTCTTCCTTTCTTCGCCTACAGAGACAAGAGACCAACCAAGACCAATACATCAAGTTGGTTACTAGTACCAGGGTGCCATAACATGATCATGCCCTGTTCCATCAGGGAACCCAATGGGTAGAAGTTATCTTCCTCCCACATCTTAGACGCAGGATGCTCACCTGCTTTCTACAGTGTGATTCTTAATAGTGGGATGAATTATTTTGTGGCTTACAGCAATGTGTGTGTTTCAGAGCAGTCACTTTCACCAGCTGGCCATTCCCTCTGCAACAGGAGGCCTATCAGGACTTCAAGGAAACATTTTCTATACCTTTTTTTATTTAAAAACAGGGAATTACTAATTATAACTACTGTTTCCTTAGTACACAGCTTATTCCATTGTCCCACAGTCCACAGTGTCTGTGCCAACTATATTGATTGAGAGTGAGGCATGGAATCTTTGGCCCTACATACATTTTGGACTGTAACTCCCATAATCATTTATTATGATCACACTGAATGGGGTTGCTGGGTGTTTTGTGCACTAATGGGACCAGGCCTTCTTTTAACGTGCCACTTCTAGCCCCTTCAAGAACATCAGGACCACTATACTTTCTATTTTCTTTGCCAGCATGTTCCTGGATCCAGAGAAAAGACTGAGCAAGTTGTTCCTTTCTATTCTTGAGTAGGTTCAAACCAATTTCCTTCTTTTGAAGAGGAAAGCCCAGTGCCATGACATTTGTTCAACCATCTTTCATAGTTAGGTCTTATAAGTCCCAAGCCTTACAGATGACATCTTCACACATCCCCCAGACACTCACTGTAACTATGTTCATTTGGTCCATAGTTTGAATACAGATATGCTGACTAGGGGATTCTGGGAGTTGTAGTCCAAGAGAGTAACCACCAACAAGCCCTCTGTTCTTTACAACAAGGCCTATATCAAGCAAGCTTATGCTCCATATGCTTCTACTGAGGAAGGGAAAGAGAAGGGAGAAATATTGCTTGAACAGACATTTCTCCTTGTGCTTCTTTATCATCCCCATGACCTGCTCCCTTGCAGGACATCACTTTTGAGGGCTCAAAAAAGCTGGGGGTGGGGAGGACAGTTAGCAGTAGCCTGGAAAACAAAAGCCTGTGGCTCATCACTCTTTTTACTCATAAGGATGTGCAGAGCTCATGAAGAGATTCCCACGCAACGGTATAAGGTCACTGTTCTTCCTCGCCCAATGTATATGGGAGGATTCTTACATTATGCTACATGAAGCCTTGGCAAGGGCAGGCACACACAGGAAGTGTGAACAACAGTTGGTGGGTTCTAGCCTTTCCTCATCTAATGGAAGTGATTAACAGTGGAAGATTCTTGCCAAGAGCTGACCCTACCATTTGGGACCAAGACTAAGTAGAAGAACCTGCAAGACAAGCCATGATACTGTAACCTGTGAGGCAGGTAACGGTTTTTAGAACCCAAATTTCACTCTTTTCATCTTCACGTCCTTGAGTTTGACACCAGTGGGATTTTGTTATGGGAATGACACCAGCCAACCTTTCAACAGAGATGCTGTCAAGTGCAAGGGTGTGACCCTAGAACAGCGGTGGCGAACCTTTGGCCCTCCAGATGTTTTGGACCACAAATCCCAGAATTCCAACCCTGTATTGCCAATGACAAAGGACTGTGGGATGTATGATCCAAAACATCTGGAGTGCCGAAGATTTGCCACCACTGGACTAAAGGAGCCAAACCTGGACCCAGAGAGAGGTTATCATCACCTGCATGTCTGGCGGCAACATGGGCCTTCATCTCCACCTCTTCCATGGTAACAAAATCACAGGCTGTGCAGCAAATAGAAAACATCCACTGTTCTTTATCCACATGAAGCGACATATGACTGACAAACTGGACATTCATCTCGGTTTCAAATCCACACACATGACAACTGGAGAAGGGAGAGATTTAGAAAAATTAGGAATCGTGCACCTAAAGGAACCCCGTTTTGACAGATGAACATCATTTCCCTTCATTCAACCTGGCCAGCTCCTCTTTGTACAAACTTTGTCTTCTCCACGCTGTTTAAATTGCACTGGGATACTCTTTTGTCTGCTGAACTGCTCATGAACTGACAGCCATGCCAAGCTGATTAAAGGTAGGCACAAGGCAACAATCCCGAACACGCTATAATGATGCTAAATAATCATAAAGTTAATTAAAAACTACAGGTTCCAGATGCTGCACATCACCTAGCTATTTCCTTTGGGCAATAAGATGTGCTGCAGCTTTGCCAAGATGTTTAGTCAGGCGGCTGTGTGAACAAACGGAGAGTGTGCCGAACACTTCATGAGCAGCTCCTGAGCTTTGGAGAGAGTCCCATGTCAGGTTGGGCTCCCATGCAGAAATGCCTGGCATACTCGACACGAGCAAGCCAAACTAGGCTCAGGGATTCTTTCTGCCCAGCTAGGCAAGAACACTAATCAACCATGGAAACACAAGTGCTACCAAGAGACAGTTTGCAAACAGACCACCGTCCTGTGAGCACTGAAAGACTTGCAGACTAGCCTTTAAAGTCCTAAGTGGCCAGGGATCAAGGCATCTGAGGCATCACCTCAAGAATTTTGCTCGTTTTTAAAGCCTTTCTTCCTTCTCCCGCTCACTTGGCTGGTGAGACTGAGATAAATGATTTTGTTAGTATGATTGGGCAAAGCTCTTCCCTAAAAATATGCTATTTACTTTTAAACACTGCTTGGAAAAGTTACTTTTTGAAAACCACCATTTCTTAAATCCTCCACCCATGCTGGCTGAGGATTTCTGGGAGTTGCAGTGAAAAAAATGGACGCAGCTCATCTCTCTCTTTTTTTAAAAAAATATTGAAAATAATTTAAATACAGTAGACATTTTAAAATGAGGATCTCAAAATATAAGTGACTTGTTTCTACTACTTCTACCATTTCTATTACTGGTTTCTGTCAAGGTGCTTTATAAAACATTAATTTTATACTGCATATTTTAAATTGTTATAATCCACACTGATTTGCTTTTTGCTTAAGAAAAGCCTAACACAACCATTAGCCAGTATCTATGCATCTACTTGCATATACAGTACATAAAGCTGAACCCACATTTAATTTTCTCAGGGATGCGTCTCAATGGTTTTAAGGGATTTTTAAATGGGCAAAACATTCCAGTTAAATTTACCTACAGAAGCTACATGATCAGACACTGAAAGTCTAATAAATATGATCAAACCATTCAGAAACCCATAGGGACGGGTGTAAATAAATAACTTTGTAGGCACAGTTGCATGATTGAATGATGCGTCAGTTTAATGAATTTGAGGACATGATGTTTGGGGCAGTTTGCAGTGGAGTGATTTCCACCGTATACAAAAGGTCTCTATGGCAACTGAAGCCATAAGTGTTTCTGGATAGGGTATTGTAGTCCTAAAAGCTGGCTGGAGAGCTCAGAGGTTTAGATATTTAGCTGTAGAGCCAATGGTTTGGGGGTGGGAGTTATTCCCCTCGGTGCCTCCTGTGAGTAGAGGCAGCCTGTGCAGCCTTGGGCAAGCTGCAGAGACCCAGAAGAAGGGAATGGCAAACCACTTCTGAGTACTTTCTACATGAAAACCCTGGGAATGGGTTGCTATAAGTCAGAATTTATTTGACGGCACATGGTTATTTATTACTATTCGTCCAAAAAGTTAAAACCTTCATGCTTTCTTTAGAATGAAGATGCCACAGGCCACTTTCCCACAGTTTCCCACAGCCCACAGTTTTCAGCTCAGTTGTGGAGAATGGGAAGACCTAAGGGCCCACAAAACCTGTCTTGGGTCCCCACACTTGGATCAAATTTTAGTTGATCCAAGTGTGTACACCTGAAGTACGGTTACAGATTACTTCCATTTTTTCTTGAGTGCATCTAGCGTTGACATTCAGTGACAAAATCCTCATGGCTGTGACTCTGGTCACTGCTGAGGTCAAGAGTAGGCAGGTCACAAAGCGAGGTTCTTCCCCAGAAGGAAAGGCACAACTGTGCTTGCTCTTTGTTTTTAAGTAAACTGGCAGGCAGAAAAGATAGCCGGAGCCTGGCCTCTGGGCCTGGCTTCCCACTAGGTCCTCACCTGTAGTAATAAGGGTGCTTCTTTCCATCACTGCCTTCGGAAGTGACGGCGCTGACAATGTCCTCAGTGTCTGTACTCACCAGCTTCACGGAATGGACAGTCAGGTGCTGGTTCAGGTTAGCACGGCACTTAGCAGCATATGGGCACAAATGGCATTTGTATTTTCTCTCGTCTGGAAAGAAACATTTGAATGCCTTGAGTGGAAGGGTCTTCCTGAGGTAAATGCACATATCTGAATACAGTGAAGCTCTGGCAGTCTGTAAGAGCTCCTCATTATTCAGAGTCTTGGATGGAAGCTCCCACAACACTTCAGGCAGCGGGGCCTTCTAGGAACTGTAGTCCAGAAAAAGTAACTTTTCTGTCTCTATTATCTGGCAACTGATGCTTTCCCCCCCCTAAAGCAGAGGTACATTTTCAGAAGCAGAGTACTCATTTCCCCTACTTGCAACAGTGTGTTCCCAAGAAATTGCTAAGCTGTCACTGGGGTGCTACAGAGCAGCATTCACCTAACTACCAGTTCATTATTCAGGTTAGCTTCAGACAGTGCTTGGGCACATGGCCACTTTGGTCACATCGTGGTCCAAGCAGTGACAATACATTTCCTCAATGCTTGGGGGCCACAAGGCCTATGGATCCCACTGAACCTCAGCACAAAAGTGCCATTTGTCCCATTAGCTTCAATGGGTGCACTATACATAGACCTAACCTGGGCTGTGACATGCCCGTTGTGGGTCCTTTTTCCAAGGAGAAAGGTGGGGTAAAAATACTCTAATATAAAATAAATATAATAAATACAAGTGGAAAAGAAAAACCTTGAAAGCTCTTGCACTCTAGGGAACTGTCTGGAGATACAAGTCAGTGGATATAAAGCAATCCCAAGTCACTATCATCCAGTCTGGGTGGCTGCAATAAACCCTGGACATGAACACCACTTCACTTGTAATGGTCAGTGGTACTTTGAAGCATCAGATTTCAGCAAGTATTTATCTGAAATCACAGCACTGAACTGTCTTGCACTAAAACACAGAGACAGGGTAGAAGCAGCTGCCTCATTTTTCTCTATCATTCCTCCTTTTTCTACTCTGCACCTTTCTACGAGTAGAGACATAGGTTGAAAAGAGAGTTTGTCACCAAAAAGACAAACACAACCATTTCTCTTTACCTGTGTGCAAAAACTGTGTGTGAGCAAGCATGCTGCATACAATGCCTTGTAGCATGCACAGGACTAGGAAGACTGATAATTTCCTTTTATAAGAATTTGCTTCATCCAGAATTTATGAACAACTGAGAAATTGGAAGGCAGGGGAAAGGGACACAGACAGATTTCCTATTGCTGAATCATGGCCGCACATGCTAGCAGAATGAATGCTGTTGGTACCGATTTCATGTTTCCTTCGGGCTGTCTGCCTCACTAGCTATACTTCACACAGGAAACAATTTTAAAATGCAAAACTCTTTTGGGATTGAGAGGCATTATTTTCTGGGTGACATCTGGTCCTGCAAATCAGCGATCTGCACAACCAAATTCAATGTGTTTGTTATGAATGCAGCAAGGTCGCTTTCCAATTGGCCAGTTCATCTATGTTACCTCTTTCTTCTTCCTGACAAACCTAAAATGTCAACCAATCAATTTCTGTGAAATTCAGAATGAACTCCTCAGCCATTTCTAAAGCATAAGATTGACTAGAACTATTAGTCAGTGCTACCCATACTTGTCACATTGTCAAAAGGGGCCTGTATTGCTTGCAGAGGTGGAAAACTGCAAGAAACCCTCTTAATTTCAATTCTGTGATGCCTGACACTGGATCTCTCTGTGGCAAGTCCTTGAATTAGATCACACGCAAACATCCCTTCTTCTGTAAATTAGTGGATAAACTTTTAAAATCTTTTTTAAAAAAAAACAGAGTGGCTTTAATACAGTACAATACAGCTGTGCTGAATAGCAAATCTATCTTACATAAAACAATGTAGTTGCATTAAAACATCACATCAATTTTATATAAGCAATAACTGCAACATATTATTACAAAACAAATCCTTAAAGAATCTTTCATCAGGAGGAGATGGGCGAAGAAAAATTAAACAAGATGTTAAACATCCATTGTTACATATTGATATTGGGTGCTTTGTTATAGTTGCTTTGAAAAAAAACAGTGTTTTATGCAGGGGAAAGGGAAACAGTTGAATTAGCTGCCATCATTAATAAAACTACTCAGTTCCTTTTCTTTTAAAAGAAACATATGACTGGCTATATGCCTTGGTATAATTATACATGACAGAGGATGACAGCAATGTACATGGGTTTTAAGTGGCCCCTACAAATTGTGAACTGCTACATTTCACATCTACTAATTTTACTGATAAATCTGGCCCACAGCAGCAGAATCTACTAGGAAAGATCAGGGGAGGAATGCATCTGAAAGATTCTCCTTTGTTTGAGTTGAGTTTGTTCCTTGTAACAAACGTACCCTAAACTGTCTTACAGATACAATTCAAAGGACATTCAGTAGTAGTCTAACTAGGGGGAAAAAGCAAAAGTGTTTTACTTATATACCGCCACATAGGGCTTAAAGCACTCTCTAGGTCAGTGATGGCGAACCTTTTAGTGACCAAGTGCCCAAACTGCGATTCAAAACCCACTAATTTTTTCGCAAAGTGCCAATACAGCCATTTAACCTTAATCCTGGTGGCTGTGAAGGGGCGATGCCGGGTGCCCACAGAAAGGACTCCGAGTGCCACCTTTGGCACCGGTGCCATAGGTTCGCCAACCCTGCTCTAGGTGATTTACAATTTAATTATGCAGGCAACACATTGCTTCCCCTCCCCACAAGCTGGGTACCCATTTTACCAACCTTGAAAGGATACACAGCTGAGTCAACCACAAGCCAGCTACCTGGGAATGAACCCTGGGTTGTGAACACATTTTTGGCTGCAATTTAACCACTGTGCCATGAGGTGCCACAAATATACTATTTGCTCAAGGCATGACCTGGTCTCTCTTGGGTGTAGAAACCGATGAGGTGTATGTGCATGAGCATGTATTTTGCATGTAATAATTATAGTATGCACAAATATTAATACACCACATACGCCTCACAAAACAAATACAGCACTGGTATCATTTTTGGGAAGGAGCCGAAATCCTCATCACTCAATGGAGAATGATCTGAACTCAGATATACAGTACTGTTTTTCCTATCAGGTCACCAGCACTGTTCCTCCTGTTGACTGCAAGAGCAGCTCTGGGTCTAATCCTATGGCCCAATCAATGTTTTCAGTGCCCTGGATTACTGTGTTTCTGGAAACTTCAACAATCAACTACAGCTACAGTCTTAGGACTCTAATCTGCAAGTTTCTTAAACAACTGTTGCAAAAAAGGAAAAGATGAAAAATTAATTCCTCAACCCTGTACCCACCCCCATAACTGCAGAGGTCTGCCTACTGCTATGAATGAGACTTTACTTTACACCTGCTTTACCTCTAAGTGTACGGGTTACACTAGCGGCAGGGAGTGAGGTAACGTGAGCCTCCATGGAATAGCCAGGGTTGATTCAGTCTAATCAACCCTGACTGCTCACAAGGAAATGACTTCTGACAATATCATAAAATGACTTAATAAGTGGCGAACTTCAGGAGAGCAGGGGAAATAAGCTAAAGACATTTTTGGCTATACATAGACTATACTGGATGTATTCAACCATTTAAAAAATCTTTTCTTTGCCTTCTCGTAAAAGGCTGGTCAAGCAACTGCCTGCAGGTGTGGATTTTTCTGCAAGGGGCCTTTAAGACGAGGCAAATATTTTTTTTAAAATAATAGATGCACCACATTAATAAGAGTCTATATAGAGTCATTTTTTTTACTTCGCCTGCCTTCTGCCCAGCAATGGAAGAGATTAATTTGCCAATATCCTGAAGTGGCTCTCTTATTAAGCCACTTCAACATATTGGCAAATCCCAGCATAATTATGATTGGTTTCAGCAATCATACATGTTGGAAGTGATCTAAACCAGAGTAATCCTACTGGGGCCAAAAGAGTAGAAGATAATTGACAGGGGCCAGAAAGGTGCAGGTAGAAATGCTCTGGAGGTGGACTGTTGCCCTTCAGCAAAGATGTCTGATTGCCAGCTTTAAGAAGACACCAGCCTGTCCCTGTAGCCCCTCTAAAGAGCAGAATAAAGACCCTAAGCTTGAAAGAGAGGAAGGGAGGCATACCGGGCTCCTCAGTAGGTTGGGCAGGACCTAGGGAGCTCCAGTTGCTGAGACTTATGTTTTCATTACAATCTATTCAGAGGACGATGGGTGCATTTTATTTACACGTTTTAGATAACAGTCCCAACTGTTTGCAAGTACTGCAAAGTCTACAGAGGATAGATTAATCCACCGTTATTTGCATGCAAGACAATTTTATTGTTGCCATAAAAAAAGAACTCAACGAAACTGTCCAACACTATATTTTTTTTAAAAAAACAACAACAACGAACTGTTACCTGTGTGCAGGGAGAGATGTCGGGACAACGTCTGCTGTCGGCCAAACACTTTTCCACACACATCACAGGGAAAGAGCTGGTCATTAAATTTCCAAGGTGGCAACCCATTTCCAGCCTCCAGCCCTATCTTCTCTGTTTCTATTCCCCAAAAAAGGAGAAAATACAATTCTAGTATTAATACCTCCAAGGCATGTGGGGCTGCAAGGCACTTTGCGTGGCGGGATAGGCCATGGACGACACAATGCTACTCTCCCACACTGTTATTTGGGGTATAAGGTTGAGCTCCTTATGAAAGCGCCAATCAAGAATCTCACATATTACAATTCCTTTGCTCCACAGATTGCACTGGGAATAATCCCTTGCTTAAAAAGAACAGTACTCTTGTGAAGAGACCACACGACAATCATTTTAAAAGCAAGCCTACAAACAACTCGATAAAGTGGCATTAGAATGACATGGTATTAGGGATGAGTCCCCCTCCCTCTCTTTTGGATTAGAACTCCCATCCCAGCCAATGTGATGCCAGGCCAGATCATTTGTTTTACATTCATGTATCAGGTGAACAAATACAGTCCCTCTTACCGCAGCTACAGGCCTCAAATCTGTATTTATTCTAAAAATTATTCCCATGATAACTTAGGTTCACTTTGACAGCCTAGAGACCCTTTCAATGAGATACAGCTTTTCCAATTGTCCCAACAAAGCAAAATATTCCATAATCATTCTGCAGCTTTCCCATACTTCCTTAAAGGAATTTGATGGAATGGGGATCTGAAATGGAGGACTGAAATGGAGGACGAAAAGCAGAAGTCTTTCCAGTTAATTTCTCTTGGAGGCTCCAAGAAATTCTGCTCGATCTGGTTTCGGATAAACCAGAAGAATTCCTGTGCATCTAATGTGGGTGAAGTCTCAGGATCAGACCCCCAAGGCTCCCTGCAATCCATGCACAATATCCAAAACATTTGACTTCTTACACCGTTTCTGGATATTTTAGAAAATGAGGATTTGGACACTCATTTATGCAAAGCCTAGAAAATGCTTCCTCAGTTAATATGCACAGCTGTACAGCACCTTGCTCATTGCTCTTGTTACCAAATGCCTAGAAATGTTTAGAAGACTATTCCATTTACAGTATTAAAACGACCAGTACAGAGAGGACATCTTTCATTACAAGAGCTAAATTACCAATGTTATGATAGGTATGTTTTGGTTTATACCACTTGTCTAATGGCTTGCCCAGTTGGTTTTCTAAAGGAATTTAGGAAATCCATTAGCTTCTGACAGCATTCTGACATCAGTTGCAATGGTTGCCTTTGCTTCAGCCAGGGAGACCTACTGCATGGCTCACTTTTAAGGTATAATTATCATCCATCTGAGATAGCTGGATGCAGTTGTACCACCCAGGTCACTAGGATACTTTGGAACATTATGAGCTCTATGTGTGCAGAGTTTTTCTCTTATACATCTGCCAGGAGGCATTTTTAAATTGTGAGATCTCAGAAAGCATTTATTAATGCTAGCAGGCAAATCAATATACACACAATCTAAGATGTCAGCATGGAAGTCCATAGTGTCAGAAGACATAGGGCTGCTTTCATAGATGTTTCCAACAAAGCACCATAAATAATTAAAGTGGATATTCCTTTGGAATTTCTAGTGAGGAGAAGAGCATAAGCAACCTCTGGTTCAAGCAAGGAAGGAGTGGTATCTCACCCCAAATTTGGAAGTGAGGCATGCACCTAATCAGACAATGAAGTGCTTTTGATATACAAGGGTTATCTAGACTGAAAATCAATGCTGAATATGTCTATGTTAATATTTATTTTCCCTCCCATGGTTTTCACACACAAAAACACACAAAAAAATTGATATTATGAATCCCATAACATAGAGAGGCAGACAGCCCATCACAGTTTTTACTGATGTCCTTTTAACACCTGCAGAAGGATGTTGTGTTTTATGGTAACAGCAATTGCTGTGCCTATGCCTTCATGTAGCATAATCCAACTACTCTGCAGCACAACATATATCAATACTGAAATTAAGCCATAAACAACAAAGGAAGGCAAGAAAACATCCCTGCACAAATTATAAAATTGTGAATTTGTTTCTCTTAAGTATCCATAGGCATGCAAGAGTTTTGAGGAAAGAACGTAAGCGTTGCAGTTATCATACCTGACATTATGCTTAGGATGAGTTGTAAAAATTATCCTAGCAATTCCTGCATTCAGCCTGTGAGTCCGGGGTGAATTTCAACCCATCGAACTGGAAATGATCTCATTGTAACTGAACAACTTATAGCAATGAAAACCAGCATGCTTAGAACTGTTCCTCTGTTTCAGTTTTCCCCCAAGTATCAAATGTTTTGATGATGATCAATTACATTCTGTCACTTTGGTGAGTCAACCATTCTGCCTATACTGTGGAAGCTTTTACAATGGCAGCACACCTGGAAATTTGTAGAACTGGCTTGTTCCAAGGATCCAAGTGCAAAAATGTACACGAGCACGTGTAGCAAACTCACACTTGGACATCCATCTGATCACCGCGGTTCCGGAGTCCGGTATATGTCAGCCACTTCATAGCAAAGTGATTATAAAAGTCACCACACAATGTCTATAACAATTTCTTGAATCAAACGTTTGACATAATCGCCACAATGTTACTTTCATTATCACCTTTCTTTATAGCAAGCTTGCTTTCTAAGAAATTCTTCTAGTTTAAAATCTAGAACTGAAGTGGGTAAGATCCAGAACAAAGTTTGATATGAGAAACACAAATTAAAGGCAGTTTTTTTCTTTTCTTTTTGGCTTCCTCGTCCCAGGAAATATAACTCTGCTCTAAAATACAGCTTTCTTTCAGCCAAAATACAGTAATACCAAAACCAAAAATAAAAATAAAATAAAAAATAAAATAAAAGCACAAGCTGTGTTCAAGTTGCCCCTAGTTTTTTAAGAGGGTTGGTAAGAGTCATGAGGCCGGAAAATAGCCCTTCAAATGCTGGAAATCATATACAGTGGTACCTTGTATAAAGGAATTAATTTGTCCCAAATGAAATTATGTTAAGCAAATTTTCATTTATACAAATTTCCCATAGGAATGCATTGAAAACGGAGTAATCCCATTTTTATGTTGTACGGATTCACCCCATAGGCGATTCTGTTAAGAAAATTTCCCCTATCTGCGGAATTTTTATGTTGTACAAATGTTATGTTATACAAACTGTTTGTTATACGAGGGTCCACTGTACACCAATCTAGAAAATGAATCACCTATTATACAATTCTCTATTTTCGCCCAGAAAGCTATGGATAGAAAAAAATTATAATATAGGTCACAATTCAAACCTAGTAGCAAACTTCCCCCATGAGTTTTGTGCCAGCTGTGCAGACTACAACCTAGAAGAGTGGTGGTAAACCTTCAGCACTCCAGATGTTTTGGAACACAACTCCCAGAATTCTGAGCCTAAATTACCAATGACAAAGGACTGTGGGAGTTGTGGTCCAAAACATCTGGAGTGCTGAAGGTTTGCCACCACTGACCTAGAATGATCAATAGATGAAAGAAAAAAATGGGCTGTAAAAGTAGGGGACAAATGATAAAACAGTTACTGCACTGGAATTTCCTTGTAAACAAAGTAGTATTAGAAACAGTTTAAAAAATTCCCATTAGACAAAACACATGCCCAAGGCCTGTGCAACATGTGACCTACTCAACCAGATGCCACCACTAAGCAGGTACTGGGAGACACAGTTTTGAAAAAGTATTCTTTGGACAACAAGCTGACAGAATACCTTATTATGGCTGGAGCATTCTCAAAGCTGTAGCCCAAAAGGCGGACAGACAGACTGACTGACTGGTATGGCTTCATTAGAGTGCAATAAATCCTCCTGTTTTTTTGGCTACTTGCCTAGGACTGGATAAATGGGCATTATGAAGGACTAATGGGTTTGCTAGCTCCCCAGGAGCACAGATACAATAACATGTAGATACTTTCCACTCAGTGTGGAAAGGCAGAATTCTATGTGTTGATTGACTATTATGGTCCCTTAGACCTGTAAGAACGAGAATGGATGGAACGGTTCTAAAATTAACTAGTGTCACTTTTATGAATAGCATGTGCTCTCTCCCCCCCCCCCCCCCATTCCCAATCAGTTGCAAGTGTAGCTGTGCTCTTGGAAAGTGCTCATCTACCATTTATATTAAACAACAAACCTTATCGGGACAGATTGTCAGTCAAAGAGTGTACAAGTGAATTATTGTAATTAATTCAAGCAAGACCTGAAAGACCGCTTAATGGAGCAGCAAGGATCTATGTAGCCATCACAATCGGCTATTTGTTATATGACACATCTCCCAGAAAAGCCACAGTTCCTACAGCACCTGGAACAACAAAAGCTTGATAGTTGAAGAGTGCCCTCTGGGTGCTGTCATTATCTACTATTTGTCTTATAATAATATAAATTATCCTTAATGTGTGATTACTCACGGTTCTTCCAAATTAGCCTTTCTGTAAAGTTTAAAAGGCAGAAGGAAGGGAAATGGTTGAAGTATGTATCAAGCTTTTAACTTCCCTAAAATCAATTGTGCACCATTCTTTCAATTATTATCTTGAGTTCAAGACAACGGTCATTTGACTCTACGGCAATAACAGATGTTTCAGTACTGCTTTCTGAGTACTTAATCAAAACAGTGCTGCAGAAGGAGGAATATGGTAATGATTATGATAAAATGTCAAGTATATGCCAGTTTCTAAAGCATGGTCACTACGAAACAGAATTAATTTGGACACAAAGCAAACAAGCAGACTCAATTAGAAATCAATATCTTTTCTTAAAAAAACCTTATCTCAGCATTAGTCATTGTCCCTCTTCTGGTCATGTTAGAGCAGCTAAATCAGGCACTGAGTTCCCTACACTAAAAATTTCAGTAATGGAAATCCCATAGGAAACTAAAAGTGCCCATTTTCAAATTTTCCCAAAGGTGCTGAAACTAGACGTTCGTAAAAGCTTATTTTGCATCCATCTAGAAGGCGGAATTTTTCTCGCTTTAAATTTCCTCTAAATATCTGCTTCTCAGTTGCAACCTTCTGGGGTTTGGTTTGCCAATATCATCTAACATGCACTTTTCTGGCCAACTTTGCTATACATGATTCATTGCAGTGTGCTCTTCTATTAACTAGGGCCACAGCTTTCTGTATACCAGAGCAAGCAGAAGAAACTAAGCACAGTGAGTTGGGTGTATCCCAAGTATCCCAATTAGTACTCCAGAGTAAGCATGCCCCTTCTGTTTCCAAAATATTGTAAGTTACTTGTCTTATAACGCAGACAACCCACTGAAATGTTCACCTTCCTCGACCCACAATGTACTGCCACCAAAATGACAGCTACTCCAAACCCACTGATTCATTTTGGGATTGCTGTTTAAACTTGAAACAGGGACTCCATCCCCTGCAGTATATTTTTACTACACCGGGGGGGGGGATCGGGTGTTCCCTTTTTACTGCTACCAAAACATTGCCATAATTAAGAACTGCATTTACAGTGCCCTTTTAAAAGAGTATAAATACAGTACTTTTGGTGAAATATACACAGCCTATGTTATTTTAGTGACTCAATTGTATCCCAGTGCTGGGGGCAGTAGTACAATATATTATGACTGCTGCTTCCAAAAATAATAATAATTCATGTTGGGAATCTAAAGACAAGTTTACAAAGATTCAGCAAAAAATCAGAAGTGCGACAATAATAAACACAATACTAAAACACTTAAACAACAAACCAGCCTGGGGGTCTTATTTTACTGGTCCACCCCCCCCAATTAACGGTTGCCAAACACCTCTTTTAAAAGCAATGTTTTAACTGCTTTCTTAAAGGCAGGCAGGGACTTTGCAAGGCGAATCTCACTTGGAAGTTTATTCCATAATATTGGGGCGACCACCGAGAATGCCTGATTCCTAGTGATCGTTTTTTGGGTCTCTCTACATGTGGCCACCAGGAGTGAGAACGCCTGTGACGCTCTGGTGGGTTGGCCCACAGATGATCGTAAGGAGATTCACTCCGCCAAGTATTCAGGTCCCAAGCCATGGAGGGTTTTGAAAGTCAAAACCAATACCTTGAACCTTACTCGGAAAGCAACAGGCAACCAATGCATGTGAGACAGCACTGAGGTGATGCAATCATATCTTCCTTATAGCTTATGCACATTTAGTTCTTTGTATCTCTAGATCTATACAGATGCTTGTTTTACATCTGTTTCCATGAAAAACACTATGCTTCCACAGTTTCATCACACAAAAATAAGCACTCATCAGCAAAACTCTTTACTAACAATCTTATGATCCCCTTCCCTCTTGCTACTCACTCATCTTCTGACAGCCTCAAAACTAAACTTCCTATGATAACTCTTTCTGTCTATAACTCAACCTTAATTTAATTCACTTCAGTCACAAAATTCATTATCCATATATCTATTACTGCCAATCCAAATCCAGTCACTTACTATGTATAAAATGCAAATTCCTATACAAGATATACAGTACAGTCAACCCTCGCCATATCACGGTTCAGGTACTGTAGTCCCACTACATCACGGGATCGCAGTACCTGCGCCGCTAAGGGTGGTGGGGGGACGATCGGGTTGCTCCGTGCCACCCCCGGGCCCCTCCGAGAAGTCTCGGGGCCGTGTGGGGGGGCGGGGGGGGCAGATCCTCCTGCCGCTGTCGGCGCGCGCCGCCCCAAGACTTTTGCAATCACCCCCATCCCCCACCCGCTTCCGCATATTGCGGATTTTCATGGATCGCTGGTGGGGTGGCGGGGGGTTACTGTATTGAATTGCCATAATAGCCATAATAATACAGTTACGTGTCATCAACTCAGTTCAGACTTATGGTCACCCTTTCCTGGGGTTTCTAGATAGAAAATACTCAGAGTTGGTGTACCATTCTCTTCTTCTGGGGGTGCACAGTGCCTGGGCCACTTAGCTAAGGCTACAAAGGCCGATTCTACTTGCAGGAGTCACAGAGGGGAACTGAACTCTCAACTTCTCGCTTTGCAGCTAGACACCTAAACTACTGAGCTATGTAGCAATTTTGGAAGCACTACAGTCGTCCCCCACCATTTTGTGTTTCATATATTGCGGTCCTAGTATATCGTGTGACCACAGTATATGAAACAAAGGGCTCCTGAGGCAAGCTGCATGGGACTGTTTGCGGCATCCTGCACTTACCCCAGTCCTGGTGCTGCCCTGAACGGGCTTCTGACAGGCTTCCCGGGCCAGTCAGAGGGCCCAGAAGTGGTTTCCAGCAAAATGGAAGTCACTTCCAGATTGCCCAAAACAACTTCTGGGGCCTCCAACAGGCCCAGGAAGCCTGTCAGAGGCTGGTTCTCGGTAGCACCAGGCCTCAGGTAAGTGTAGGAGGCCCCAGAGAGGGCCCCTAGTCCCGACCCAACCTAGCATCTGCATGTCGCAGATTTTCCATTATTGCGGATCCCTAGCCCCTTCGATAGGCGGAGGATTACTGTACCAAATATCTAACACCAAGATGATACAAATAGTAACACTAAAGAATACCATCTACACTAAATGCATATAACATACTGATTAGAAACTTTGTGTGTTGTGGCAGACCAAGAATCTGTATATGTGGAATCTGTAGGGCTGTCATAGAGACAAGCTGGCTAGACAAGTCATATTTTCTGATGCTTACCCTGCTTGTACTGGCCTATCAACTGTCCTGAATACATACATAGATTTCATTTGAACTTTACATGTGAAGATGCACAGTCTTGTGAAAAAGAAGCCCACTCTCCTCTTCCTGTTAGCAAGCCACAGGCATGCCTGACATTTAGTGAAGCTAATATATCTCGAGTGGCCAGGCCCTCCAAGTAATCAGATGAGGCCATTAACTGTTTGGCAACAGGGATAAAGAAACATTTCAGTGTAAAGAATGGCATGCACTTAAAAAAAAACCAAATTGGTGGAATACCTTACCTGTTTTGATGTCTTCTTGGCATAACTTAGCTCACCCACCCCACTTTGTAAGGTAAGGCCTAGGCCAGTGGTGGTGAACACTCCAGAAGTTTTGGACCACAACTCCTAGAATTCCAAGCCTGTGTTGCCAATGACAAAGTACTCTGGGAATTGTGGTCCAAAACATCTGGAGTGCCAAAGGTTTGCCACCACTAGCCTAGGCCAAACGAATGTGCTCCCTTACTTGTAAGGCAAGCTGAGTGGCCATACCATTACCTTGAACACATACAGTACTTCCTGATCCAGTCTGTTACAATTTGGGGGATTTCCCTGACCAGAAGTAGTATTTGTCATAGAAAAACAATAGAGAAATCTAGGATTTGTCTTGTATAGCTGAAATATGCCAGGAAAAGACACACAGAGAACCAAAAGGCAGAAGTTTATACCTTTTACGACTCAGGCATTATTTTATGTAAATATTTTGATAATTTTGAATTAATAACTATTTTAAAAATTACTCTGTCAATGGAAGCAAAGTCCTATGTTACAGATTTGCTAGCGCTAATTAGAGGAGATGAACATAACTTACAGAAGTATTCATTTAGTGAATTCCTACTGATTCATTGGGTCTACTTTGGGTAGTAGCAATAATAGTACCGTACTGTACATTTAGGCCATTGTTTTAATGCCTATATTGGAGGTTAGGATGCTCCTGCACAACTTACATTCATTTTAAAGGGGCAACAGGCACAGAGTGCCTTCTAATATCAGCCATGCTGGGAAGCATGCATGAAAATATCCATAAGGAATTCTTTGTTGTGAAAGTTTGTTTCATTCCCTCCCTACCCCCTCATCCCTTGGACTGCAACCTGTTTAACAACTTTTTTTACTGTTTTTAAATTGAAAGTATAAAAACAGTAACATAACAGATAAAACATCCTGGAGACAGATAGGTGAAGAAAATTCTAAAAATAAGGCATAACTCTTGAGAAAAATAATTATAAGATGGGTATCATCTGAAAAAGATTACGAAACAAGGAAATCATCCAAAGAAAGTAAATGAGGCTGATTGCTTTGGTTACTATTACTGGCTGTGCTGCCTTTTAACGCCACAGCTTAACTGAACAGCTGACTCAGGTAGTTCAAATTTACGCCTCTATAAAACTAGAAATGGTAAAGAAAAGCAGATCAAAAACACTATTCTGTTGTTAGAATAAAATAAAATCCTTGCAAATCATTCTACACCTGTATACTGTAATAACATTCCTCTATTTGGATTCAATGAAATGAAAGCAAAACAATGTCATTCACTGTAGGAAATACAATTGAACAGGAAATACAATTGTCTCTTTGAAACAGTATGATTAATAATAACTCTTTCCTCTGCAAAATTTAAGAGAAAAGTGCACAATGCGTCGACCGCGGGCAACCAGTCACCCGCAGTGCTGTCGGAGACGCCGCCTATGGGGACGGAGCAGTGGTGAGGAGTGCGCACACACAATTCAGAAAGGAGCCCACTGGGATGTGTGGCGGGCAAAAGGAGTCTGCAGGCTGTTCAAAGTTGAACAGCCCTGATCTAGAGCATCGGAATTGGGTCTGATCCTGGCTACCTAAGCATGGACTGACAATATTTATTGTCACTGTATCCTATTTGCTAGTCAAATAGTCAAGCCACACGCCTTTGTGAATCCAGAGTGTAGCAGATGATAATAGGTTGGCCAAAAACTGGGAGACGGTATGCAGAAGAGTTTCAAGTGGCTTTGGTACAGCTACCCCATGTCCTTGCCTGTATTAAGTAGTTCTTAGTTATATCCCAAGATTTAACAGTTTGAAATCAGGGATGAAGAATGCTGCATGGAAAGTTTAGTATAGGAAATACAATAATTTGTAACCACCCTGCGACATAGCGTTCATTATACCTCTAACAGAGATTCTAAAAAAGTTGCCGATTTAAGGTGGCGTCCACAAGTTCGTGGCTACATGGAGCAACCGAAGCCCATGCTGTATGGAGACTGGCTGTGTAACTGTGGCATATTCACAATATGATGCAAGGGCCAACAAGAGGGAACCATGTAAGTTAAAGCCAGCCCTCACAGCACTGCTTAGCACATCAAACTGACTCGATATACTGTTAATCAATCTCTCTGAAGTATTACTGCAAGCTTGTTTACTTGGCAAGAACACTCATTCTCCAGGATCCAGTTTCTTCAATCCAAAATGAGTCTTGTTTCTTTGGTTACGAAAATCATACGTTAAAAAGCTGGGCTATGTTCTGTGCATGCCTTTCCATACACAGTCCCACTAACTAGTTTCTGGAGTTGTCCAAGATAAGGATGTCCCGGCTACCATTATGAAAAGAATATACTGTATATGACTATATTTGATGTATGTGTTACTGAAATTATCTTCAATCCGCCTAGCTACCTACTATCTGTATCCAAGTTGACTCACTGCAGATACCTTTCAAAATTAATGTTAAGTGTCTGCATAGTAGATCAATTTCAAGCCAATGCTGACTTGAATACTACAGTAATGCAACTGTCCAATTAAAAAAAAATGAGCATAATCCATGTAAGATTTTATGGCCGAGATCCAAATAGTAGGTTCAAACAGAGTAAATTCACTGACTCAATCAGATTTACATAAATGTTGATTCACCATTCAAAAATTTATTCAGCCATTATATTATAATTAGGAGTAACTACTGGCTGTAGGCCCTATTTTCTAAACATAGAAAATTGTGTTTACATTTTTTTTGTTATATCACATACATACACATGTCTCATTGCTTGAGATACCATGGTCTAGAAAATAAACATAATGTTGTGAAAATGTGTAGCTCTCTACGGTCCTTAAGCAAATAGTCCTAAACTGAAGAGCAGCTAATCCTGTTAACAGCTGAAAATTCTGAGCAGGTTTGAGCAGGCAGGGCACAGTGTTAACTATCTTCATGATCACAATGGGATGAAAAATGAATCTTAATGCCTCGGAATATTTACTGTTCATCATTTGAAGAAGTAATAAATATACCGATTTAGGTCGGTCTCAAATTTCCCAAGCATGTCAGATTTTCCCTAAACTCGAGTATTGCCTTACACCCCAAATTTCAAAGTGTGCTCCTTACTGCCACTAGTTAATTGCCAACAGCATAGGTAAAGGTTCCCCCCCCCCGCCCGCACATGCGTGCTAGTCATGTCCAACTCTAGGGGCGGTGCTCATCTCCATATTCAAGCCAAAGAGCCAGTGTTGTGCAAGTCCATGGCCACGTGGCCAGTGTGGCTGCAAGGAAACACTGTTTTACCTTCCCGCTTTTTACGGCGGTACCTATTTATCTACTTGCATTGACATGCTTTCAAACTGCTAGGTTGGCAGGAGCTGGGGTTATCAGTGGGAGCTTGCTCCGCTGCGTGGCACCCGGGATTTGAACTGCCAAACTGCCGACTTTGCAGCCGACAGTTTTCGGAGGCCTTAGTCCACTGAGCCACCACGCCCCCTGGCAACAGCATATGGAAGGGTAAAAAAGGAAGAAGAAAACAAGAACTTAATATGACAACTGCCCAACAAAAAGTCTATAGTGGACTAAAATATTACTGTTTCTATAAAGCTAGCATTTCCTTTATTATGCTTGCTCACATGCTCTTTCCATCTCTTTCTGCTTTCATCATGTTTTCCTTCTCCTGCGCTTGAGTTCCTCTCAAACTCTCCTAATTTTCAACTAACTACCCACCTCTTCAACTATCCCTGTGGCTTACCTTGCGTCCCCTTAAAATCAGTCCTTTATTCTGAAGACCAGGGATTCTCGGATGGAAACAGAGAGGCATGCAACTGGCTGGGGAAAGTTCTTTGAAGTCCAAAGATGACAACTTCCTTTTGCCCATTTGCTACACATGGGTAGCAGAAAACCATATCTTTGTGGTTGCCATGAGAGGCTGAAGTCCAATTTCAGGTCCTCATCAATTTGTACAAGGAATCAGTTTAGAGGTGCTCCTCATCTCATGACAAAACCAACTTTCAGTTCAGAATTCTGAAAGTTAGTCTGCCTGCTATTTAGCTTGACAATACTATAATGTATATTTATTTCCCCTAAAAAACAGAATTAATGAAGATTAAGGGCCAATAAAGCCTACCAATAAGCAAATATTTGGTTTGTTGACACATCTAGACTAAAAATAACCCACAATCATCCATACTGTGTTCTAACTCTTGACAAAAAGCTCTAGGGTAGAAGTCTTTTAAAAGCTTCCTTGTTTTGGAAAAAAAAATTCTCTTTTTTCCCAATGACACAGGCCAAATTATGTAATGATTTTCTTTAAGCAACAATTATATCCCCAGGAACTAGAAACCTATCTGGCTATCTTGCAGTTAAATACAGAATCCTGCTAATGTATCCATGGGATATTTGAGAATAACAGGTTTTATTTTTATATAAAAGGGCATTTTTCAGCTATGGCGGTTTCATAAAGCAACAAAGTGCTTATGTTCAGCCTTGGGAAGGACAAATCTCATATGAATAAGGCTTTCAGTGGCAATGATTTATAATGCATTATAGATATTCTCCAATTATTAAAAGCTTTCTGCCCCTACTAAACCATCACTTCCCAATGCTACATTAGTGGAAACACTCCTTCTTAGCTCTATAACTCTATGTTCTTTCAGCAAACTATATGCAGAATGAACCTATTAGGTTTACACAGGTTCAATGAGAATTTATTCCAGATGAACCTGCACTGGCCTGCAGGCTTAAGACGCAATCCTATCTACAGTTATCAAGGAGAATTCAGGAAGAATTACGGTTAGGATGGGAATTACTTAACAGTACGTTCCAACCCCCAGGATAAGAATGGGCAGGAACATGATTTGTCAATTTATAACAATCACAGTATTTAAATTTCTAGATTGCTAATGTGATCTGGGTTAGAGAGTGGGCAGGTAGCCTGCAGCCCAAAGAGGAAATAACAACCCCTAGTTTAGCTTCATATGGCCCTTAGTAAGATTTCAATTGCATTCCAAGGCAGATTATCTTATTCTCTTATTACTGCCATCTATCAACATAGATGCAATCATGTTTGTTTTGTTTGTTAACATCAACAAGACTGCTTTATAGTCTGTTCTAGCCCTCAAATTTCTGCCAATTAAAACTGTTTCCAAAATGGCAGAGGGGAAGACAGATATATAAATCAAATCAAATCAAATCATCATCATTATCATCATCACCTGCCTCCTTTTGCCCAACTTGACCAATGAACACAACTTGAGAAGCTGAGAGAGCTGTTAGGAAAAACATGCATAAAGCACAAGTGGTCTTCACTAAGGATGAGCCATCTTCCTCTGCAGCCATCAGGTGAGTCAGTGGCAGTAGGAGGAACTGTGGTGTACGGTGCCACTTTGGAATACTGGGGAAGTGTAGCTACAACTTCTATCACCAGCACCATTTTAACTTCATTTGAGTGCAATGCATGGTAGGCCCGCCCTGCTGAGTTACAGGGCTGCCTCAGGAAGCTGAGTTGGGGGACATGAATGGCTAGCAAATGGTTAGCAATAGTTATAGCAGCGGAAGCAGCAGTTACAACAATTCTTGGTGTTGTACTGCTGGTGTTTAGGGCTGCCCTGGGGGTAGACACCATATGATGGCTTAGGCAAAAGTCATGACCTGTTTTGCCTGAAGCAGCAAATGCTATTTAGCCAGATATATGCCACTGGCGTTTCACTTTTGGAGAATTCAAGAGCTCAGAGCTCAGAGCTTCTCAGGGGAGGCCCCTGAGCCCTTGATATTTGCTCAAAAGACCTGTGTCAGCGCCAGGTATCAATGCATCATCGCATACACAAGAAACTTAGTACAGTAAATTGGTATAGCTTATTTTGTCGTCAGTGAATTGGTATTATTTGATTGAGGGCCAGTACAGCATATGTAACCTGTAGCCAAAATCCAGTCACTATGACCGGACTAGATATTAACTCCATTGACAATACTTTGTGTGCACTACCTTATGGTCTGGGGTATTTTAAAAAAGTTTTATAAATTAGGTCGAAGTTATGAGAAAAGGCACTCTCTTTCCATACTGCAGAATTTCCTTTTGGTAATGTTTCAAGCAAATTATTATAAATTATTTTGTCTCCACAGCGCTGTTCAAAATCATTAGGGTATGCCTTTCGTCATGCCAGAGCCAGTCTCTAAAGAGGGAGAACCTTTGTCATCGTATTGGCTCTTCACAAAAGTCAGTAAATATGGGTGGGTGGGTGGGTGGAGGTCAACGCTCTGGTTCCTGAGGAGAACCTACATGAACAAACCAGGCTCTCCCACTCCTGTCACTTCTGTGTGATGAAAGAAAAATTGAGTTCTTCCACACGTTGCATTAAAACATTGGGGGGAGGGCAGCACTCTGGAATTGCTATCAACAACCACCACCTCAAACTCTTGACATGTGCTATACTCAATGTGTGAAGCATGCACCCATTTTAATACCTACCGAATAGGTTTCAATTCCCACCCATACCTGTTTACATAACAATACACACGAGCACGGCCATGTTCTTAAAAAAAAAATCCACTGAATTTAGGGCAAGATTAGATGAGGAAATTTGGAGTGATCTGGGCCACGTGTTAAAGGCTCTCATCTTCTGAGCGATCTATTTTATCTTGTATTTGAGCAAGCTTCCCCTTCACACGGGAAACATTTCTTCTCCCATGAGAAGAATCTAGATAGTATTTCAGATTGCTCCATTTTCTCCCCCTTTTGATTACTGACACTCCCTTCCCGGCCTTTGGTCCTGATTGTTATTCCACTGGCTGTGGCAACTTCACTTTTCATTCTTATTTAATTTAGTAAGTGGCATAATGTAATGCATTAACCTAGCATGGTTACTCTCTTGTATCTGAAACAGTGTAGCATCACTTAAGAATATTTCTTTTTTTTTTTTTAATCATGAGAAGAGAAAAATGGGGGGCAGTTTTCCCATCATTCTTTCTACTGGCACAACCCACCGCAATACAGACATTGCAAGTTGTGACTGAAGAGAATGTCACCTACAGGGAGCCAGTTAAGCCATCACATGGCTGCAGAACAGGATAATCTGGACTGCTTCAAATCATACCAAATAAAATGCAGTCCTAATAGTACAGTGCCCGAAAGTTGTGGAGCAACTCGCAAAAGGGGTAGGATGGTTTGCTCCTCTTAAAAACACATGTGTTCACCAGAAAGCAGAGCAATCTGAACTGCACCAAAGGTGAACCAAAGAGCAAGCTATATACTCATTTGAACACTGCCTTAGCAGAACTTATGTGCAAGCAAATATGGTTTGGAATGGACTGTAAAATGCTTCATTTCCAAAGATTCTAGGAGCCAGTTCTGAGAAGAGGTCAGAGAGAAACCTTGCCTTCTAATTCCAGGGACTGAGAGGTACTCTGCTCTCAAGCCAGCATTCAAGGAAACTGGGGTGGGGGGACCCCCCACAGCCTACAGTATTGCCAGAAGAGGCTAAATTCAGGTTCCTGGTGTCATCAGCAGTTTCTAAAAATGTCTAAAAACAGATGGTGGGCCTGACACCATGAAAAGCCAGCTTATGTTTCAAACTGAAACCGTTTATTGTTCTAGCTGTGAAAATGACCTGGCTACATAACCTTGCCTAGAGAATATGTTATGTTCCCATGGTGAAGACTAATCTTTAGACTAGACAGATTCTCTTTGATGTACCTGGAGTGTTAACACAGTAATACAGTACAGAAGAAGGGCAATGTAAGTGGGAGATGCTAAGTTCGGAATGGTGCCTCTGCAAATACTGTACTGGACATTAATTGCACACTGTGGCTTATCTCAGTTAAAGTCCACATTTATTTCTACACTTTTACGACTATGTCTAATGATGCAGGAATGGATTTTGGGGAGAGGGACAAAAGGGTGCTTCATGCCTAAATTTGGGTGAGTGTGCTCCCCCGCCTCAATCATGAATCACCCTTGCAAGTATGTCGCGTCTGTTTCAATATTCCGAAAATATCCCAACATACCGTGTGGCACTCAATATTTATTTATTTATTTATTTATTTATTATTCATTTGTTTCATTTATATACCACACTATCTTCCTACAGGAACTCTAGGCGGTTTACAGGATAAAAACCACAAGGTAAAAAACAGTATAGTCAAAAAAGAGGGGAAAATACCCTCGGCAGGGACGTGTGGGGAAGAAAATAAAAACAAAATGAAAATTAAATCAGAGGTCGCCATATGCCTCCTTAAAAAGCATAGTTTTCAAAGCCTTTTTGAAGGCGGGCAGGGACTGTGCAAGGCGCAGCTCACTAGGTAGATGGTTCCACAATGTGGGGACCACAACCGAGAAGGCACGGCTGCACGTTACCAGCTTCCGCGCCTCCCTGGGAGTGGCCATCATAAGTGAGCGTGCCTGCGACATTCGAGTGGGCCTGGCCCACTATACCCTTTATGTTTTGTCACATACAACATATGAGAATGCAAAGTACATGAAGTTGTTTACTCCTGGCCTATATGTTCAGTTATAACTAATTATTCTACTGTAAGTTCCCTGGAGGCTACAAAAACAAGTAAGAAATAAATCTAGCATTCATTCGTCATGTGTATTTCTTTGAAGCACAAGAATTCTCCCCCCCCCACCCTGAATATCTAGAAATATTGCCGCCTTCTCTAGTTTTACCAGAATAATTAAGAGAGTCTGAATTGTCCTAAGGGCATCATCCATTCATGGCTCACATTTAACATGGATTAACCATGTTTAATTATTTTCTTATTTTGCTGACCATATATATTTAGGGCCTACCTAAATATATTCCACCTACAATTCTATCAACATCTATATTTATACTTATGTATGCCGACAGCTGTGAAGACAGTGAAAGGACATGTCAGAAATTTTAACAGTATTTTATACCACCTTGTTCAAAGCAAGGGCTTCTAACTGCAGGTGACTAAGAGTTCTATTTGGGCGAGCTGAAAGATTAGACTGGTGGAAGAGGGTAAGCTGCTCCATCTCTCCTCTGGCACTGCCAGCATGCTTGTGTCTGTGCTAAGTCTCCTTCACAGCAATCACTTACTAGATGCAGTAGAAGAAAGAATCACTCCATCTTGCTTCACCAGTTTGTTTGGTAGAAAGTAATTGTTCTTCACTATCCAGTAAAAGATGAGCCATTTGTTCTTCCAGAGGGAAAACAGTTCTCTCTATCATAATTTATTTAAAAGGCTATCTGGGATAAAGGACCTTAAATGTTTTTTAAAAGAAACTTTAAAATTGTGAGTTCCCAGACAGGAGAATGAGTGGACACACAGCTTACGCGGTTTTATTCTTCCTTACTACGGCGAGATGCATTTCTAAATAAATAACAATTGCTTCGAATATGGTACTACATATCTGAGTTGGAATGTACATGCAATTTAATATTTAAATTAAAATATGCAGATTGTAAACAAATCCAATCTCCCTGATATTCGCTTTCTTGTGCCATGGATTTCATCTTTTCCTCGACTGCTAACAGGTCAATAGCCTGCATTCCCACCACTGCTGTGAAGGAATGGATAATAACAAAACCACTGGAAGCTAATTAGCTTTGTGGACTTATTTAAAAGGCTGGCATAACTTAAAACCAACAACTGGTTAACGGGTTCCTAAGTATGTGCTCTAATGCAGGTGGTAGTATAACAGGATGGGAACAAAAGGACATCATTATCACACCATACTTTGAGCTGGCCACTGATGTAGTTAATGACAATCCAGGGCACCCCTGCAATGGCACTGTATACCTAAAAACTAATATATGACTCTTCTTTTCTCCTTCAGGTTAATATGTGTAAAACCTCAGCACAAATGATCAAAATGCGTGGGTTGCACTCTCCCTACTAGTAACAGAGAGCTCCCCTTTTCACTTTCAAATATACTGACTGATTTCAGACATCTGTTAACAATTTGATCTCATTTCACAGGCTTCCTGGCATATACAGGGCTGTTGTGATATTACTGCTGACTAGAGATGGGCACGACTTGAAAAAAATTTTTTCGAGTTGTCGTTAGTCGGGCCGGTTCCGTTTCGGCTCGTTTCCGTTTTCGCGAAAATTCGCAAAAATTAGTCGGTTCGTTTTTTTCATTTTCGTTAGTACTGGTTTTTTTGGGGGGTAGCGGGCTCCTGGAGGCACCTCTGTGGGGTGGGTGCCTCCTCTGGCCCGCTATAAAGGGAAAACGGGCTCCTGGAGGCACCCGTGGGTGCCTCCTATCCTCACCCACTAGGAAGGGGAAGCAGCAGGCTCCAAGAGACCCCTCAACATGGGGGTCTCCCCTCCTCACCTGCTGCTGCAAAATGGCATGCATAGCCATATGGATATGCATACCACTATTGCAGACAGTGAGACCAGTCCACTGGTACGACCCTCCGTCAAGGACGACTGGGTCGCACCTGCCATGTCCCACAAAGAAGGGAATCATACTTGCGTGTAGTGCAATGCAAGTAGATCTGGCTTAGGGTTAAGGTGGGTTAGTGCAAGGGCTAGGGTTAGGCTAGTGACGGGTAAGGTTACGGTGGGCTAGTGGGTTGCACCTCTGGGTGCCTCTCTGACCCACTAAGAAGACAGTCTGTGACGTATGGGTAAGGAGTCAAGGATTAGGGTTAGGGTTAGGGGGCTAGGGCAGGTTTTAGGGGGCTTTTTGGCACATCCCAGAAGTCTCCATGGCCAAGTGGCCATGCGATTGGTGGGATGGCTCCAAAAATTTGCATGGTCGTCCACTCCCACATGGCTGGCCATGGCCACTCGGCCAGCCCATCATTGCACAGGTGTAAAAAAAATAAAATAAAATAAAATCAATGGAGGACAGAGGAGGAGAGGAGAGACATTTTGTTGCAAGAAAAAACCCACTGCTACTGTGAAAAATCTGGCAGTTTATAAATTTCCGCGTGTTTCTGTTGTGCTTGTGTGTTTTTGGACCACGATTTCAAAAACAATATTGCGTTCGCCGCCCCATTTTGGATCCCCCACCCGCACCGCATGGCATGGCGAGTTTGGCGACTCGAGTCCGGCTGCCCAGGACGGGGGGGGGAGGTGGGACCCCCCCTCCAGAAACAAACCATCGCTCCGGTAGGTGCCCTGAGGCACGGCAGGCATTTTTCCGCCTGCTTTTTGGCCTGGGAATGGGTGGGGGGAGAGTTTAAAAGTTTTTTCCTGTGCTGTCCGTGCCGCTTGCTTGCGCTTTAATTGCGGCGGCCGGCGGCGCGACTGGGCTTTTTGCTGGCTGCAAACCTGCGGCGAGTCCCACCAGACCAGAGCAGCCCAGGACGGGGGGGGGGAGGCCGGGACCCCCCCCTCCAGAAACAAACCATCCCTCCGGTAGGTGCCCTGAGGCACGGCAGGCATTTTTCCGCCTGCTTTTTGGGCGGGAACCGGGTTTTTTTAACTTTTAAAAACTTTTTTTCTGTGCCGCGTGGCATCGCGCGATGCAAGTAACGAGCACGACAAGTCAGACAAAATTGTTCGTTCGTCGGTTCGAGCTCGAATTCTGGCGGAGTAATTCCCGTTACTGTTTCCGTAGAGTAACGGAACCGAGTAACGGAAACGGAAACGGGAATACCGCTAAGTCGTGCCCATCTCTACTGCTGACCTTTGTTTCCCCCCCCAAGCAATTATTTCAACTTTATTTCTTATTTCATTACCGTGAAAACCTCCTGACTCTAACACTTTGTTCTGTTTTATTCTTTTACCTTCTTCCATTAAAGGTTGCTTTGGGTTCTTCAGTGGTTTCTAATTTTGATCTTTTATTTTTGCTTAAATAAGCAAATACTAACTGCAATTCTCCCAGTTGTCTGGGACTGCAAGAGATCTATTATTCTCACCAATAAATTATACGCTGAATTACTTAGAAGACAAGATATACACCACAGTATCTGTGCTTTCATTTTAGCAGAGGCTGGGCCACGAGGCAAATTTTACAGGTCACACTGTAATTAATGCACGGCAGGCATATAACAATACACCTCTAATCCACCAATATATTATAATTTCAACTACCATGATAAGGCAGTGGTTGTTCTCAGTGGCAAATATGTCAGTCTAGTTTAAACAGAATCCGAGCTACTGGGATTGTTAGGAAGTGTTTAGCTATCTGCCATAGCTTTGACTGAAAGGGCCTCTCCAGGATCTTATAGTTTCTCTCACTGAAATACTCTTAACTCCCAATCGCTGAACATCAGTAGCAATAACACAACTCTCTTCCGCCACTCACCATTCAGCAATTGTTTTTTGCTGCATTGAAGGAAGCCTGACAACCTGAAATAGACTTTAATGTGTGTGAAGACTATGAGATCTCTGACTTCAAGTACTCAAATACATGTTGATGGATCAGAATGTTTTATTAAGAAGAAGATGAAATCTTGCAAGCCGAAATCTATCACATAAACACACTGTACAGTAAATATTTTGAATGCTTTTCAAATGCGTGACTTGTACAACTGTTATATGATCTTCTCAAAGGTCAGGAAAGGGAGGTAATTGTGGAAGTTATCATGTGATAAAGTAACTTTTCAGCGTCCTGGTCAACATCAGACATCCTGTAGTGTAGAGGCAGAAGATACACTGAGAGATAGGGAGACTCCCAAAGGAACAAAAGTAAATTTCTGAGGAGCCAACAAAGAGGGTGAAGGGGGGAAAAGCAGGTAAACTTGCTTTTTCCTATCTTACTATTCTTAGAGCTGCTGGAGTGTTCTGGCTGATCTATACGTCCAGCTAACCAAGCAGGAAATACTGGCAGGACTCTCAGCTACACAAATCAGCAGCTGTCTTAAGAGTAAAGAGGCATGTATGCTATCACTCACAGGATGTAAGGCATTATATGTCTATTGGCACTGACAGCTTCCTCAGTGCTGTCCTCAAGATGATGTCTCATCGAGACGGAAAGGGTACTTCTGCCTCTGTTTGCAGAAGGTTTACTCACTAAAAAAAAATCAGGCTAAGAACCAGCTGCAGGAAGAGAGAGTGAGTGAGTGAGTGACTGAGTGAGTGAGAGAGAGAGAGAGAGAGAAAGAGAATACTGTATACTGTGGGGGACAGTATTTGCAGAGCGGGAGTGCAACCAAGACGAAATATTACAATTAACAGTCCTCATTTGATACTATTAATCAACAAACCATTTAAATCAAAGAAAGCGATTCACACAGCAGCTGAAAACCTGTTGCTTAGCTGAGGAGTAAATCAACTCCTCTGTTAAGTTCCACTGTTTCTAACAGGTCTACTTTAGCTGCAACTTACTATGCTAAAATAAGTCAAAACCAGAGCGGGTCCATTTGAATCAACGGAATGTACAGAAAATTGACTAACCAAATCTCCACAGATTCAGTGGCCCTACCCCTAGGCAACTTTGCAAGTTTAGGCAACAGAATTTCGGCTGATAAATCATTACAAAGCAGAATTTATTTTTGCAAGCCTTGCCTGTGTAGTTCAACCTACTATAAATTTTGAATACAGGGGTACCTCTTAAGACGAATGCCCCGTAAGATGAAAACATCGCAAGATGAATAAAATTTCTGGGACTAGGGTTGCTTCACAAGATGAAAATCCCTATGGGGATTTTCTGTCTTGCATTTTGAAACAAGTTACCTAGGATGCATTGTGCCCCTGTAGTTTGTTGAGGGGTGGGAGGAGTTTTTTCATCAAGTTTTGGAGCCATTCTAGACACTGTTTTGCAGTAGTTTTTGGACTTTTAGAACTTAGAAAGGTAGGGAACCTGAGGCTTTCTTGCTTTGTGTTTTCGCATTGTTTTTCATTGCAATTTTGGCAGGAGCGACCTGGGGTTTTTCTTGGAGCTTGCTTTTGTCCATGCTTGCATTGCACTGGGGGGGGGGGAGTCTGGCTCTGCATGCCTTTAAAGTGCACTTTATAAAGAGGTCTGACCTCTGGAACTGATCAGGAGCTGTGCAGGGACAGGCATCATCCCGCCTCCCTGTTTGATTGGCCAGTACCACGAAGAAGCAAAAATGACATCGGAGCCTGCTTCCTTGTTGGAGCTCAGCTCCCTGCGGGCGCAGAACAAGATAACTAATTGGCTGCTTATGTGCCAGAGGCTTCCGAACACCACCTGGGCTCACGTGGGTCATTTCAGAACCGGTAGTTTCTGAAATGAATTGTCCATCCTTACCTGCAGTTATGTTAAAACTGAAGACGGTAGTGGTTGCAGCCATTTGGCAATATAGATGGAACCACAAACAATAATATCACACAGCTGGAACGACTGCTCCTTTCACTGCCACCACCACCACCACTACCATTTGTCCCTACTGACCACTGACACGACTGGCAGTATTCTGCAGAAAAGATGCAGGAGGACAGTTCCTGAAGAAGCCTCTCCAAAGGTAACTCAAAGGACTGGTTTACAATGGTACCTCTACTTACGAATTTAATATGTTATGAGTGCATACTCGTAAGTAGAAAAATTCATAAGTAGAGCAGCAGTATCCCATAGGAATACACTGAAAATCAATTAATCCATTCCAGAAGGGGCAATCTGGGCGAGCATGCACACGCCTGCCTGCCACCCACTTGAGCTGCGCCAGCAAGTACCCGTCCCAGCTTGGCTCAGGCAGTTTGGAAGGGAGGTGCGATGGTCACCTCCTCCTCCTTCTTGGTTGCTTTGATAACTTTTGCAGGAACCAAGAAGAAGAAGGAGGTGGCGGTGATACAGCTGAATTTGACAGGTTAGACTTTGATAGGTCGGACCTGTCAAAATCAGCTATCATTCGTAGGTAGGAGAAACCCTAGTAAACATCCGTAAGGCGGCAGTTTAAAAAGCCATGGTTTGCTGCTCGTAAGTAGAGGCACCAGTGTACATCTTGCTTCAAATCAAGCATAAGCCGTAGTTGTGCCAGCCTCTTAGATTCTGGAGTTTACTCTTTGTTGTTGTTGTTGTTTTGGTTTTTTTTACAGAAAGATTTTCATGTACCATATTCTATAAAAGCTGCCATCATGCTCCTAACGGAGACATTTCTTCCTCATCATAGGCACATATATGAAAGCAGAAATGGACAAAATGGCCACTTCATTATTAAAAAGTGTTTAAGATATTATTGTTCCAATGCAGCACTCTTCACAGCAGCTGTATTTCTTCCATCAGCATGTGAACACCTGATATCTACCTCCCAATGATATAGTACACGAAAAGGCAAATTAATCTGCAGCTTGCAAAAACAATATTGAAGGCTCCCCAAATGCGCAATTTTCACTTTTAACTGCACAACTGTGGCCTTGCCTAATTCTGTTCTGAGTTTCTGCCTTTGACCTATTTGCACAGGCCAGTTGAACTATTTGTCCTAATAATACATGGTTACCCAGGAACCCCCGAAAGTGTCATTTTGAACAACACTGCCTTTACAGCAGGAGGGTCAAATAAACAACTATCCTAATTGATGTGTGGATGCTTACCCGAGAGATGAGAGCCAGGATCCAAGAAAATGTATTTCCAGACAAGAAATACCTACACTCATTAACCGAGTTTTCCTTTCACCTTTTTCTCAAAACTCAGACCAATTTGGGCACTGTTAAAAAGAGGAAGCAAACCCCCACCTCTGTTTTACCAGGTGTGTATTCTCTTGCTCCAAACACTAGTATCTTTTCTTTGGAATCCAGGTAATCTCTCTGGACAATAATAAACTATAAGTATGAATCCAGAATTTTCCTTTTTTGCTTTGATTTTTAGGTTAAAATTAGATTATGGCAACAGAAGATACAGTAACCCTAAAATCTTGTGAAGAGATACACTGACAAATTATAAAGAGGTCTGACCTCTGGAACTGATCAGGAGCTGTGCAGGGAATGTTAGAAACAGAAGAAAGGAATGTAAGAGTTCAAGAAATAAACCAACTCTGGTCTGTGACTGCATAATATGGATGAATGAATGATGAAATAAAAGGAATGTTTTAATAGCAGCAAGAGAACCTAAATTTACAGCATTGATAGCATGACTAGGCTTTGGTCCAGAAGAGGAGGCTTTTGACACGGTCTTAGTCTGCCTATTAAAGGGGCTTGTATCTGAGACATAGATTATTGTACTTTAAATTACTATACAACCTCATTTTTAGAGTAATCACAAAACATTTCAATATGCAGGTGCTTTTTTTACATGAAGCACTTGTTAGCTCTGCCAATTATCGCCTTATTGTTTGATTTTTACCAGACAGCTAACAGCTAGACACATGCCCAGAGATGTGCAAAGATCTAAATCATGTAAGTGGATAGCAACAATACAAACTATCTATCTAGTGGGCTGTTATGCTATATAGATGAGGCTATATAGATGAGCACCTGCATAATCTAGAATACGTAAACATTATATACACTAATAAATAGAATAAAGACCAGAAATTTGAATTGCTTTTTCAATTTGGTAACAACTTTTGAAAATACTGTGGAATAAAGTAAATGTTACACATAACATTCTTCCCAAGTTATGTCCTGATGAACTTCTAACCGATACTATTTTTTTTAAAAAAATGTTTACAGAATTCTTCCAGGCTCAATTTCTTGTTGTCCATATACAAATTACCTTGAAGTATAATGTTACGAAATCCATTATAATAGTTTTCAACACTGGCTTTGTCTACAAAGTATCTGGTCTCATCTCTTTCCAAATAATATTAATTCATGCTAAACCAAACTCCAAACTCAATCATGAGTTTTACATATTTCATTTTCACATCTGAACTGCCTCCCCGTGGGATGTCAGATGACAAAGACTTGACAGCAGTGTTTCAATCTTACTGTTGCTAAATATGTAATTTTTCCTACCTGGTACTGTTGTCCTTCCATGAACAGTAGTATCATTAGACAGGAGATCTTTTGAGTTGGAAGTGAATGGTGATTGTCTAAATGTATCTTCAGAAAAAAAAGGGCTGAGGGGGAAAAAAGTCTTTTAAGCAGACAAAATACTGATTAGGAAAAAATAATTAAATATTTTGTTGTTTCTGATTATGATTCCATTGCTAAGAGGTGTAGTCAATAGAAAATGCTTTAGAACCTAGGCCAAGCACTAACTTCTAGGCCATCCTTTGGATAAATACTCCAATCTTGCTGCAACATAACTTCATTTCTATACTTGTAAATCCTTCCTAGTGTCCATTCATCATGCCATCAACCAAAACAGACAAATACATAATTTCCAAAAATACTTTGGGGAAGAAAAGAAAGGGTTGGGTACAACTTTAGTTATATTTAGAGTAATCCTGCTGAAATCACTGAGACCTTAATTTTTCCAATTAATTTAACATTCACTGATTTTAATGACAGTACTTGAAGTATGACTACATTTGGATCCAATTCATAATTCAAAACCCCAGTAATACAGCAACAACTTCCCTGTACAGCACCCACCATTTTACATTAATATCTTCTACAGCCGGTGCTTGGTAGCATCAGAAGACATGCATATTCCTGAAGGTAAATGATGCTTGTGCAAAAGAATTTGAGGGCATGGCACCGTGTATCAGGTTTTATGAAGTGCTACATTGCAGAGAGCTTGGGCGTGCATATGTGCCTGTAGCAGGGCCAAGAAAGGCAATTGGTGATGATATAGTAAATATCATACAACCTGCCACATCCTGTTTAAACAGTATTCTATATCGAGAACAGAGTCCCTCCAATGTGTTCTTAGTGTAGAACTTGTATAAGCTACGTTTGGGGGATACAACTCTCAGAATCCCTAGGCCAGCCTGGTCTGTGTCCTCCCCCCCCCCCAAAATGAGGCTAATCTTCTTGGGGGGAAATATGCTTAAACACAGATTTAAATCTCAGACTATACTGTTCTCACAAGCGAGAGTGACACAATTGAAACAAGAAATCGCCAGAGTTTTTGTGCATCTCTTCTGTCCTTCATTGTTGTTTTTGTGAAGATTTTTGGAAGAATTTTTAGAAAAGTTCTTTGTGCCAAAATGTATATTGTATAAGGCAAAGTTTGTATTTTGTACTAAACACAGTACAGTATTTGTCAGTAAAAATACTGAGGTTCACATCTGCACAGAGCAAATCTTCAGAATCTTCCACAGCCGAGCTCTCTTCCTCAACTGGATTGGCAGCAGCCCTGCCGAACCCCTCCATTGTACATGTACAACATACCCTAGCAGACATGCATGGTGGAAGGGTTGGGCGGGGCTTCTCCCCCAAAATGGTAGCATGAGGGAGCTCCGCTCTGGAAGGTTCCGAAGACTGGCTCTGCCTAGGTACAAATCCCAACACAGGGGACCATCCACAGATACCATGAAGAAGAACTATTGCTGATGAAAAACATGCTTCTATTTTTTTGGAGGTGGAAAAAATCTTGTTGCCCATTTTTTGACTGGTACCTCAATATGTTATGATATTCTTTTTCACTGCTGCCAAGAAAATATGCAAGTAGTGTACAGTGTTCCTTACATCCTAATGTTTAATACCTTTTAAAATTGAGAGTTTTTGTCACAATTACTTTCCCATTCTAATAAACAGTAACTTGGATTGTGTTAGTTTGTTCACCAGAGACAGCTGGTTGCCTGCAAGAAGGGAGAAGTCTCTGCCCCAAATCCTGCTGTTTAGTGTCATTAACTGCACTAGAGTAGGCCCATCTGAATCAATAAAACTTATAGGAGAGTTGACGCCCCAAATCTTTATTGATTTAATGATCCTACTCTAGTGCAGTTTACTACATTAATCCATGGGACTTTGGCCACTGTGTTCATTTATTACTTAACTCCTGGGAAGAAAGTTGAAAAGCGGAGGCTATTTTTGAATAGGACAAGGGATGCACCTTCCTGAAAAAGTTGTCCCATTCTCACAGGTCCATGATCTACCCATAGTGGGGGTCTTATTGCAGTTATTTGGCAACTGTGAGATTACCTGCAGTTGTCATATAAATGGTGCTGCAAACTTTCTCCACATTTCTTAGCATATGCTATTTTGGTGAATCTTCCTCTATTCTGCCTTTGGGACAATGTTCTGAGAGGTCACCATAAAGGTACATGTTTACAGGGAACAGCTGGGCATCCCCCCATATGTGATATAAAGGAGGCCTTGATTTCCCCATGAGCCTAGCTTGGAGCTTTATGGGGAAAGCTCCCACTGGCCAGGGCTGACAAGCAACATTCCCTCTTATTTTTAGCCCCACACTGTGCAACTCCATCCCATTTGGGTCCTCTCACTGTGGGTGTGTTGGGGATAGAGAGGCCCTGCACAGAGGGGGGTCAGAGTTACATCCATGCCTTAGAGTGAACCTTGCTGACAAGGATATTTTGCTTGGATTGTAGCCCTGATTAATTACAAGAAAAGCAGGGATGTAACTGTAAGCTCCTTATAAACATAAGTTTGGTTCTAAGAGAATGAAATGTCACAGCCACTTTCTGTTTAAAAAGGTTCATGTAGATAATGATCGTTATTCTCCTACTACCATTATATTTCTATGCTTTATAAACATGTCATGAAGTTATCAATGCTAGCCCTACGGATTTATTTACATAGCTTGCCTGGTACTATGAATTTATAGATTGAAGTTCTAAATTGCATGCCAAAATGAAACATGTTAATTAATCACATTAATGTAGCAGGCACAAAATAGTTCAATTACGGTACTTCTAATTCTCATTAAGGGTTCATACTTAAAATATTTTGCATGGAAATCTATAATACAAACAACTGCTTAACTGTGACCAGATCTTGCTGCATCTGCATTTTAGTTTGATATACAGCAGCATTTTAATTTTATTTTAGAATAAAATTCAAAATACGTCAGGACAAAGTAACTATATTAGAATAATGTACTGTTGTTTTATTATACTATCTGTTCTGTGCTAACGTGGATATTACTTACCTAGTTGTAGCTGAGACGGTGTTATCTTTAGAGTGATTGTGCTCTTTGCTCACTTTTTCTGTAAGGAAAAAAAAGAATTCTTTTGAGGAAAAAATCATATATTCTCACTTAGAAAGTTTTAGTCTGGATTATTTTCAAAGAGGAATGTACGTCTACTTGAATTTATCTCCTTATTCAAAATGTTCCCACCACCCTCTTTCTATAAAACAAGATTTTGTTCCCTGGTTCTATTTTCAATGCAGTTTTCAGTTTCAACTGCAAACTCTCTAGGTGGCATCCTTTGATGCTTGTAGGCTCAGAAAAGCAGGCTTCCTTCAGATAGACAGAGTAGCTTTGGTGAGAGCGGAAATGACTACAGTACTAAGAATCCAGCCACAGATGACTGGACCAACCCTTCTCTTGTCAGGATTCTCTATTAGATTATGGCACCTATCATTTAAAGCCAACAAGAGTGCCTGCTGGGGACCATGGGAGTTGGAGTTCATAACATCTCATAGGAACCAGGCTGGGGAAGAGTGGTTTAGAGACTTGAAGGGAAAAAGAAGTACCAAAGGGAAAAGATGAGTACTCATAAAATGAGCTGTCTTTTTTTTAAAAAGGTGCTAGGTCTGAAGCACACCTTTATTCTGTCCTTTAAGTGTGCCTAGCAGACTGCAGAACAAAAATAATCATGTTTCCAGAAGATAATGTCTTGTTCTCCGCATTCAGTTCAAACGCTGCACTCTGCCATGACTTGAACATTCTTGATCGGAATTCTGAGGGAGCAACAGAAACAGTTTCTATAGCAACTTTAACCCCCCTCCTTGGAGACCCAATAGCAGGAAGGGGCACAGAGTACACGGCTGTACCTTGAGTGAGATGAATGGTGCAGCAGGAGATGAAATGGTACCACACACATGCTGCTTATATAATTGTGATGGCCAGATCCGTTAGATACACTACAGCAGGCCTGCACAACTCGTTGACCGTGGGCGACCAGTAGTCTGCGCTGCCATCAGAAGTCACCCACCAGGTCCCTGCTAGCCTCTCGACACACGGCCTATGGTGGCAGGTTTGGGAAAACAAATTCTGAGTATGGCTGAGCCACAAAGGGGGTCTGAGCGGGAGAGGGGAGTGGAGTCCACCATTCCATGTGGGCCCTCTCCTCAGCAGCTGTGGCATGCGGGGGCGCCTATGGCCCTGAGGGAGGGGGAGGAGAGGGAGTTCTTTCCCCGTGACCGTGCATGTAACAGGAGACTCCCTTCCTGGGCCCATGGGAGGAGCCTCCCGCTTTGTCTGCAGCGGGGAGGGGACGGCTCTGGGGCTACAGATGCCTTCGCTCCCCCGGGAGACAGTGCAGTTGGCAGGCAGCCGTCAGGTATGCGGGCGCCACCTGCCCACCCATCCAGCCACCGGTGGAGGCTGCCTACTCCCCAGGCACCCCTGAGGGGCTGAGGTCTGCTGTCAGGGCGCTTCCTGCTGCTTGGCCAGGATTCTCGGGTGGCCTTTGTGCACCTGTGGCAAGGGTGGGGAGGGGCCCCATTCATCTCCACTGGGGCCACCTGGTTGTCCGGCTGCTGCCTTCTCCCAGGGGACAGGCACAATAGGGGCGGTGGCGCACCGTCGGGCCTACAGGTCAGTGGTGTGAACAATGGCTGGGTGTGTCACCACTTTGTCTGCTGGGGGGAGGGGCGGCTCTGGAGCTGGGCTGAACAATGGCTGGGGTCAGGAACCCTCTGCTGCCGTCATTGCCCACACTCTTAACCCACTGCATCACCGGGGAGGGGTCCCAGCCCACCTCTCTGGCAGCCCCTCCCCTCCCTCCCCCATCCTGGGGCTGTCCAGTGCAGCAGTCAGCAGAACCCTCCTGCTCCTCTGGGCTGTCCGGCTCAAAGTCACCTTGTCGTCCACAAGGGAGTGCTGACCCACCGATCACAGAGTGGAGGGTCTGTTCCTCCTCCCTCCCCACCAGCTGAACCCCCTGGGGAAAGGGGGGCCAGCTGGGCCAGCTGCTGCCACCCCCTCGTCTTGACTGATCATGCCACCCCCACATAGGCCCATCGGGAATCAGTAGTTGCTCTCAGCAGGCGCCTGTATCTGCGAAAGGAAGCAACTTCTGCCTCCTTGCCGTTCCCCCTGCCGCACCCTCACCCCTCCCCCCCTTCAGTCTCCCCCTTGGCTTCCTCCCCATTCAGGTCCAGGTGGGTGTGGATGGGGGCTGTTTTGGTGGCTGCTATTGTGCAGCATCTTCTGCATTGCCAGTGAAAGGGTGACCCAAGGCAGCACTTCCTTTCTGAGGCCCCCATTGATATCCATCCACCCCTCACGTGGGACTTTTAAGGAAAGTGTGCTTCCTTTCTGAGACAACCCCCCCCACGTGAAGGTCAATGGGGTCCTGCTTCTCCCACCAATTAGGTGGCCAAAGCAGGATCCCATTGATCTCCGCCCATCCCGGGCAGCTTTGAACGAAAGCACGCTTACCATTACCTCGTAAGACAAATTATTTTCACTTGTAATAGCTGTTCACATCCAAGTAAATAACAGTAGGTTCATAAAAATGTGGGAGGGAATCCTTCAACTTTATTGTGTTAAAATTTAATTTTAAACTATTTTTAACCTTGGTTTTCATGTATTAGCCCTCAGGCACCTTGGGCCGGAAAAAGTAGACCTCAGCCTGTTCAAAGTTGGACAGCCCTGAACTACAGGATGCTTTAATCAACAGATGTGAAGTTTTATGGAAGGGCAACCAAGTGTCCACTTATTGTTATAGTTGTATTTTTATTTACCAAGAAGTGGAGAGTCACTGGACAGATTTTCTGCCTCATGTAACAACATGACTTGCTTTAACTGCTATCTGAACTTTTGTGGGTAGAGAGTACAGTATTGTTTGCTACTCTTCCTTGAGAAGGAAAACAACTTAGCCCAGCCCT
>JAHTLZ010000330.1:35866134-35959765 GCA_023846285.1 Phrynocephalus versicolor
TTTATTTATTTATTTATTTATTTATTTATTTATTTATTTATTTATTTGATTTCTATACCACACCATCTAGCAACAAGGCCACTCTGGGCAGTCAAGACTTCTAACTATAGGTACTTAGAAATGCCCCCCCCCGGTATTTTGACAATGCATCCTGTACATTGAGGCCAACAAGGCAATGCATTCCAGATGTTTTTGATTGCAATTTCATAAACTACTGCCCATGTTTGATCACATTCATAGGAGTTTTAGTCCAAAAGATATCATGGACACCAGCTCACCTATCCTAGTATATGTGCTGATGTACATGCAAGGCCACATTGAGTTGAATGGGATTTACTCCAAAGAATGAGCATACCAGATTCCAATCTTAAGGCTCTAGCAAGTCTATTTAAACCCAGTCTTGGTTCAAAGAATACAATATTTCAGAATGTGGAAAACAAACCAACAGAGAAGCACAATGTGAGCCCCCAACAACTTTATTTACCTGACAACTGAAAAAGTAGCTCCGAAGCCATCTTCACTGATATATCTTGGCTGAAGAGGTTTCTCTCAGGGAGCACTCGGCCTTCTGGTATCTTTTGTATGTGTTCAGTTATTTCTTGCCTGAGTAAAGTGCTATAACTGATGTTTTGGCTGGGTGACACCAAGGGTTGGGAATCGTGAATATCAACTTCCATTGGCTCTTCTTTAATTTTTATTGTCTGGGATTCCTTGTAACTTTCTGCTGCAAATATGCAAGGTGGGGTGGGGGAGGGGGAGACATGGAAAATAGTTAAATGATTCATCTATTAAGAATCAGTAATTCAAAAGCGAAGAGTACCTTCTCCTAGTTTTATACATTTTCTACCTGTATAATAGTACACATACACACAGAGAGAAAGAGAGATGAAAGGTTTTATTTCTTTATGGATAACTTATTTGCAAAAGGTCCACTCAACTTAATAGAACAGGAACTACTGTATTTCAAACACACAGACCAGCTCTTAAATATAATATATTTATTCACTGAAACATATCTCCTGATTTTCAGCCATAGCACACCAGGTGGTTTTGGCTCATACAACAATACTAAGCACCTCTCTCTTACTCATCTATTCTCTCACACACATAAAGAAATGCACATACAGGTACAGTATATGTTTAATGAAGTGCAAGGGATCGGTTTTGTTTGTCAAGAAACTCTTGAGGGAATCCAGAGAAAACTCTTTATTCCACTACAGTTTCTTGAATTTTGTTGTATATTCCAGATTGTTACATTTCTCACTCTACCTCCTTGCATTTTGCTTTCACACTGATCACTCCCCACCTGCTTCACCTTGAGCTGCACAAGGTGCTGCAAATACAAAGGCAAATATAAAGGGGAAATCTGATCATAGTCAATGAAGTGATATGCCAAGTACTGCCCTGATTGGTGACAAAAGAAAAACACATCCATTGTTACTCTGCCACATTCTGAGAATGGCATCCATATGTTTCAAAAATGCTGAGAAACAAGTTGCATTCCTTTGTAACTACAGAGGCTCACCAACTTTTTGTGATAGGGAAAAACACCACGTTCACATATCAGTGTTGCAGAGGCTATTGTCAAAATAATCTGCTTCGTTAGAATGGTGGAACACCAGTACGTCTTGTCTCTAGAGTGACACAACCATTATTTAATTTTTCTCTGTGTCAAGTCTGTAGTTTAGGTATCTGGGTGCAGAGCTAAGGAGCTGGGAGTTCAATTCCCCACTGTCCCTCCTGTGAGTACAGCCAGCCCATGTGTCCTTGGGCAAGCTGCACAGTCTCAAGAAATTCCCAGAAAAAGAGAATGGTACATCACCTCTGAGTAATTTCTATCCAGAAAGCTCTGCAAAGGGTTATCAAAAGTCAGACCTGACATGATGGCACATGATAATTATTCAAACTACTAGGCAGACTGGTGGAAAATAAACATGTGCATCCATTACTAATTTTTCCTTTCTCCCCCAACTTGTCAAGAGATGGTTCTTTTAAATTACAGAAAGCTTGCAAAATTCCTCGATTCTAAACTGATTTTGTCCCCTGCTTCTCTGCTCTGCTACCCTTTAAGCAATGTAAAGAAAAGACTCTCTTCCCTTCATGCAAGAAAAAGACACAGAAGACTGAAAGAAAAGTGATCTCACTCCCGCTGCAGTTCTTGGACTCTTCTCTGTCACTGAAAAATGCTTTGGTTTTGAGAGCAGGTGAAGTGATCATTTCTTTTGAAGTATTAGCTCTCCTTCATTTCAAAGATATGTCAAAGGTCACACTTCAAGGAAGCTTGACCATGATACTCACCAAAAAAGAAAAAGAAAAAGCTTGTAAGGCAGGTGGTCTACTCTGAAATGCAACTTTGCTGTGAAAACTAAAGCACATTCTTGTTCAAGATTCCTGTGGGTGCTGTCAATTAAAATCAATCGATGTATGAAGATGAGGAGGATAAAGAAAGTAAACAGAAAAGCCAAAAGAGAAATCCTCATAAGAGCATCTGTAGCTTCCCTGGCAAACTGAGTGGCATCTTCTGGATGGCTGTTTGTTCCTAATCTCACTATATACAGATTTGTATCAGAAAGTTCTTTGGGAGTGAATGCTGCATTCAGGAAGTGGTGACATGAGATGCATATGCACTATTCACTTTGTACCGGAGTGTTTGTTTTTCACAAGATTCCAAACAGAACAGCACCATTGTTCTAGTCAAAGTTCAAAAACAGAATCTCACTGAAAGGGGGATGGTGGTATGTGTGGGTTGTGTCGTTACAGTTGTGACATGACTCTTCGTGACCCCATGTCCATGTAGTTTTCTTGGCAGGAATAACTGGAGTGGCTTGCCAGTTCCTACTCCAGGCGCCTACAGCACCTGGTATTCCCTGGTGGTCTCCCATCCAAGTACTAACCAGGGCCGACCCTGTTTAGCTTCCAAAACCAGGTGAGATCGGATGTGCTTAGGGCATCTAGGCAGCTGGGAAAGGGGGTACTCATCTCAAATGTATGCCTAACTACCCCAGTGTTTTGACTGCACCAATGATGAAGACTTTAAATAGCATCTTTGTGCATGTGCTTGTGACCATGTGTGTAAGCTTTTGTCTGTATTAGCTGCTGTGACCGATTCAAAAGAACAAAAAGTCCAAACCTTCCTATGACAGCTTTTTTACTCTACTGGAGGGGGGGAATTAACATTGTTCCATCAAATACAGAGAAGCAAATGTGCATGTATTTGGATCATGACTTATTATGACAACACTACTACTGATATATACATATTTCCTTACAAGTAAGTCCCATTACAATCAGTAGTATTTGTTCACAAGTTAAGCATGCAGATAATTTTATCCTTACCTGAACATTCTTTTCAAGTCAATAAACTGTTGCAACAGAATTTTCAATGGTCAACAAAGACTATGAGAAACCTGGAAGTTGAGTCATGGCTACCGGACTTCTTTTTTGAGAGATAGAAACGTTTCGCTGTTCATCCAAACAGCTTCATCGGTCTGACCGATGAAGCTGTTTGGATGAACTGTGAAACGTTTCTATCTCTCAAACAAGAAGCCCAGTAGCCATGACTCAACTTCCAGATAAACTCACCTGGATGACTGAGAATCTTCACAGACTATGAGAAACAAACAACTCACACAATCTCATATAATTCAAAAAAAGACATTATTTAGCCTGCAAAGATCTTTATAAAAAGCATTCACCATAAATCAAATAAAATGAACACTAATGTTCAGGATTAGAGATCTACAGACAAATAATAGTGTCATCTAGTTTTCCTCAAATGGATCAGATTAAAGACTCATTTCCAGCTGAGACGCCAGTGAAAAGTATTGTCTGAGCTGGCCTGTAATTATGTGAAAAGTCTATCAGTGCAGATTTGCCTGAATAGGGTCATTCACACCTTCACTTAATGTTTAAGCTCCTGAAATACCTATAGACATGCATGTATGAACTAGGACTCATGTTAATTACAAAAAAGAGGGCTGCCTCTGCTCTCAGCACGAACTGTTAATAACAATGAATGGAGCATGCAAAATGTTTTAAACATCAGAGGTCAGAGGTGATGAAACGTCATCTGCCAATTGCTCAGGAATTTCTCTTTAATTAGGGATCTTATCCATTTGTTCTGAGCATTTCTCCCAGGAAATGCCACCTATTTCATATTTCTGCTGAAATACTTTTGAAACCTTACAACGTGTGCTCAGCAAAAGATGCTGTCTTTCTGGCCATCTAATTCTCTCATTGCTAACACTTAATTTGCAGTATGGTCACGATGCCTCCAATCATTCTGAAAAGTTGTGGAGCAACTATGATGATGAGCTTTGCCTGCAGAAATCTAAATGGTAACAGCAGTGGATTAGATGGGGGGGGGAGAATTGGGTGTCATGACATTTTTAGACATGGTGGGGAAAGAGTCATTATTTCAGCATGGGAAATACTTGTACATTACTGTGTCAGAGGCAGTTGACAGATGAGTTATAGCACCTTCATCTGTTCTACTATTGCAGTGTCCCATGAAGTTGGCCATCTAAGCCGCTGTCACTTTACAATGTTGCGACCTGGTATCAAGGTTGGCTGAAAAAGGTCCAATGCTAAGAGATGAGATCACCGCCCTTCCCTTGCTAGAAAACAGGTGATAGGCCGCGAGGCAACCAATTAATCTCATTGGCTTCCAGCAGCAGAAACAGATACTTCTTGTCACCACCAGCCCAGGAGACCACCGTTTAGCCTCATCCCAGAAAGACATCAAGTAGGACACTCAAAACAAAATGAAAAATGGAGAAGACATATTATTTGTTGTGACAGAAGGTGCAACAAATGACAACTGGGTGAAAACCTGGGTTTACTAAGCATAGTGAAGATTTGATGTATTATGTACTGGCAAGACATATCAAGGTGATACACACGTACACAAGCTTTGCTCAGCTACTCTGGTCCTCGTGCAATGGAGGGTGAACAGGGACTCATGGTCCTTTTATCATATTGTGCTAAAAGCTTTTGCCGACAATGTGACAAGGGGAGATAACAGCACAGGTACCACAGGTCTCCAGCCCAGTCATATATAGGTAAGATCTGAAGAACAGCCGTTCAGCATCACAGTCCCCACAGCCACCTTCTCAAGAAGAATCCAGATCAGGAGAGACAGAAAAGCAAATAGGGACTAGAAAGAAGGAAGGAGGCCGACCTCCTGCTTTTCTCTTTCTCTTCTTTATTATGAAAGAAGCTAACACTCTGATTAAAACTCCAGCACAAAGCATTATTGACAAACAAAGAAATTGATAATAAAGTCTTCAGGTTACAGGGCATGATTGCAATCCTATGTAATGTTATACGGATGTGAGCATAGCTCCTGCTGGGGTGGAAGGAAATGGTCCTGGAACTGCGTTCCCTCGTCTTCTTCCTTTCACTAATCTTCTCAAACAGGTAAAAAACTGCTGTATTTTCAGCCATAACAGGTAGAAGTGAAGGCTTTTTGTACAAAGGGGCTGCTTCAAATAGCACAGGTGTGTGTAACCTCCACAGTCGATTTCAGTCAATAAAATTAAAGTATACATTTTACCCCTTGTAGCTTAATTTTGTGTTTTAAATTGCCTGAGCTTACCAACTTCCCCATTCCATCCCTCGACTTCTGAAACGCTGAGCTTCTAGGGAGGATGTAATCTAGTATATTCATTTGAGCAAACAGAAATTATTAATAGTAAGTTCACTTTGCTCCTTGTTTTTTTAAAATGTTATTTATGTCAAGAGTTTGACCAGTAAATGACTCCAGGTCAAGGTTACTCCATGCTTGGTTATTTGGTTATTTTCTATGCAGACATTACTTCCATGTTTTAATTACACATTGAATGTACAGGCTTCATGCACATTCTCCTGCACAATAATCACTAACAATAATGTTCACGTTAATATTTTCTTTTTCTCTCATCCTCAGGCTTTAACTGCATCCCTCAGTCTTTAACCCTGTTCCACACAGCCCTCCTCTCTCTTCTCTCTCCCTGCCACCTTTCATCTTTGCCCAGGCGTGGTGTCTGTTTTCTCTCTCCTGAGGAATTTCCCACAGAGCCCTAAAACAACCTAAGCCTAATCACTGCATATAAATGCGCTATAAACCTAAGAGCCAAAGAAGATTTGGTCTGAAGAAGTTAACATCCATGAAAGCTCACATTAAAAAAGGCATGTCCAAAGTCCGGCCCGGGGGGGGGGGGCAAATATGGCCCGTTTGCAAATTTCAAGTGGCCCGCACCCTCTTCTCAGCCTGTCACGTATCCTCACCTAGCTGGTCCTTCCCCATGGTGGCTGGAGACGTCAGCTCTCCAGTCCTCTTCAACCGACGTGGCAGGTGGTCCCCCCTTTATTACCCCCTCTTTAGCTGATGGGGGTGGGGGAGAGAGCGAGATACACACAGAGAGAGGGAGACCCCACTGCACAGCTTTCCCCAATGCCCAGCCCCAGGAATTCCCCACATTGAGGCTTGGTTTCCTCAGAGGACTTTCTCAGCTGCCAGCTTGGCCTGGCACTTCTTCACTGGACTAAGTCCCTCAAAACTTGCCTTGCACACTTCTCCACCCCTCCCTCCCTGCCACTCTGTGACAAATGTGACTAGACATCACTTCCCAGCATATCTACTGGAAATCACATGTTACTAAACGGATTGATAGGCACTATTATATACTGCCACATGTTGAGGGTGTATATTAAAAAAAATCAGCTTCCCAATCAGAAAAAGCAATAAAGAATATATCCTTTGAATAATCCTAGCTTTGAAATGAGAAGATTTAAATGTTGTACAGGTTTAGATTCCAATTGTTTTCTGTGTTCGAATTTCAGTCACCATTATTTCATTGCTGCCCAAATAAGGCTGGTAACATATTCAACACATCACTTTCCATTTTTATTTTCACTCATCTGCTAAATGTCAAGTTATGCCACACATGCTGCTATGAATGATGTGATTTTTACCACATCTTGTGATAAATGGCAGAGCTTCCACCTAATTCTGTAGACTTAGCATACCGTTCTAGAATAAAACCTTTACGTTTTCCTCCATAAAGGATTTGAATTCACAAAGAAGCCATTATTAAATCGGATAACAAGGTCATCTGGCCAGAATGATGCAACCAGGGTGACACTGGAACAAAATCACTATATTGACAAGTTTGATTTAATCCAGGCTTAAGCAGCCTTGCATTTTGAAGTTTCAAGTCAGAAAGACTGCAATGCATTTCTTTCACCTATTTGCTTTTTCATTCTCTTTCCCTATGATTTTCTCTCAGCAGCATTGAAGGTGAAGGGTAAACCTCCCAAATTCTGTGCTTTAGGAATGAACTTGGCTCCTCAGAGGTATGAGCGTTTCTTTATCTATGAGAATCTCAGATAACAGAGAGAACAAATGTGTTCCTCAGATGTCTGACCTCAGGAGTTCCGGCACTGAGCTCCAAATTTAGGTGCAAGAGTCACGATGACCTTTGCCGCTCAGCCTTTCTTACAAAACATTCTTTCTATTTCTGTTCCTGCACTATTCACAGCCTGATCTTCTACTCTGCTCACACCTCTGACTAGGATATATGCATATGGACAGGACACAAGGAAGCCCATGTGGCTAGAGATGAAGAGCAATTCTTTGTTATTCCCAATTAAAACATAGAAATATGAACACTAACAATGAAGAATGCCGATAAGAAGAAAAAGGAAACTTACTTTGAACTCTGGTGTTAGAGGTTTACAGATTTCATGGACTGCCAGAAAGGCAAATACAGGTAAATGAATTCTAGATCAAATCAAGCATCACCTCTTAATAGAACCTAGAATAATTAAACTCGAGGCTATGATACTTTGGGCATATTATGTCAAGGTAATACTCTTCGAAAACCCAATAATGCTATGGAAAAAAAGGAAGGCAGTAATAAAAGAGAAAAACCAAGCATGAGATGCAGTAATTCACTAAAAGAAGCCATGACTTTTAGTTTGCAAGACTGAGCAGGTCTATTAATTGCAGGATTTTCTGGAGATCATAGAATCACCATATGTTGGAAATGATTCAGCAGCATGCAACAATGTGCAGTTCATGTGTACCAAGTATGCAGTCCAAGGGTACCAAGTATGCAGCTCCATGTACTAAGTACAATTTGTGGATGAGTTTAAGACAACTATGCTCATGTAAGCTGCCTAGGTGTCCTAAGCACATCTGATTTCGGAAGCTAAACAGGGTCGGCCCTGGTTAGTACTTGGATGGGAGACCACCAGGGAATACCAGGTGCTGTAGGCGCCTGGAGTAGGAACTGGCAAGCCACTCCAGTATTCCTGCCAAAAAAACTCCATGGACAAGGGCTCATGAACAGTCGGTCACGACTGTAATGACACAACACACACACATGCTCATGTAAGGGAACTCATGATGCTACATTGGGGGGAAATGCTCCAGCTACCCAGGTCATAAGCCACCACTACGTATTACAATCATATAATCTAGAGTTCTTAAGAGCATAAGCCACTTTAAAAAGAGATTATATTAATATTTACTTTTGTTATTTTCATAGAAGAAAGTTAATATACAGCACAACTTTGTTCACAACACAGCCCTTCCTACTTTATTCTAGCTTCCTTACTCTACATTCTGTCAGCCCTGATTCGGAAGTATTGCCTTGCTTCTGACGTCCCAACATACAAAAATAGATACTTATTTTTCCTTCCTATTTCACCCCCAACCCCCCAAATCCCTGCTCTCCTTTTTGCTCTACTTCTGCCTTGTCCCGGGCTTCCTGAAGGGATTTCCTTTGGAGGCAGACAAAAAGATACGTGGAGAAACAATTGCCTCCCTGTTTTGAATGGGAAGGGGAGAAAAAGTTCAGGATCAGAAATCAGAAGAGAACATAAAAGTGCTGTCTAAATGCAGCCCTCTAAAGAATGATGCAATGTAGGGTAGGTGGTTACAATGTAGTAATGGTGCACTGCATTCAAATACAGCTACATATTACTCAATTCTCGCCTTAATACACTCTCTCTATAATATGTAAAAATATTTAAATAGTCAAAATATCTAACATCTATGACCATACTTGAGAACACTTGCAGCTTTCGGTTATTCCTACAATTCAAGCACCTGTAATGGGTTTTAAAAATCAAAATTATATTTATCTGCCCCAAGCTTTTCAAACGCAACAACAAAAAAATCTACTGAGCATTTGTGAGTCACTGGAAGGCTTTTCTGGCTAACTGATTTGAGTTACAAATGAAAATGTTGATTTGCAAATGAGCATTTAAAAGCAAAATAACTGGAAGAAGTTGCAAGAAGTGAGCATTTAAAGGTCTGTTGAAATCAGCCATAAAACCTTAAATTCCTAAAAACTCAGGGCAAATCTTTTAAAACCAGCTCTTTCTAGTAAAAAAAAAAGGAATTAATAACAATCATACAGGAGCAGGAATGGGTGTCAGAAGTAGGGTGGGCAATGGAAAAGACTCTAGTAGCCTATGCCATCCACACCTGTTTGCACCTACTACTAATACTTGCAGAAAAGGGAGATTCTGGAAGGTGAACCCAAATAGTCAGGGCAGTAAGGGAAAAATGGCCGAGTCCTTCAAAGAAGCTATGTGGGAAATAATCCATAATAGAAGCTAGGCGGGAAATAATCCAATAGCATAAAGGTAAGCAAGAAAAACCTTTCCAGCACCAAGATTCAAACGCCATGTGCATACTGTCACACTGGAAAACCAATTGCCTAAGGCAGTATTGGCGAACCTATGGCACGGGTGCCAAGTGTGGCACTCGAAGCCCTTTCTTTGGGTACCTGACACCGCCCCTTCACAGCCAGGTTAAACTGCCATATTGGCACTTTGCGAAAAATGAGTGGGTTTTGAATCGCAGTTTGGGCACTTGGTCTCTAAAAGGTTCGCCATCACTGGCCTAAGGTGAGTCCAAAGACAGGTCAACACACGATAGCAATATAAGTGGAATATGTATTTCTCATTCCAGGATATGACTGGAGCAGAACAGTCACTCCAGCCTTGAGATCTGAAGCCATTTGCGCACTGAAGAAGTAAAGAGTTATAATAGCAAAGCTCTGTGTACTGGGTCACTGCTTTCAGTTTAAAGTTCTTATTGAAAGTTTGCAGAGCGTATTTTAAGCTGCTGCCCTTTGACGTTATTTCAAATGATCTTGTCTTTCAAATTAAAATGTTTTTCATTAGATACACATTCATAAAAAGTCAGAAGCTCATTTGAAATATTTGATGTACTCTCAAAGCTATTTGAAGGCAGATTATCCACCAGAATCTAATAAAATTTAAAGTACATTGCACTGCGATTAATGTGCTACCTCTGTGTGAATATGAGCATTTCCCTCTGACTGCAGCCTTTCAGGTAATTTAGCCAGGAAAAAACTCACTCCAAGGTTTGGGAAAACAATTGCAATTTCCATTGCAAAATGGAAACATGACTAGTATTTACACTGTTGTGTTGAGGACTCACTTTCTCTATTGTTTCATAGTAAGTTGAAAGCAAGAGAAACAGTTATTAGCAGATTAACTGTAGCCTCTGGGAGAGAAAAGTCATTATATACTAGCAAGAGAAGGTAGAAGGAAGTTTGGCATCAACTGGCAGATCTCTGGGTGACTTGTAATAGATTGGGATCTCTGGCATGATCTGCAGTAGATCAGAAAATCCATTTCTTTCAGAATGCAGACAACAAAACACCTCTCTTGCTCTAAATTATACTGCTGGAAGGAAAGAGTTTGTATGTGTAGGTGGATTTTTAAAAACTACAATTTTTGGTACATATAAAGACAGTGACCATACTCAGTTGTGACTCTTGGAATTCTTTTAATACTGTATATATTGTACCAGGTCACTGTAGACGGATTTTAAAGCTCTAGGAAAAACAATCCACACATCCAACCTTTGCCTACCCCTGCATTTCAGAATGGACACTGGACAATGAAATTACCCTCCATACCTTTATATTACCTTCTTTCCATAGATGTTGGTCAGTATCCTTATGGTCCCAGAGTAACACAAAGCTATATCAATGTAATGCTTCAGGGAAAGACAGCACTTTTGTCTTGACCACAGTGCAACAGGATTTTGGCTAGTGAATGTTCATGGACTTCCTTGGCATGTTTCTAAGCTTTAACACAATGACCGCTCTCTGAGTTTCTTTTATTTTCCTCTCATCTGCTCTCACTGTTAATTCAGTATTCTCTTCCTCTTTCTGCTCTCCCTCTCACAACCACATCTAGCACCTCAGAATGACATTTCATGCCTCTCTTCAAGTGTTCTACGATTCAATAAACCTGATGCCACATGAGATTTGGTAGGCTTTCTAACTAACAAAATGTCCACGTTCCGTAAGGGCAACTTTGTCAGCCCGACAGCAGGAAAACTGACAAAGATTCTTTGCACACAAGGTTACAAAATTTGCCAGGGTCTTTGGACTTTCCTATTTTTCCTCCCTGAACTATCTGTATAGCCAGCTGAAGTACTTTACAGAATATGAAGACTTCCATATTTTCATGGATTTTTTTTGTTGATCATGTGTGGATTTTTTTTTTTTTTTGGCCTCATAGCCCAATATGGTTCTCACTGTGTTATCTCATAGCATTTCTCTTATGTATCTTTCTTCCAGCAGTGACATAGTAGTTAAACTGCTGTACTCCAGCTACGACAGCGCTCACGGATGGGGTTCAGTCCCAGGTAGCCAGCTCATGGTTGACTCAGCCTTCTATCCTCCCAAGGTCAGTAAAATGAGTACCCAGCTCAAGGGGGCTTGGCGGAGGGCAATGTGTAGCTTGCATAAATAAATTGTAAACCGTCCAGAGAGGGCTTTGAGCACTATGGAACCATATATAAGCACAAGAACATAAGAACAGCTTTGCTGGAACGGTCCACAGCCCATCAAGTCCAGCATTCTGTCTCATACAGTGGCTCACAATTTGCTTCTGGGTATTCCCAAGCAGATTTCTTCACCTGCCTATGATTCCCCACAAATGGCATTGAGAGATATCCTGCCTCTCTCTCCAACCCGGAGGTTGTCCTTAGGCATCCATCATGATAGCCATTGATACCCTTGTTCTCCATGAACTTGTCGAAGCCTTTCTTAAACCTGTCAAGGCTGACAGCTATCACTACTTCTTCTGGTAGGGAGTTCCACAGACCACTTTGCTTTGCTTTAGTGTACCACCATTCATCCAGGACATTCAAGGAAAGATACATTCTATTGTCATAGCACCCTTCTTGGTTAAGTTAGGTCACAAATTTGGCAATTCATCCAAAGTTACAAAGTGAGCTGTATGGATGACCAGGTGTTTGAACTCAGCCCAAAGCCAACAGCAAATTCTTCTCTTCTTAACCTGACACTTGTGCTTTTTCATGTTTCCATGACTGTCATAAAAAAAAAGCTATTAAACTGAAGTAAATGCCTGAAATAAACTTGCTGTGGCATGCCTTTGTCAGGAGTAAATCACAAGAAACAGACTAAACTGGCATCAGTTGATGCACCAATTCACCAACAGGTTAATTAAATCTCTGTAAGTAAACAGGAAAACAGGGTGTGCTGTGCAGTAGCCCTTAAATTTTCACCACATGTCAGTTGCAATATAGAAAGAGAACAAATCAAACCTGTATTTTATTTTTATATTCTTTTACTTTACTGTTCAGTTTCTGTTTTTAACAGAGTTTTCTCCCTGAAGCACAACTTTTCATAAATGTTGACTAGTAACCATTTAGCAATACAAAGTTTGAAAATAGGTCATTCTTTATACTGTACACATTTCACATGTACGTACAGGACAATGTCAGGGTACAGCATAATCTGTTCCAGTGTTTAAAAACAGCTGCACAGGGGGAAGCCTATACTTTGCCTGCCAAATACACCTACCCTTTTACCTCAACCACATTTTGGAAAAGCACTGATCTCTTCTTTGAACTCTCTCCAAATTTCTTCTAGGTTACATCTCTGTCAAAGAATAAGGGCATCAGTGTCTTATTATGCTAATAAGATTGTTAACAAGATCCCTTCGTCCTCAAATAAAACATCTTAAGCCATGGCAGTCCATTAAAAAAGAAGAAGAAGAAGAAGAAAGGAAAAAGAGAACAATGTTCAAGGTCCAGATCTTTTTATCAGGTAAGATATTACAAAAAGTGGAGCACGAGGAGGGAAGAAGAAAATCAAAGAATAATGCAATGCCTAAGCTATGAAGTCTGCCTGGACAGGGTCTTACCTTTCAGTGGCTATTCCACCGTGAGACTTGAAGCAGAAACTAGTGTGACTAGAAGACTTGTACTGTATTACAATATTGGAAAGTTAAAAGGCCCACCTCCTGTCCTTGCAGCTCCAACAAATGTGCATATACAAAGCACATAGCTACATTTTTAAACATTTGGTAGTCCTCCACAAACACCTGATACTGTTAATATTTCTCTGTTTCCACTTTATAGCTTTTCCAACCTTTTGTTTCCTTCCTGTCTGCCTTCCTGTAACACCTCTAGGCTTTCAGAAAATGTTGGGAAGCTCTATACATTAAAAACTCTATACATTAAAAAAAAAACCCAGTTCCAAGCAAAGTTATTCTTGAGCACAGCTTTTGTAATTCTTCTTTCCTTGGTTTTTGCAAACCCCAAGCTGTGTTAGTGAGAACGTTAGAGGCCCATAATTATGGTAAGCTCAAAGCAACAGTCCAATGCTGTAATCTAGGCAGCTTTTCACAATTGCAGGCTTCTGCATCTCAAACATTATCAAACACGATCAGAAACATTTGCTAAGCCTATTCCGGAACTTAAAATAATGTTGATCCTTTTAGGTGTCAGCAGTGTGAAGCGGCAGCCAAGAAAGCCAACACAATTCTTGGTTGCATCAACAGAAGCATAGTGTCTAGATCAAGGGAAGTGATAGTACCACTCTATTCTGCTCTGATCAGACCCCCACCTGGAGTACTGTGTCCAGTTCTGTGCACCTCAATTTAAAAAGGACGTTGATAATTTTGAACTGGTCCAGAGGAGGGCAACCAAGATGATTGACGGTCTGGAATAAACGTCTTACGAGGAATGGCTTAGGGAACTGGAAATATTTAGCCTTACAAAAAGAAGGCTGAGAGTGGATATGATAGCTATGTTTAAATATTTGAAAGGATGTCATATTTAAGAGGGTGCTGGATTATTCTCTATGGCTTCAGAGACTAGGATGCAGGGCAATGGTCTCAAACTACAGGAAAAGAGATACAATTCAAACATTAGGAAGAACTTCATGACAGTTAGAGCTGTTTGACAGTGGAATATGCTGCCATGGAGGGTAGTGGAGTCTCCTTCTTTGGAGGTTTTTAAGCAGAGGCTGGATGGCCGTATGTCAGGAGCACTGTGATGGGGGTTCCTGTACAGCAGGGAGTTGGACTAGATCAGTGGTTCTCAACCTGTGGGTCCCCAGATGTTCCTGGACTGCAAATCCCAGCAATCCTGGCCAGCTCAGCTAGTGATGAAGACTTCTGGAAGTTGCAGTCCAGGAACATCTGGGGACCCACAGGTTGAGAACCACTTGACTAGATGGCCCTTGAGGTCTCTTCCAACTCTATGATTCAATGATTCTATGTCTGTGAAGATTCTCAGTCATCCGGGCGAGTTTATCTGGAAGCTGAGTCATGGCAACTGAACTTCTTTTCCTGAAAGACTGAAATGTTTCGCTGCTCATTCAAGCAGCTCCATCAATCTGATGAAGCTGTTTGGATGAGCAGCAAAATGTTTCAGTCTGTCATGACTCAGCTTCCAGATTGATCCTTATAGTTTGAGGAAACCAGCCGACACGGCAAGAAACAATGAGCGATCACAAAATACTAGCTCATTTGAAATAGCTAAATATCCTATTGGGAGTTTTCATATGTTCTCTCAGCTTTATGGGCTGCACATATATTTCTTGGTCCTATTTAAAATGCTGTTACTTTAAATGGTTATGAGAACAGGTGGTTTTTGGAGGAAGAAAAAAACAAACCCTGCCCAGGATCTTACAATGACTGGAGAAGCTCAGATCGCATGCTCTTAGCCTGGTGCGAACAGCAAAAAATATTACATTTCTCTGGTAGTCTTATCCTTATGGGATAACCTATTAGGATGTTTGCCTAGCTCCCTGCCAGGTTACTTTAAAGAGCTGGCTGCTGCAAACTCTTTTTCATCTAACGTGGGGCCATATTTTTAAACTGATTTTTACTGCTGGGTTATTCTAAAAGTTTTGCACTGAATTTTATATTTGTGCTTCAAGTTCTTCCTCTGTCACCTACCTTGGGGAACCTTTGCTTCAAAAGGTGGTATAAAATGCTTTTAAATCAATCAATTCTCCTTTTCAGCCCCCAGAGAGCTTCTGTGGTTTTTGCAAACAACATTGCAGAGCAAAGCAAACACAACAGCAAGCAAGCAACATGTTTGCATAGTAAAGATCCAATTATGGTGCTGTGTCTAGGAGTACTAATGGAACACAGGGGTTGTTACACCTGTCCAAATGCTAGACAATTTGCATATGAATGTTATTAATGGAGGTAAGATGGGGGGATTCACAAGTATCCAATGTAGCAATGAAGGTGAGTCTCTCCAGCTAGTTCTTATTTAAGATGAGGACAGCTTGGTAGCAACTGCCACAAAAACTAAAACATCAACATATGTATAATGGGGAAAATTCCAGCCACTTTGTGTATGAAGCATATCTGAAGAAGTGGGCTACAGTAGGAACATTTATGTCAAATGAACACAGCCAGGCTTTAACACACCACAAGACTCTCTGATGCAAAAGACTAAGATGACTTACCAGCCCTTGAAATTGTATGTATAAGGACAGAGGGACACTCATGTCTGCCTTATTCAAAGCAAACAAGCAAACACAGCCAACAACACTGCATCCCAATCCTCCAGAAAACAATCACTGCAAGTAATCATTAAAACTGTAACATATTACTTCCAAGCTTTTGTGCAGAACCAAGGACCCTTACCTGCTATCTCTATAAAAGAACCTTAAGAGTGCTGCTCATAGTTACCGGTGGTAGGCAGTTGAACAAAGCTTAGTAGGGTCTGCATCACTTGCAAATGCAACACTTGCTTTCAAAGTGCAGTTCTATGTATGTCTAGTTGGGAGCAGGAGCCAACAAGTTCACTAAGATTCACTGACACATACCTGAGCATAAAATTGTGGAACTGTAAGTTCTGAGGGAGTGACTGGAACAGTCTCTGGTAAGAAATATACAACATGCAAAGTGCAGAATTAAAGAAGCATCAACTGTGGTGAAGGAGGCACAGATTTAACTAGTAACGAGAAAGTGTTTGCAGTTCTGTAAACATAACCCAGTAATGGCCAAATGTAGAAGTATCATTCCTATAAAAATAAGTACTTGCTAAATTTGTCAGTGCCACAAACTAGTGTGTGCAGTGACAAAGGAAGTCAAATAGCTCCAGGAACAGGACATACGCATATTATCCCATAGGAAGCAAGTGTAGCTACTGCCTACTGTCAAATGAATCAAGTTAGAACACACTTTTTTAAAACAATTGCCTTCTATATTTACAGTGGTCCTCCCCCCATTTGCAGTTCATATACTGCAATCTCACTATATCATGGGAGCGTAGTATATGAAAAAAGACCCCATGGGGCAAGGGGGGAAGGCCTGTTACAGGCCAAATGGGCCTGCGAGGGCCTTCCCGAGCCTTCTGGAGCCTCGAAAATGGCTTCCATGTGAACCGGAAGTCACTTCCGGTTTGCAGAAAATCATTTCTGAGGCCTCCAATGGTCTTTCTAGGCCTATTGGAGGCCTCAGAAATGATTTTTGGCACTCCGGAAAGTCACTTCCAGTTCGCAGGGAGGCCCTTTTGGGGCCTCCAGAAGGCCCAGCAAGGCTCTTGCAGACCCATTCAGGGCAGCGCCAGGCTGGGGGGTAAGTACAGCTAGGCCCCCCAGGCCCGACCTGCATCCGCATATCATGGATTTTCAATTATTCCGGGTTGGGTTGGGTCCCTAATATATCGCGGCGGCTGGGGGGGGGGTGTCACTGTAGTTCACAAATCTTGTTTTCATTTCTTATTAATACATAGCTAGCTGACTTCTATCATTCTTGTTACAGACAAGGACTGCACTACAGTGGAAAGAATAAGGCAGCAGCTATAAGTGGCAGACACAGAGACAAGTGGCATCCAACCATCCTTTCTGAGTCCACCTATTTAGGAAGAAAGAGATGTGTGATCTCCTCTCTGTCCCTGAGCCTCCCCTGAACCCCTCATTCGTGGTCAAAAACTCAGTTAGGTCACCAGGGTTGAAGGAAGAGGTAAATATAAGCTTGGCTGGCTTTCCTATGCAGAATGAGGATAGACACTCTTCTTTCTTTTGCCTCAGGCAGAAAAATGTTTGGGCTGGCATTTACTACAAACCTCCAGGCATTTTCATGCCTGTCTCCTTACAATGTGTAACAATAAATAATAATGAAAGCCTTGATGGGTGGAGCCTCCTGAAATATTTGGTATGCAAAACACTTTGCATCCTTTTTGCAAAAATACCAGAATCTCTCTCTCTCTCTCTCTCTCTCATTCCACCCCCCTTTTTTTGGCAAAAGCAGGACAGGCATCTCCCGTTCCCATCCACCCAAGAGGAAAAGCTGAGTGGTGTAGGTGCCTGGCTAGCAAAACAGAGTGGCCAAAATCCTGTACTAGTATGAAGGATAAGACCAAGAAGGGACTGATAGAAGGAACCATGGAGACCAAAAAAGGAAAAGGAAAAGGAAAAGCAGCAGTAGTTGGAGCTGCATGAGACGGGAAGATTGGGTTGAGTCTGAGGGAAAATGCCTGGAGGGTGACAGCAATAAACAAATGGAGTGCAGAGCCACACAGAAGGAGTTCGGGGGTCACATGCAGCCCATGGGCCACAAGCTGAAGATAGTGTTTGGTAGTGTTTTATCATGGTTGGAGACCAGTCATCTTATTTCCTTAAGGTTTATTTATGCTTTCTTAGTACACATAATAGAGGGGGCATGGTGGCACAGTGTACTAGAGTGCTGAAACGGTCGGCTGCAAAGTCGGCAGATCGGCGGTTTGAATCCTGGGTGCCACGCAGCAGTGAGCTCCCGCTGATAACCCCAGCTCCTGCCAAACTAGCAGTTCGAAAGCATGTAAATGCAAGTAGATAAATAGGTACTGCCATAAAAAGCAGGAAGGTAAACTGTGTTCCGTGCAGCCATGCCGGCCACATGGTCATGGACTTGCATAACACTGGCTCTTTGGCTTGAAAACAGAAATGAGCACCGCCCACAGAGTTGGACATGACTAGCACGCATGTGTGTGTGTGGGGGGGAAACTTTTACCTTTACTTTACCTAGTACACATAACAGAGAATTACAAAGAAGAAAACAGACTTTAGATATAGTTAGGGACTGTGGGCCAACACATCTGGAGGACACAAGAAAGAGTAAGCCTGTTTCCCAAATGTACTGTAAGTGCTATCCTATGTCTGGGATGATCCAGTTGAGTTGTCCAACACAATCTTCTAAATTTGTTGCCGGGGGGGGGGGGGGAGGGAGAGCATCTACTTGCAAGGCATTTTGGCTCATTCATTTCTGAATCAAAAACACTAAGAGCTAATGTGTGTGTTTTACCAATTGCATTCTTGAATTAAAAAGCCAACATTTTCAATATACTGTTTATATTTTAGCAGAAACAAAATTATTTTTAGCATCCATGTGTTCTCTTTCCAAAGGATGATCTCACCTAGGCACAAGCAACTCTCTATTAAAACATCAACTATAAAATGATTCACACCGCTTCCAACTGGCAAGCTGTGGAATTTACATAATAAACAGAATTTATCACAATTTATTATTAGATTCCAAATGCCTGATGAAAACAGAAGGTCAACAATGTTAACTTTGACTCTCCCTCTTCCGCTCAGGAAGCTCAGTTGTGAGTTAATGCAAAAAACAGTAGTATAACACTAAAGAGATTAAAGACTTTTGCCATCTCCCATCTACTGATCTAGATTGTCACTGGAAACATGGCATGAACTGCACCCCAGGAAATGTAAGGTACTCTTGCATGTGTCTGGATTGGCTGAGACTGTGACATGCCAAACTACATCTCTCTCTAGGGACTACAATGTAAATATATAGATTATTTGCCTCTTTTCATGCTATTTTACAGTGTTGGTCCCAATGAGGTTAGACACATTCAATTTATGTAATGTGATTAATACATTCAATTCATTTCATTTGGATCTATTCAAATGCTACGCTGGCTGCTTCTGCGTGAACAGTTTTGTTATGAGAGAACCTTCCAGTTTTCAATCCCTATTTCCATGTTTTTCCCCAATTATCATTTTCTTAATTTCATATCAGAGTCATTCAAATCCAAGAAGACATGAAAAATATCATACAAAATATTTGGTAGTATTTGAGGGATGATTGATATGCAGGCATCTGGCATTATAGATGCATCTGCTATCTACCAGCTTTATGAGAAGTTCAGGTGCTATTATGATCTACCTGTCGGGTTTTAACGACATCTTTGGAATTTCCTGTGATTAAAGAAGCTGGCAAAGAACATGTCCAGATGGATGAAGCTGGAACAGTCTGGTTTGCATTTAAAAGGTTCTTATCTTTAGTACAATCTATTTTCTCTGTCACAGTGATCCATTCACACTGACCATGTTTTGTCTCCCATGGGAAGGGTCCAGATAACTCTTTGGATTGCTCCAATTTGTCCCTTTTTACCTATGAAATTCCCCTCCTCGCCCTCTTCCCCACCTTTTTCTGTGGCCATCATTTTTGTTGCTAAATAATGGAAGTGACAAAGTGGAACAGCAACACATCTACCTGGCATGGTACCTAACATACTGCCAATTTATCCCATTTATCTAGAATAGTGCTACGTCAACCAATAGGAGAATACATATAAATTTAAAACTGCAGTGTAGATAGAAATAGAGAGGAGGAGTTTTCCATCAGCACATTCAATGTCACAGCTTACCAAAAATATTACAGAACGGTGACCTCAAATAACACTGATCACAGCTCTGTTTGGGTATAAACTAAACATCCACAGGCATATCCCTACAAGTGTACAGGATACTGGATCAAAAATGGGAAAACTCTGGCAACCCAGGTATTATAAAGTTCCATCACCCATCAGCCTGTACCAGCATGGCCTATGGGAGTTGTAGTCCAAAACGTGGAAGCCTACATATCAAAAACAGGTATTTTATAGGCAATAAAAATTCTGCTCAATATGACAGCATAATTCCCTTGGCACTAGGTCTAGAGTAGAGGGTCCTTGTTACATGAAGAGAAATGTGAACTCTTCAATAATGATAGCTTAGATTTTCAAAAAACTTTTTTTTAAAAAATGAACAAGAATACTTTGAAAAAGTGCAATTGGTAGTCCTGATATATAAATGAGAAACCTCTATAATTGCAAACTCTTAAAATGAACACGTGAGTGACAGAGTGTCATTTCAATGGTGGGCTCCCCTTGAGACCTACACACATTTACGTATCCATTGAATCAATGGGAGTTTTGTGAGTCCACTCTTCCAGACAGACGTTCTAGTGATTTAAATGGGCTTCTTTTAACAGCATTTTTGTATGCTGAATTAAGTTGCAATCTGAATAGGCACATTTTGCCTATTGATTGAATGGGCCTACTCTACTGCAATTTACTACACTAAGCAAGTATTTTGGCCATCATTTGAAGAATAAACAGAAGTGTACGTGCACGGAGCTTCTTCATACTCAAGCAAATCTGTATACATTAGAGGAGTCTGCTACTATGGTATTATTCCATTCAAGGAACTTTCAATCATGCAAACAGAATTCCACAAACATCATTATACACAAGTACTTCTCAGAGTTTTGCAGCAGTGTGACTGAAAATATTATTTTAAAATTCTATGAATTTGTCCTATAAGAAATTTTATATTTCTTTCCAAATTTCCAATTTCCCTTAGAAATTTCTCATTTCCTTTCGGACTACACACTACGTTTCTCTGTCCTTTTATCACTGGAACTAGATCTATTGTTGTCTTTTTATAAACAGTCAACCATGTGACATTGCTAGGCTTTCCTCACTTGTATTCACAAGACATGGGAATGCTAGCAAACTGGCAGATCAAGCATAGAAAGAGCTGGTACAGATGTGGCCTGTTGTTGAGAAAGGAAACATAGGAACCACAGAACATACTGTTATGAAAGCTGTTGAGACTTCAGAAACACATGCAGACAATGTCAAGACTAGAGAATGTTTTCATTGCATGAACTAAGAAGTAGGATGAGCCCAGAGTCTTGTAGTACAGATAGTTACTACTAGATATTTTGACACATGAGAATTTATTCTAGTTAAATAATTATATAGGAAATGTCAAAAAAAAGAGAACAGGGTGCTTCCTGAACACCCACAATCAATATGTCATTTTGTTCAGAAGTGGGAAGGAGGATTTTAATTTCCCAAATGCTCCAGTGAGGTCTATTCAGATCTTGTTTAAAATGAACTTCTCTTCATTTGAAAATACTATTTAGGGACAGTTACTTCAAAATTTCTATGAACAATTTTAATGTATGAAATAAATCTAAAAGATCTTTCTCATTGAGAAGGTGTTGTTCATCATCTCCCACATTCTAGGCTATTGAGAACAAATCCAAGTGTTTGGAATTGACTCTCTCTCTCTCTTTCTCTTTCTCTGTGCGTGTGTCCATAAACAATATAATACAGAAAATGTTAATACAATTCCACAAGCGTTTCAACACAGAAAGTTTAACTATACGTCCTAAAGATAAATCCTTATTCATTCTTTCTTCTCCATCTCATTGATGCTCTAGAAATAACTACACCATCAGCATTTACTGAACTACTTAGAGCAGAATGAGATGTTAAATAGCTTGATAATGTACTTTTAACATATGTTCTTCAATGCAGCGAGTTCATGATTAAAAAAAAAAGAATGAAGAATTAATGTGTGGCTTTTCAACATTTTCATTTAAATTGCAACTGAAGATCAGCAGACTATAATATTGGGTATGTATTTAAGAGAATACATTTCGGCCTGTTATTTGTGTAAAACTACTGCTAAATTACACAGGATCAGATCAAATTTTGTTGCCTACAGTAGGCCAAGATGATCTCCCACTTCCATCTCATCTGTCGCTGATCTTGGACCAATTCACAGTCTTTGTCAATTTGGGATTAGCCATTTTATTGTGTGAATAAAAATGGGATGGAAGGACAATACATACCATCTTCAACTCCAGGGGAAAAATGTTTCTCACCAAGTATCCATACATACACACGAGCGTTAATTTACCAAGACAAAAAAATTCTACTGTGCTGCCTTGTGATGTGGAAGTGAATCAACGTTCTCAAAAGCAGTGTCAGCAAAGCTCTGGCACATTCTACTAAGTTGGGAGGCCTCCAAGTAAAGTGCCAGTGGTAGATCGCATGCCTGCTGTCTGAAGGCCAATCTAGCTAAGAATGCAGGGACTTGTCACCAGACAGTTGGACACCAGGTGACAAGTGACGCAGAGCTCCAAAGAGTAACATGAAGCTTCTCTTGCATGTAAAATTGCCAGATACACATATCATTGTGGCTTGTTGGATGCTGTCAGATGTTTACATGAATGTATACTATAGACACCATAGCTGTATGATTATAATTCCATTCCCGTTCCTTTCTCTCTAAAGCTGAGGAATAGGCAGGGCCGCCTCTTCACAATGTCTCCTACCTTTCCTGCTCAGCAACATAAGGCATTCATACCCACTTCTCAACAAAAGCCCAATATCAGCATTTGCCTGCTAATGGTAGGGTTAATCACATGGCATGCATATATCCTAATCCTACGACAGCCATTAGGCCAAAGCCATCTGGAGACTAATGCTACTCTAGCTTCAAGCCATTTTGAAAGAGGCCCTTTTTCTCTCTTTTGGAAAAAGTTTTTTTAAAATGGTTACTCTTATGACATAATATTCTGGGTGGAGACTTTCCCTGGCCCCCAATCAAAATTAAATGTCTTATCAATAGCAACAATCATACTTAGGGCCCCTTCCACAATGTCTTCTTAAGCCATTGGTGAACAAAAATAATCATAGCACTGGGATACTAAATGAGGCTCCCCCACCATCTTTATAACTAAATGCAAAATGATTGATGAGGAACTTTCCTCCTCAGAAACACACATTTAATATTAAGAAGAAGAAAATATAACAGTGGCTTTCTTCTTTACACAACATGCCTCTACATTTATATTCAAAACAGTACTCTCCAAAACTTGCATTTTTTTCAGTGAAAAGATAAATTTCACACCACCAGTTACGTCCTTGCTTTTTTTTCTAAAAATCCCTATTAAATATAATTGCATACTGAATATTTTATGCAGGGTGCAACCTCAGTCTTCTGCATAGTCTGAGAGACGTTCACAGCTGTCCAGTTATCAGTGGCTTACCAACGCAAATGTGCTATTTACAAATATTATAGTATAATGGATCTATCTAGAATACACAGTTCACGTAAATAATGTCTTATGATTAAAATGGAATGGTGTGGGGATATTAGTATTCAGATGAAAAAGAACCAGTTACTTATCTGTAAAGGTGGTTCTTCGAGTGGACCTTCGTGAAGCCACACAGATGGGGTTTCCCAGGCACCCCTGCGCCAGAGGTCGGACTTCCCTAGCAATAGGAAAGTTCGTTAGTCTCCGCCCCCACACCCTGCGCATGAGCCAGGGTGTTCCCGCCTAAACACCTCAGTTCCTCTTGACCGCCAGGATGACAGGTAATGGATGTACCAGTCGGGGCGTGACGGTCCGAGGGGAGGCGGGCGGGTGCTGTGTGGCTTCACGAAGGTCCACTTGAAGAACCACCTTTACAGGTAAGTAACTGGTTCTTCTCCATCGTGGCCTTCGTGAAGCCACACAGATGGGTGATTGCAAGCAGTATTCACTGGCAGGAGGGTAGTCACGCCGTTACAAAGGAAAGCACTGCCCTCCTGAAGGAAGTGGCCGACCTCACGCGGGCATCCACTCTGTAGTGTGTCACGAAGGTGTCAGGTGTAGACCAGGTGGCCGCCTGGCAGATGTTGTCCAGCGGTACACCCTTCAGGAAAGCCGTGGAGGAGGCCATAGCCCTAGTGGAATGAGCTCGTATGCCCAAGGGCAAGGGTACCTTGGCCAGCTTGTAAGAGAGCTTAATAGTCTGTACTATCCAGCAGGCAAACCATTGGGAAGAGACAGGAGTACCCAGTACTGCAGGATCATGACACACAAACAGTTTATTAGATTTTCTGATAGGTTTGGTCCTAGAGACATAAAAAGCCAGGGCCCGTCTAACATCAAGTGTATGCACGACCCTTTCAATCCTAGTGGTAGGATTGGGAAAGAAGTTTGGCAAAACAATAGGTTGAGAAACATGAAAAGAGGAAACAACTTTCGGAAGGAAAGTGACATCTGGGTAAGCCACCACCCTATCATGGTGGAAATGTAAATACGGAGGCTCACACCGAAGAGCGCAGAGCTCGCTGGACCTTCTAGCAGAAGTGATGGCCACCAAAAATGCAGTTTTTAGGGTGAGGAGCCTAATGTCTGTAGAAGCCATAGGTTCAAAAGGCGGGCGTTGCAAGGTCCGAAGGACCAAGGACAGGCACCACCTAGGAGGAATAGGTTTCCTGTCAGGGAAAGTGTGTTTGAGGCCCTTGAGAAACTGCTTCATTCTAGGATGTCTGAAGAAAGCAGCTGCCTCTGAAAACTGTGGCTGGTGAGCCACAATGGCCGAGAGGTGTACTCTTAGAGAAGCCAATGTAAGTCCTGAATGTTTCAAGTGCAGAAGATATTGTAAGACCCATGTAAGGGAGGGATTGACTGGGTCAAATCCCTTGTCAGCCGCAAATAAAGAAAACCTCTTCCACTTATAGGTGTATTATTTTTTAGTGGAAGGCTTGCAGCAAGAGTCAATGATAGTTTCAACCAAGGCGGAATCCTCCAAGCCGTTAGGTGGAGTCGATTCAGGTCTGGGTGAAGAACTTGACCGTTGTCCAGTGACAGAAGCTCTGGAAACTGGGCAAGGCGTAGATATTCTGTGGACATCTGCAGAAGGGACGCAAATCAGGGTTGACGAGGCCACCAAGGGGCTATCAGGATGACGTTGGCCCTCTCCTGAAGAGTCTGGGAGTTGAGTCATGGCTACTGGACTTCTTTTTTGAGAGATAGAAACATTTCGCTGTTCATCCAAACAGCTTCATCGGTCTCCTGAAGAGTCTTTATGACTACTCTGTGTAATAGAGGAATAGGGGGGAAGGCATAAAGGAGGTCCCTCGACCATGGGAGGAGGAGAGCATCCCCCAAGGAGTGAAGTCCCTTCCCTGCTCTGGAACAGTACATTTGACATTTGGTGTTGAATTGGGAGGCGAACAGGTCCACACAAGGAGAGCCCCACTTGTTGCAGAGGAGGCTGAAAGTCCTGGGATGGAGTTCCCACTCGTGAGTAGCCTGAAGTCGGCGTCTGAGGTCATCGGTGTTGGAGTTCTCCTCTCCAGGTAAGCGCATCACAATTGGATGGATGTTGTTGGAGATGCACCAATCCCAGAAGCGGATCGTGAGCTGCAGAAGACGCTGTGAGTGGCTTCCGCCCTGTTTGTTGATGTAGTACATGGTGGTTGTGTTGTCTGTCACCGCCAGTACTACATTGCCAGAGAGGTGTTGGATGAATGCCCGGAACGCCTTGAAGATCGCCAGCAGCTCCAACTCGTTGATGTGGAGATGTTGCTCCCGTGGAGACCAGGTATCGTGGATGGAATGTGAGAGGCAAACAGCACCCGAACCCGTGGTGCTGGCATCTGTCGTTGCCTGTATAGTGGGAAATGGATTCCCGAAGGGACATCCGGAAAGGATTTTGGACCGGCAGGACCACCAACGAAGATGATGAGGTAAGTCCGGGGGGATGGTGGGGAGTTTGTTGGGAGGGTCCCGAAGAGGGTCAAAATGTTGAAGGAACCAGGCCTGGAGAGGTCTGAGTTGCAGCCTCGCATGAACCAGAACAGAGGTCATGGAGGCCATGAAACCTAAGAGTCTTTGGACCTCCACTGATGGTATGACCTGACGTGTCTGGAACTGTTGAAGCAGACACAGCATTTCTGCAAGCCTGGACCTTGGAGGAAAGGCCATAGCTCTGGTGGAGTCCAGAATGGCACCGATGAAATTTACCACTGGAGAGGGCTCGAGATGCGACTTCTTGTAATTGACCTGTAGACCCAATGACTCTAAGGTGTCGAGGACAGTGGCGATGTCTTGGCGGGCCTTGTCCTGAGAGTCTGCGACGATCAACCAGTCGTCAAGATAGGGGAAGACGACTATTCCTAGAGTGCGGAGGTAGGCTGCCACTGGTGCCATGCACTTGGTGAAAACTCTTGGTGCTGTAGCCAAACCAAATGGCAGGGCGAAATATTGATAGATGTCTTCCCCTATGGGAAGCAGGTGAGGATGAGCTGGGTGGATTAATATGTGGAAGTATGCATCTTTGAGATCCACAACTCCAAACCAGTCCCCTCTGCGAAGAAGGGGTATGATCTTTTCCAAGGTGACCATTCGGAATTTTTTGTATACAAGGAACTTGTTCAGGAAGCGGAGGTCCAGAATGGGTTGGAGCCCTCCATCCTTCTTTGGGATCGTGAAATAATGGGAAAAAAAGCTGTGGTGAGCCTGGAATCTTGGGACAGCTTCGATGGCCCGCTTCTGAAGCAGAGAAGCAACTTCTTCCAGAAGGCATGGCGATGGAGAAGTATGAACTAGCTTCCCCAACGGGGGGAAACAACTTAACTCTAACAGGTAACCTTTTTTAATAACAGAGAGGACCCACTGGTCCGATGTGATGTTTTGCCACGCTAGAAGAAATGGACTGAGACAAATAGTGTGATAGTCAATAGTCGTCTCTTGGTCTTCGATCCCTGGGTTTGGAGGAGACGGTAGCCGATTTAGCCTTCTTGGACTTGGAGGCGAAGGTGGACAAAGCAGGTGATCTTGAAGATTGGTTGCGTTGCTGGTGCTTGGCAGAAGACTGGGAAGAAGGAGGCCAGTAGCGCCGTCTGGATTGGAAGCGAAAGGAAGGCTTCGGGCGAGAAGGAATGACATTTAATTTTTTAGCAGTGTCCTGCTTTTTGTGCCTGTCCTCCATCAGGTCATCTGTTGCGGTATTGAACAGGCCCGAGCCATCAAAGGGTAGAAATTCAATCTGGGCTTTATGGTCATCAGAGAGACCAGGGGTGTGGAGCCAGGCGTGCCTACGGAGGGTGACTGAAGAATTTAACACCCTGGAGGCGGCATCAAAGGAGTGTCTGGAGGCTCTCATCTGCTGGGCTGCTAGAGCCATAGACTCCTGGTATAAGGCTGATGCTTCTGCACGCTTGTCCTCCAGAATCAACTCTAAAAAGGGATGGAGATGAGTGAGTAGATCTCTCTGATAGGCCCCCATGGCACCTTGGTAATTGGCGATCTTGTGCTGCAAGATGACAAAGGAATAGAGGTGGCAGCCCATTGTGTCCAACTTCCTACCCTCCCTAGAAGGGGGGATAGCTGTTTGTATGGTACAGGATTGTACCTGGGAAGATGCCACGACCACAGAATTGGGAGTCGGTGTTTATTCAAATAAGGTGCCTTGTCATCGTGCACTCTATAGAGACCTTCGAGCTTGCGCGGGACCGAAGTGGAGGATATGGCCTGGAATGATTCTTCAACCATTGTGAGAAAGGAAGGAATCAAGGTGAGATGCACAGGAGCAGTCTCATCATTAGAAATCCTCCTGAAGATGTGACAAACTTGTTTAGGTTGAGGTTGATGCACTGGCAAGTCAATAGTTTTTGACATCCTAATGAGAAAACTGGCATAGTTTCTCATTGAATTTGACGTGGATGGAGGAGACCTTTCATCAACCTCAGAGTCTGGGGAGGTCACCAGTTGCAAGGATGTCGAATCCGACACTTCGGATTGGACGGATTCTACGTCAGAAGCCTCTTCGTCCTCTCTGTTAGAACCTGAGGAGGAAGGGACTAAAGCCATCGATGGATTCCGTAGTATGGATGGACCACTGCCTTCCGTCGAATCGGAGAAGGCAGGGATCAGAGGCACAGTCACCGAAGGGGCTTGTACATGGTGCTCCTTTCTTCGCTTCTTCGGAGGAGGAGCAGCCGACTCCGAAGCCTCCTTGGTAGGCTTTGGTGGAGTCAAGGCCTGAGCGACGGCCACCGCTACGGATTCGACCTGCGGGGCAGAATCAAGAGCCGTCCTCGAACCCGAGGACTGAAGCTGAACTTGCTTCCGCTTCCAATGGGCATCCGGCTTTGAGGAGGAACCCGAAAGGAAAGTTGGCGGCAAGGAAGAGGCACGCTCTTCAGGTTCGACGTCTCGGGATGGTACTGGCGAAGAAGCCGCCTTGCAAGCCAGAGAGGGAGAGCGTAATGGAGGCTTTCCGGACCGACAGGTCCCCAAATCCATAACCGGAGTCGAGCCCATCAAAGTAATGTTCAGAAGGGCTCCGTCGTCATCGGATGACAACTCCGAAGAATCTGAAGGAAGCAACTGCTGATACGTCAGACGTGGGGTCTGTGGGATAGCGGCGGCAGCCGAACCCGAGTATTCGGTTTCGACGAGTACCGAAGGTGAGGCGAGTGTCGAAGTAAAAGTCTTTGCCGGAGTCGAAGCCAAAGCCGAAGTCGAAGAGGGCTTAGACGAAGTCGAAGTCGAGGGAAGCTTAATGGTCGGTAAAGCCGGTTTCGAAGGCTCCAAAGCTTTCGAAGAAGGCTTCGAAGCGAGAGCATGGGACGGGCTGGTGGACGGCTTAGATTTCGAAGTCACCACACCCTGAAGAACAGGGATCTTTTTGGTCTTCTCTGTCAGAGAAGACCAGACTTACGGGCGCTCTTGATGGTCTTCTGCTCCATGGGTTGTGGACGAAGGGAGCGTTCGAGAAGAAAATTCGCCAAGCGGTTGCGGCGGTTTTTCAGCGTCTGAGAACAGAAACCTCTACAGATCGGGCAAGTATTGGTGCGATGATTCTTCACCGAGACAAAAAAGACAAAGATCGTGCCCGTCCGTATGAGGAATCTTGGCCTGGCAGCGAGAACAGTGTTTAAAGGGAGGCGCGAAAGACATTAGCCAAAAAACAACCCGAGTTGAAAAAAACGAGAAGAAAAATCCTTTGAGGCAAAAACGCACGGAGACCAACGGATAAGAACCTCTAGCCGTGGCGGTTAAGAGGACGTGAGGCGTTTAGGCAGGAACACCCTGGCTCATGCGCAGGGGGCGGGGGCGGAGACTAACGAACTTTCCTATTGCTAGGGAAGTCTGACCTCTGGCACAGGGGCGCCTGGGAAACCCCACCTGTGTGGCTTCACGAAGGCCACAATGGAGAAGAGGGAGATACACAGCAGACACACCAATGGACAAAAAGTGATACTGTAGATGGGAAAACTCAATTACTAGCACAAAGTAATTCAAAAACTAAAAAGAGGTGGGAAGCTTACCAGTGCATAACCTGCACTGTTGTAGAGTCATCTTTCCACCAAACATCTTCAGACTGCCTGCCTTGGAGACTTCTATCTTGTGTAAGATGGGGGCACAGTAAGGTTCCTGCGACTAGAGGCAGGAAGAGACATACTGCTCCCCTATCTCATCTCCACCACACAGTTCTGTCTCTCTTCCACCAACTTTTCCACCAAACACATAATCCATCCCATATACCTGAATGTAAAGGGCAAGACGTTGCTGGTAAAATCAGTGCAGGAGATTAACTCACTGCTGTAACAGAGACAATCTACGTGACCACGGTGACTACACTGCCTTATCTTCAGGGCTTCTTAAAATAAGGCAATAGGACCTAATGGGTACCGGAAAATGGCACACTGGCTATTTATTTGCTATGGCACTCATGCAGCAAGAGAACAGTGTTCTACTCTTGCGTGCTCAACCAGTTTCTCCGACTCTAGGATTTGCCACAGCCTGAGAGTGACCGGTGATGCTCTCTAGAGCAGTAAGAGAGTCGACAGCAAACAAATCTGCCATTCCTCATACTCTTTGGCCTGTGATGGTCACCTTACATTGCTGAATAAGAAGGCTGGCCATGCACAGGCTTCGCTCAAATACAAAAGGATTGGATATCTGCAGCTAAAGAGAAGCAATTATGTTTTTGCTTTGCAAGTGGGAACTTAGATGTTGCTGTCTGCCGTTATCTGGCCAGAATCATAATATGATGCTTCATGTAGAACCCTTAACACACATAGCAGTGAATGCCTGTTATTAGGTGCTTGGCTCTACCTCCTCTATGCTATGTTTGGAATGCCTTTCATGGCTCATGAAATGCAACTACAACTTCTCCACTCCTAAGACAAAGCTGTAGAGATCGCAATTCAGAAAGACTCCTATAAAACGTTATTGAACTATCACTGTAAAATGGAAGGTGGGTTAAAGAACAAAGCTTCTGAATATCCACAGTATTGAAAGTCCTTTTGGTTACATATACAGGATATATAACTTATCTTAGCACCTCAAGCTGTTGCTTGGGCACAGGCCATGCTAAGTGTCAGGTTGGACAAATGTGTTGAAGGAAACAAAGAAGAACCTGACATATTTTACAAGAATTCGACAGTGGCTGTTAGAATGGCTACTATTGTGCACCACAGGAATTAAATAGGGTCAATAGCAACTTCATACTGGGTGGTAAGGTAGAGAAAGCAACAGGAACAACACAAAAATTGGTACTACATGCAAAGGAAAAGCATGTGCATAAAGATGGAACACGTCTTAGTCAAATACCTGATAGCTTCATCAGAAGTTCAGATGCTGCTTTGACTGACATGTCTTGCTGCAATACATTGGCTGGCACTTCCTGTGATTTGAGATTCTCATCGGGAATGCTTGGGGCAGACGTTTCAGGTTCATGGCTGAAAACATAACTAGATTTAGGCAAAGTGGAGCTTGTATTGTCCTCCTCTTTCGGTTCATCTTTCACTTTGAATGTAGGAGTCAATGGTTCTTTCTGATTTGCAGCTTTTAAGAGAAGGGGAAGAAAGCATTTAATAAGTGTGTGAATGCATAATCTGGAGCCCACGTGATCACAAGAGCAAGCCTAGGCAACAACTGACTAGATCACTGAAACAATTGCAGTAACACACACTAGCCAAGAGTCTAAAATCAATAGTCCACACAAACTAAAGCCCAATACCGCATTCTGAAGTGTTCTCACAATAGAAAACCTCAAATGATACCTGGGCAGAATGAGACAAGGAACTCTCCATTGGAAATTTAACTTCATAGGGCTTCAGAATGTCATCACAGATAATCATGTATTTCTGTAATACATTTTTGAAAGCACAAGCACAGGAGTTGCTGAGGCAAGGGCTAGCTACCACACTGCTAATAAAACTACTAAGTATATCCAGATGGTAAGACAGGGCAAAGTGCAGGTATTGTAAGCAAATACACGGAAAGGGTAAGGAAAAGGATGAGCAAGAAATATGGAATATTCTCAAACTGGTAGGCCATTGCCCTAGGACACCGGGTAGTGCATGTTTCAACAGTTGTTTTCTTTTTAAAGATCAAATCCAGCAAAACGAATAAGTGCTTGTGAACCAATCACAGAAGCAAAGTTCTGGACTAAGCAATGCCAGAATTAGATGACTAAATAATTCCAATCAAATGAGATTTCTTCAGGCTAAAATGGTACAAAACTTGGGATTGAAATAGAAAGTCCAAGAACTGGACCAGATGTGATGCCTGTGACTCATGCAGGCTGACTGTCAAGAAGGCAAAGTGGCATTTCAGATTCCACAGAAGACACAGATGGCAAAGGTATCAATTTACAGAATCTAAATGCAAGAGCTTACGCAGAACTCAAAATTCCATTTTCCCTTCCTGACAGTCTAACAACATGAGTAAAGAGCATTTCATCTGGCTCAGGTATTGGACTTTCCGGTTAGCTCCAAGTTTAATAATACTGTACTACCTTTGCATCATGAAGATTTCTGGAGACTTCAGAAGCTTGCCTTCTTTCTAGCTATTCAGTAATCCAATAAAGGCACTGCCAAACTCTGAACCTTAATTTTATTCTTAACAAGATTATTTAGTCTGTGTTTCCACTGTACAATGAAAGAATCCATAACTTCTTAAGCAGTTTAGAATCAAAGTCTAAAAGACTATAATGGAATTGTTATGGATGGAGTTATGAACTCTTGGCCACTGTCTCATGGTCAAAACACATATTTATGATAGGCAACAACTGGCCAGATCTCTGAAACAAGTGCCCTAAGCACACTAATCTAGATGCTGAATCAGATTTCCACATGAACAAAAAGCCAATACCACATTGTGACATGTTCAGTAGCTCAGAAACCCTCAAATGGAGGAATATACAATATCTGGATTTCCCAGGATAGCCAAGTAGCAACTTTGTAACTGTGGTGTCCAAAAGCCCACATTCACATGATGCCTTGAGTTTCTTATCTTTAAACAACTGGAACATTTTGATCCTCTGGCAGGGCCAGCTATTGGGAGGTTCCATATGACCAATTACAAGAGTCAAGAATCTTAGTCAGTAACTGTTATGATTTACATAACCAATGACAAGCAGTGACAGAAACAGAAGGCTAAGGCTGCAATGCTATGCATGTTTTCCGAGAAGATACCCCTTATCAACATATCAGAATTTACTTCTGAAGAACATTGGGTTGATCTGCAAAGTTGAGGGGCAGCATCTGGTGAAGAGCTGTCATAGGAAAACAGAATGGGATGGGGGGTATCAAAGGGAAGGCACAGGCAGCTTTCAAAAGAAAGCAAAGGGCTGATCAAAGGAATCAGGACCAAAGGGCAAGCTAAGGCCAAATGACATACAGAAACACCCAAGAGAAGACTCCACTGCTTCTCTGCCCAACAGGATTCCAAGCGGCCATCTTAGGGGCTCACAATATGAGGCAACTGCCGGCGGAATTGATGGTTCCCAGGCCGAGCCTCAAAAGTTTCTTGAAGTAGGAATAACTGAAAAGGATGTGTGCGTGTGTGGGCTTGCCTAAAGGCAGCACAATGGAATATCTGCTGGGTTTCTTTCTTCTTCGGGCTCCAATGATCTCCTGAGCTGCCTCTGCAGAATGGAACAGAAACCCTTCCTATTGAATGCCCATTTTGTTCAAAGAAAGCGACCGCATTGCCTTTGTCACAACCAGCTTTGTTTGTGTGATTATAATTGGAAATCCCTTAAGAATACTTAGGCTTTTTATGGGCCTCTAGATGCTGTTCGTCTGCAATTCCCACAAGCCCTGGCCAATACAGCTCAAACTAAGAAATGATGGGTGTCCCAGTCCTACCAGCTATGCAGGGTGGTACTCTATCCCTGCCTTCAGACACTACAGTCGCTTCACCAGCATGAACAAAAGACATCTGTTTCACTATGAGCAGCTCAAACTCATTCACGGACATTTCAACATCAAACCTGTCCCTTATGTGTATCAGACTCCCAACACCTTCTGGCTGCCACTCCCTAGTATACACAGCTTGGTATCAATTCATGGGGGAAGAAGCAAGACTTCAGTCTTGTGGTTGCCCTTTGGAAACACAAGATGTTACAATTCTGCCTGGACAGTTAATGCCTGAAACAGTCTTTGGGGTCCCCATTCCCTCCTGAAATGGATCACTATGGGACAACCTTGTCCTGCTGATTGAAAACGGGGGGGGGGGGGAGAGCTTATTTTCCCATGGATTCTTCAAACGACGACTGCCCAGAAAAGACATAAGCATTAAGCATAGCATATGGATTTGGTGTCTAACTGTCTGGCCCTGGCACCTGTCCCTTTTTCAGTTCTTTAATCACCCCTTCCATTTTGCTCATTTGAAAAGAAATCTGCAGCGCATCGATCTGGGCCAAAGTGAGCAATTTTCGGGGCGGCGGGGGGGGGGAGAGACTAACAGTAAATGATCCTCAGGCTTCTTCTCCTTTTCTGTTGTTGTCCGTATTAAAATACATGAAAATGCTTTCTTAAAACGTTGCTAGTAAATTTGGGCTGCCTGCTAAATAAAACATAATCGCTTACTGGTTTATGGGCTGGAACTCGGTTAAGCATAGCGGTGCTGGCCAAACGTACAACGCCACACATTATTTTAGATACACACAGCTCTGATCAATGGGTTTAATTTCGTTCCTTAACATAACATCTTTCCCCTTGTGTGGCATTGACATATCTACCAAGTTTACATTTTCATCTTAGAGATATATCTCACTCCTTCAGTGACTTTATAACATGTTGCTAGGTAACAGTGCACACAAGTCAGGTTTTAGGACCTTTCGTTAAGACGCTATAAAATAAGCACAGGCACTTTTTGCATGAAAAATGCACGTCTGGGTTCTTAGTATTCCTGTGTGCTAACCACTAAAGAGTAACTTGTCAATTTCTGAAAGAAAGGGAAAAATCCAGGCATAAGGCACAGAAGTGTATTCAGTTTTCAAGCCCTCTATTTCTAGGACAAAACATTTCCACTATCAACTGCTGTCTTACCATCAATTCACGACAAGCAAAGGGCTGGAGTTTAAGCATATTTTTAATTTAAATTACTGTAGGCATGTGTTTCAATGACTATGTTACCACAGAAGGTGAAAGGGAATTCAGATAGGTTGCATTTGTGGGTTCTGCTCCGGAAAAAAATTCAAAATCCTTGACAATGGGACTCTTCCCACCCAATCAAATAATAATTAAAACCAGGGAAACAAGTTAGATCCTAATTCTAAAATCTCATCAGTTCCTCTCACCATTTATTAGGAAAATGCCATTCAGATTTTCTGCATTCCAACTCCCAGAATTTCCAAGGCAGCACTCTAAGCCTTCATTTATTGTTGTGATACTTCCTAGATGCCACAGTTGTTTGAAGCACTCTCTACAGAGTCTAACAGGCAGCAAGACTATGACATCCAGGAAGCACTGCAACAAGAGATGGAGGCCTAGAAGGCATCCTTAGAGGATGAGACCTTGCTCCAGGTGAGGAAAATATAGGTGTCCATAACTATGTAAGAACCCTGATGGATCAGGCCAGGAGGAAATCTAGGCCAGCTTCCTGAACCTCACAGTGGCTCCACCAGATGCCTCTGGGGGCACATGAGACAACTAGGTGCCTGCCTCCTGACACCATCCCCCTGCGTCTGGCACTTTGAGGTACCCTCCTTTTAAGCCTGGAGATAATATGTATCCCACTGTGGCTGGTAACCTGTAATGCACTAAAGGCATGGGTCTGTAGTCTGGAACTCCCCTGGGGAGTTCATGGAGAATTCTAGCAGTTGAGGTGCAAGCCTACCATCTGTGCTGGTATAGTCATATATAAGTTTACTGAGAAGTAAACTTCTAAGTAAACCACTTAGTATACCACTTAGAAGTGGTATAGTCATAAGTAAGTTTACTTAGGGTGTGGTGGCTCAGCAGGCTAAGGCTCCAAAACTGTTGACTGCAGTTCAAATCTCAGGTGCCACACAGCAGAGTGAGCTCCCGCTGATAATCCCAGGTCCTGCCAACCTAGCGGTTTGAAAGCATGTAAATGCAAGCAGATTAATAGGTACCACCATAAAAAGCAGGAAGGTAAAATAGTGTTTCCTTGCAGCCATGCTGGCCACGTGGCCATGGACTTGCACAACACTGGCTCTTCGGCTTGAATATGGAGATGAGCACCACCCCTAGAGTCGGACACGAGTAGCACGCATGTGTGTGTGGGGGGGGGAACCTTTTCTACATTCCACCATTCCCATTATCTATTTAGGATTACAGCACTGGAAACATAAGTCACTCTTCTCCACCCTGCCCTGCCTTGGGGAGTTGCTAGGAGGATAAAATGGCAACAAATTGCTGCCTTAAGCTATGGGAGGAAATGTGAGATAAATAAATAAACTTGCTCATCGTCCCTTATTGCCAAACAGCCTTTACAAAATTTCTTTCCATCTCACCTTTATGGTTTATAGGCCACCCAAATGTGTAGGTGGGATGAGGCACAAGAGGCACGTGCCTACAGATGAAGACAATTAAAACTGGTGGGCCTTGACAAGAGGGAGAAGGGCATATTGTTCAGCATCTCACAAAGCAGGAGCATCATGATGTGCAACAGGTCATTGCTGACCCATCCAGTAGGCTCTGTTCGGACAGCTCTTGTGGCTTCAAAAGCACATCGGGCACCTTCAGTGCAGCAATAGAGCTGACATAGGTCCCAGAATCACAGATCCGTAGAGCCGGGAGAGATCCCAAGGCTCACTGAGTCCAACCCGTCAAAGCTAATGCCTCCCTGACAAGTGGCCACCTAACCCCTGTATGAAAACATGCAGTCGACGTGCAGCTATTTATTCGGGCCACCATTCAACTGGTAACTTATACTAGCCTAAGCAAAATGGGACAAGGCCTGTTGGAAACTGCTGCTAAATTAGTAAGGCACCGGTTGAGTTCCTTGGTACATACTTGACTGTGTGACTTGGCACACGCCCAGGGTCAGAACCACCCCCTTGTTTATGGGTGCAATCTGCCATTGCAACTGAAACAATTTTACTCTCACAAACTTAAACACCCACTTGAACTCGGGCCAGTGATGTTCAGATTCGGCAGCCAGGACCATTAAAGCTATGTTTCCCCCCTTGCAGGGCCTCCAGAAACAGTGATTATTTTCTAAAGTTAGGACCTTGCTTTAGTATAGTTGGAACAAAAGCTTTTTTTCTCACTTCTTTTCCATATCAGAAGTGAACTTGTCACTTCCGGTTTTGAACAAGAGTGGAAAATCTGCTGTCATCAATGTGTGCAGCCTGCAGTGGGTACTCAGGGTGGGGTAACCAACGTTCACCAACAAATCCTTGGGGCTTTCTGTGTTTTATGCATGTATTTTATTTAAGTATACAGTTTGCATTTTAAGCTCCATCTTGGAACCCTGTTGTGGCAGCCAACTATGTTTAAATATAAATGTGTATAAATACATATCGTGATAGTATTTTTTTTTCTTTTTTTTTAAGCGGCAGATCTGTACTGGAAGAAAAGCTATGAGAAAGTGAGACAGGCAAGAAACAGTTTCATCCATACCTACCTGAGAGTTTCATAAGAAAATCTGAAGCCATCTTCACCGAGATATCCTGGCTGAAAAGTGCTGACGCTGTATTGGTCACAAAGTCAATGGAGTCTTTTAGCTTGGTGTTGTTGACGATCCTGTCAACCACACTGGGAGCAAAGGATGGTATCGAGGCGATGTTGTCATCTTTGGGCTCTTCTTTCACCAGCAGAGGGGGGATGGCACCCCCAACCTGCCGAATTGCCTCGGGAGTTTTAGATGGTGTGGATGCCGTCCCCGTGTGATCGGTTCCCCCGTCTACCTGCTGCCCCATTTGGGAATTATTATCATTTAACAGCGGGGATCCCTTGATATCCATTTCCGGGATCTCTTCTTTCACTTTGGCTTCTGTCCTCAGGAAATGTTGATGGCAACGCATGTGGAGTTTCAGGCTGAAGTGGCGAGAGGAGGTAAAGGGGCATAGCTGGCACTGAAAGGTTTCCCCCCGGTCCTGGTGTTGGTGAACCTGGTGAAGTTTTAATAGGAACAACAATTAATAGCAACATGAACAATAAACTTTTTTTGGGGGGGGGATGGGGAAATAGGACACATATATGCTTCCCCCCCTCCCTATCTCCTTAGCCCTTACGGTGACCTGCGCACCTCACTGACTGTTCTCAATGTCCTTAAACAAGGAAGTCAAAATTTCGGGACGCCTTCGGCGATGTCCAGGGATCCAGTTAATTCCCCCCCCCTCTTCTCCTTGTGCCACGGCCCGCCAATTTATTCTTGGACATTACTGTTTTAGTTGTTTTATCTGTTTTTATCTGTTTTAACTTTCCTTGCTGTAAACCGCCCTGAGTCCCCTATGTGGGAAATAGGCACGGTATATAAGTGTGAAAATAAATAAAATAAATAAATAAGTCTACCTTTCTCTACATGCAAGATATGAATTATGAATATTTCAACCATGGATCATTGTTCAACAGTTACTAGTTGAAAAATCACAGAATTATTCAACAGCAGGTGCAAAGCAGAATGTTTGCCAGGTTCAAGCAAATACCTCCTTGAAAACTTATATTTTTGTACCATAATATAAACCATTCCAATCTTATTACTCCATAATGAATAAAAGTTAAGTACGGCTATTCTCAGCACATTTACTTAAGAGATAAGCCTACTGATCTGAAGTTTTCTTGTTCCCAATTTCTGATGGCTGTTAGTTACAGTATACAGACCCTCCAGCTAATGGTGTGATTAATTCCTAATTATCTATATATTTGGAGGTAACCAAGGTGTCTATCCAACCTCTGATCTTACTCCAAGGTCTGTCATTGTTTGCTTACAGCTTAAAGCAGGCTTTTTGAGTGGGCAGCCACTGACCAAGCTTAATGTAGATGGCAAGACATGTCGACCAGCAAAACTGGAAGTCATTAAGGAAGGCAGCTTTAAAGCATAAACATGATTGCATATGTGACATGACTTGCATGAATGATGGACCTGAGTTTCACCCTGGAAGTTTTGGAATTCTGCTCCCACAGATGCAAACCACCCTAGTCAATCAAAATTGATTGCAGAAGTTGTAGCCTAAAGCATATTGAGAGCCAAATGTTCCCAAACCCTTATATAACTGGGTTTGGCCTTTCTGCATCTTATGTTGTAGGGAGCTCTGAGGCAGTACACCCTTTGTTTGCACTATAACATAGATAATCATGTCCCCCCCCCATTATAAAGCATGTTATCATAGACCAGTGATGGCAAACCTTTTAGAGACCAAGTGCCCAAACTACGATTCAAAACCCACTGATTTTTCGCAAAGTGCCAATACAGCAATTTAACTTGAATACAGGTGGCTCTGAAGGGGCGAGGTCAGGTGCCCATAGAAAGGGCTCCGACCGCCACCTTTGGCACCCGTGCCATAGGTTCGCCAACACTGTCATAGACAGACAACTGCATGTACTAACAAGACAGAAGGCAGATTTGGATCTACTGTGGATCACCAGGTGATTTGCACTACACTGGAAAAGATTCATGACTCTCAATTGTTTATCAATAACACCAGAATATTACACTGCGCCAATGAAGAAAGTCCAGAGTAACTGGGAGCAGCATCCTACTGAGCATGTGCAGAGCAGAACATTCCACTCATAATGTATGCAAGATCATACCACTTGCTCAAACACCGCCACTGCACAAGCTGTAATCTCTGCCAAGAAAACCAATCCAAAAACACAGATCTCACAATCCAGAAGCCTGTTCATCTCTAAAAGACACCAAGGCTTTTTTTTTCCCTAAGAAAAGCTGTACGAAGGCAGCTTTTTGTGTCTATTTCAATGTAGAAGCCCATAGACCACAGGGGACTCCTGGCTGGAAAAGAATTGGAAAGCTTAGCTTCAGAGCATACAAGCCCTCACAAAGAAGCAAACAGGTTCACTGGACAGTGGCCAACAGTTAGCAAGTATTTGTTATCAAGACCAATAAGGCTACTGCTCTTCCTGCCCAACCTTTCTGTTCCATAAAGGAAATTTGTAACAATACTTCTATTAAGGATAACCTGGATTTTAGTGGGATTGGGTTTTTAAAACCACAGCAACAGCTTTACGCATTAAGTTTCTTCACTGCCAACATCCACTGACCTTACCTTCATGTGTGATTTGAGATTGTCCTTGCGTGCACAGCGAAATGGGCACAAAGGGCACTGATGACTTTTCAAGCCTGTATGAATCACCATGTGTCGCTTCCAGTAGCTCTTCCTTTTTATAACCAGGCCACAGATTGGACATTGGAAAGGTTTTCCACCTTCTTCTTCTGAGGCTTAGAATAATAAAAGAAAGAAAAGGAAAGAAAGAAAGAAGGAGAACCTGTATTTATGTTGCATGGGGCGTTTTCTTCTCCACATTTTAAAATAGATTTTAGATTTGAGCGAAAACACCCGCCAATTTCCCCCCTTTCATGCACTCACAGACTTCTTTTGACAGACAAACTTCAGCATATCAAATTCACATTGTTCTGCAGTGGGTTTGGGGGAGAATCCTTGAGTCCTTCACAGAAAAGGTTAGCTGAAGATTGCAGGACAGTGTCCCATTCATACTTTGGACTACCAGCAGAGGATGCTATGGTGCTTTACCTAACCTCAAACATATAATCCTGTAACTAATTTTCCTGGTCTTGACCTGTGCAAGTGAGAAAGTGCCCAAGTCTTCTCACCTCTTTCACTTTAGCAGTTGAAATCTGACCAGGGGGGAAAAAGCGGCTAAGTACACTGTAATCCACAGGTCTTGAATGAAATTTATACTGAAATTAAGACTGGAATTCAGGATCCCTGCTGTTGTTCTAGTTTCATATTGGTTGAAGACCACGAATGCCATTTCAGATAGAAAGGCTTAAGGGGAACAGTCTTGCTGACATTTTAACTTATGAACCGTTGTTCTCTTTCAAGAATACACACAGTTAAAAGAAACAAAAGTAATCTACATGTGACAGAACAGCTTCTTACTGTTGAAAGAAGGAAACATTGAAATCACTCACCTCCCTTACTGAATACAGTAGTTAATAGAATACAACTTACAACTGGGTCCTTACCCAAAGGAGTGAAGCTCCTACATCATCTACATTTGCATGACCACAAGGCATCACACTTTCAAAGAAAACTGAGTTTCTAAAATAGAATTTTACTTTAGCAACTCAGTGCAATTGGTTCTCACCACATGTTATTCATCACTGGAATATTTCTAAATATTGCACATTACCTCTGGATGTTGCTGTTCACATTTGACGACTTGCTAGGACAGAAAATGCATTTCAACACATGCAAAGCAATCTTGAGATCATTTCTAGTAAAGAGAATTACATGAAAAACCTGGCTAAGAGCAAACCATGATCTCACCTTACAAGAATGAGCAAATGTGAGCTTTGTGCTAATTCACACCCCTACCTTGTTTCTTCTCCTTTACATGCAATGAATGGAACTGTCCAACTTCTAATTTGTTGTGTGATTCACTGAGACCACAAAAAGAAGCTTAGTTACCATATTTACCAACCATATTTAGCTATCATGACATGTTTCAACCCTAATTTGTTAACAATGGTGAATATAAACTGTAGTATTCTATTGTGATTTGTTATGAAGCACAACGGGAATTTTGAATTTCATCTTCTAGTATGCAAAACAAAATGCATTGGCTCAAGACTCATGTTTGTTGATTTGTGTATCAAGACACCATGTTCTGACATTATTTCTGAAGTGGCCCAGTAGGTCAAAATATATAATTTGAAACCTGGCTTGTGTCCAGTACCTCACAAATAGACCTCTAAACTATGGTTTGTGATATGAAGAAATGCTAGCACAAGTCTTCAACTCATGTACCATCTCCTTCTTTGCCACAAGCATGGCCATACAGAGATTAGAATCTTGCCCTTTAGAATTGACCAAGTTTATTTTCCAAGACCAATACTTTGGCTAATCTTAAATATGGCTAGCAGAAGTAAGGCAGCTTTATTGGCTGTTGTACAATAACCATCAATAATACAATCCAGAATTCATCTGGGTCAAATACATGACAAACAGTAAATAAAAAAATACAGAAGTGAAAACCTTCCAAATTCCTTTTCATAGACTCATTAGCAGATTAGAGAGAAGACATGATCCCAAAGGTATACCTGGACTCAGAATGTTTATTGATGGTTTGGCTTATATCAAAATAAGCCTATTTATAAAACAAGTACTGTATTTGTTTTATAAACATATCTGTCAGAGATTATTAAAAGGTTACCAAAACAAGGTAAAAATTGAGATTGTTAAAGCTGCAACATTTTGTAGGGCAATCTTTAAGTTAGATTTTACCTGATAAGAGGAAGACCAAATTTAGCCACTGAGCTGACATAGTAAGTCACCTGAAATTGCAATGTAAATCTCAGATCCTATAATGGGGACATTTATAGGGTTGCCACAGAAACAATAAGCAATTTTGTGACTGCTGAAAAGATATCTGACAATTTCCAGAAATGCAATAGTGTTGCATATTTCTGTGGTAGCTGGACATAGTTCCAGAATATTACTCCTAACATATTCATCAGCCATTGCTTTAACATTTGAGAATTCAAATGCCAAAGTAGAATGCAGTGAAAAAATTTCCCACTGCATACTATTTGGCAAGAACACAGGTGTTATGCTCCTGGCTTTCCTTGAGGCTTATTGGAAGGATCATGTGCATTCTTCATACGGTAGCTATGACTCACAGCCAATCATCCTATGCGAAAAAAAGTGAATTCAGATATATGCATAAAAAATTTAAATTACAGCAGATCTGCATGTATTTCCTGATTTTATTTATTTATTTATTTATTTATTTATTTATTTATTTATTTATTTATTGCATTTTTATAACACACTGATTTCCCAGAAGGGACTCTGGGCAGTATACACAAATGCAAATAAATAATCTACAACTAAATACAACAAATAAAATCAAGACAAATTAGACAATCACACAATAACTTACAAAGATCTGATGAGAGGCAAAAAGAAAAAAATACTGAAGGGTGGGAGAAAGAAAAACAGCAAACAGGGGGAAAACACAGCATAACAGGTTACCGATCGCCGAATGCCTCCTTAAAAAGCAAGGTCTTCAATGCTTTTTTAAAGGCTAGGAGGGACTCAATTTAGTGGATTTCTCATGGAAGTTTATTCCAGGCAGCGGGGCAGCTACCGAGAACGCCCGATTACGGATAGAAACCCTATGGGCCTCCTGGGGGGGGGGGTGGCCATGCAGAGCAAAAACGCCAAAGATACTCTGGTGGGCTGGGTCGATGCTGACCTTTGGGAGACCAGCTCTGCCAGATACTCAGGTCCCAAGCCATGAAGGGTTTTGTAAAGCAAAACCAATACAGTACCTTGACCCTTATCCGGGAGGCAATAGGTAGCCAGTGCAAGCGGGCCAGAATTGGCATTATGTGATCAAAGAAACTCACACCAACCACCAATATGGCCACCGCGTTCTGAACCTGCGGCAATCACCGGACAAGGTTCAAGGGAATCCCCATGTAGTGAGCATTGCAGTAATCAATCCTCAAGATGACCAGCGCTTGCACAACTGTCCTCAGGGAGTCGCCATCAAGGTAAGGGCGAATCTGGGCGATAAGCCTAAGCTGGTAAAAAGCAGACTTGGACACGGTTGCCACTTGGGACGCCAGGGACAGTTCTGGATTCAACACAACACCCAAACTCTTCACTCTTTCAACCATCTGGAGGGCAGACCCACTCAGACTGGGAAGAAGACCACTATACGCATCCAGTCCCCCGAAGAACAGAACCTCAGTCTTCTTAAGGTTGAGTTTGAGCCTGTTAGTCCTGGTCCCCTCCAATACCGCAGCCAGGCAGCGATGAAGGGTCTGGACCACCTCCGTTGCAGTGGTAGAAAAGGATATATAGAGCTGCATGTCATCAGCGTACTGATGACCTCAGCCAGAGGCCTCACATAGATGTTAAAGATAATGGGGGAGATTGCTGACCCCTGAGGCACTCCACAGGAGAGTGACCAGGGAGCCGACAAATCCCCACCCAGGCTCACTTGCTGGGCTTGGCCCCCAAGGGAGGAATGGAGCCTGTTCAAAGCTGAACCCACAATCCCCACCCAAGAGCCTGCCCAGGAGGGTATCAAAGGCTGCTGACAAGTCGAGGAGGACCAACAAGGTAGCACAGCCCCTGTCAGCCCCCCTCAAAAAGTCATTGTGTAATGAGACCAGGGCAGTCCCATGATGCAGCCTAAACCCAGACTGGAAGGAATCCAGGACATGATCTTCCTCCAGGTACGATTGGAGCCACTCGGCAGGAACCCACTCCGCCATCTTACCCATGAAGGAAGCATTGGCAATTGGGCGATAATTGGACATATCATCCATTGCCAGGCCAGGTTTCTATTGTCTCCAGCAGTTAAGCCACAATGGGCAAGGGTCAAACAGGGAAAATGCCAGCCTGCAGCGGACCAGTGCACTGGAGGCCTCAGCTGGAGTGACAGGCCCAAACTCAACAAATGAGGAAACTGAGGGGGTGCAGCACTGGCCATAACTGGGGACAGACCAGTGCTACCAGAGTCCAGATCGGCACAGATGGCCTCTATTTTAGACTTTAAAAAGGCTGCAAATGACTCACCAGTGAAATCACTAGGAGAAGGCCCCAGCAGACCAGGATTGGTGAGGTCTCAAACCATTTGGAAAAGCTCTGCCTGGCGGTTCGAGGCTCCACCAATTCTCAGGGAGGCAAATGATTGTTTAGCATCCCTGATTGCTTGAACGTAGCATCTGGTCATCGCACAAACTTCAACCTGATTAAATTCCATCCGACTGTTTCTCGATCTGCTCTCAAACCTCCTCCAGTTGCTTTATTGACTGCAACTCCACTGTAAACCATGTTGAAGAGTGGGCTTGGCACTGGATGAGGCGCTTGGGGGCGATCTGGTCCCCAGACCCGGTGGTAGCAGTATGCCACCTCTCAACCAGGGAGTCTACCAGATGGTCAGCCAGTCTGTCCGAGATACCCCCAAGGGCCTCCAAAAACCAATTGGAGTCCAGAAGCCTACGGGGGTGGCCCCAGATGGAAAAGCCAGGCTCCCCGTGGGGTGGGTGCGGTGATTGCCAGGGAAAAGGTCAGCAAATTTATTCTGCAACTTGGAATGTGGAACTACAGTATAAGGTACTGAAGATACATCCACAATACATAAATTAGCTATTCTTTTTACCCTCTAGCTTGTATGATTTCATACATTCAAGTCCATCTTCACTTTCCAATGACCAGAACAGCTGACTGCAGATAAATACAAGAATTTTTAAAATGGGTGATAGAGACTCTATCAGTAGAACATGCTATAAGCAACACCCACATCTTAGTTGTTGTCGTTTTTTCCTACACCAAGGTCAACCTATGTCTACCCAGAAAGAATTGCACTATATTTAGCAGGGCTTACATCTTAATATATGTTCTTTGCCCTGGATGCTGTAAATCATCAGAGTTTGGTTCTTCATAGTTTCTGATCTACCGCTAGGAGAATCTTATAATTAAAGGGTTTTCCATGTCACTCTGTACTGCCAACGTAAGGTCATGGTGACGTGTGACTCTTTTCAAACACGAAAGAGCCAAGAATGCAATCATGTGTTCTAGGATAGGCAAGCTCCAGAGGACCACACACATCTGCACCAGATCTTAGAGGATTATGTCTGCTCTTGTCCTTCCCCAAAATGTTTTTCTTTTAAAAACATACTTATGGGACACATTTATTTTAGAGTATTTTTACCCCACCTTTCTCCTTGGAAAAGCACCCAAGGCGCCTTACAGTAATGAGGGACAATGTACAGTCCAATACACTTAAGACATATTCAAGTAATTGAGAACAGGGAATTGAGGGACATCTTACAGCAGTAAAAGACAATGTTACATTAAAGCTATAAAAGAATGAAACAGTTTAAAAGAGAGTGAAAAAATCCATGGAAAGTTATGAGTGAGGGAAACAAACAATTGAAAACATAGTGTCAAATGCAAATACAAAATAAATGTTTATGTGATCATGTATGGTAAATTCATATAAAGGTCACATAATAGGTAGTCCATCATTCAGGGAAAGCTTGTCTGAAGACATCAGAGATGAGGCAGTCGTGTGGTACATCTTGTGGGAACACATGAAAGGGCCTTCTCAGCAGCTGCATCTAGACTCTGGAACTCCCTCACACCAGAGGTGAGGACTGTCCCATCTCTGATGTCTTTCTGGAAACAGGCAAAGACCTTCCTCTTCAGCCAAGCTTTCACTGAATGATGGACTACCTACTGTGCCTTTTTATGAATCTACCATACAGACTACACAGTCTACACAGACTTTTGTGTTTATAACCACTTATAACTTTGTGCTTATACCTCTCCTTGTGTGACTGCATTGACACTATGTTGTTAATTGTTAGCTTTAATGTTGCCTTATAATGCTGTAAGATGCCCCTCAATTCCCTGTTTCTCAAACTGATTGTGTCTTAATTGTAATGGACTGTACAGTCTCTCCTTACTGTAAGTTGCCTTGGGTCCTTTTCAAAGGAGAAAGGTGGGGTTAAAACATTCATAAATAAGTAAATAAATATGACTTACAAACATGCACATCCAGTCAGATAGCCACGGCTTGCTTTTTAAGCAATGAAATTAATGTTCTTAGGCATTTTATCCTGACTGTCCAAAAGCACATCCACCAGAGGTTTTCAAATGACAAAATGATAACTGATCTGGCAACCTTGTATGTCGTTTTCTAAATGTGATTAAAACAGCACTTTCCCCTAAGCAAATATTGTAAATGCCAGAGAAGTGCTGTGCGTTTGCCAGAGGAGGATTCCATCCAAATTCTAGCTGCAGAGCAAGTGTCCTACGAGACATGTCCCAATCTCTGCTCCCATTTATATACACACAGATAGCTAGATTGACATATATGCCAAATACCCTGGAATACCCAAAGATATTACTTCATTCCACGGAAAGGGTAAGAAAGCTTTATTTAGAAGTAGCCTTGTTGAATGCACTATATCCACAATTCTGCAAACGCTGCATTAATGAAATCAAACCTAGATTCATTTAGGCATCATGCCTACTGGGCACTACAGAGGGCTCCTCCAAAAGAACTACCCTTCCCATTCATTCCTGCAAGTATCAGGAAGCACTGGGGCAGAATCCTTGTTTGTGAAAGGAGAATCATGCCAACGAAGTCCCCACTGCAGATAAGGAACGCCGATCTATAGACTTCTACTTTTTTTGGCTGCATTTCCCAGAATTCTGCCTGAGGGAACTTTTGCAAATTGTGGGAGCTGGCATCTACAAGACCGCATCCTTGATGAGCTTAACTCATGCATTAGCCCTCTGAATGGGCAAATGGCATTTCAATGAACATCAGGACAACTTCAGCCATGCCACTGACGTTCTGCAGCTCTTCCTGGTGTCTGAAGAAAAAGCAGAACATTGGGAGAGTGGCTAAAAGCCATGATTCTGTTCCTTTTTTTGAAAGCAGTTTGTCTTTTCATATCAGCACAGCCTGGACAAGTTAACTTCTTTGGACTACAACTGCCAGAACACATCTTCCAAAATGGCTGCTGAGAGTCTTGGGTCCATAGTCCAAAAAAAAGTAATTTCCCCCCAAGATCTGCACATTGTAGCACATGGAGGAGGCTTGCTAATAATTAATGGGTTTTCTTAGAAAAACACAAGCAGCTCCTCCATCATTTAGGGCTCTGTTTGTTGCTCAGAAAGGACTTCTTCAACCAACAAAGAATAGACATCTTAATCTGTTACAACTAAAACAACAAACTATCCGCTTGTAGTTTAAAAAAACATGAATTACCGTATATACTCGAGTATAAGTCGACCCAAGTATAAGTAGAGGCCCCTAATTTAACCCCCCCAAAACTGGGGAAATGTATTGACTCGAGTATAAGTCTAGGGTGGGAAATGCAGCAGGGCCTGGCAGCTCCTCCTTTGTGAGCTGGGGGAGTGGTGTGTGATGTTTAAAATGATTTTTAGCCACTGATGCAAGTGCTTGGGTCAGTAGCTAAAAGTCATTTTAAGCATCACACGCTGCTCCCCTATGATGCATGGGGGGGGGGCATGAGAAGCGGCACACAATGTTTAAAATGACTTTTAGCCACCGACCCAAGCACTTGCCTCAGTGGCTAAAAGTATTGACCCGAATATAAGTTGAGGGCCCCTTTTTAAAGCCAAAAATTAGGGCTGAAAAACTAGGGTTGTATTCGAGTATATAAAGTACTTTTGTTGTGTAAAGTTGCTTCTTCAGGGGCAACTTTAAATAAATAAATAATGTTTGGGCTGTCCTATTTGAAATGATTTTAATTTATGAGATTCAAATCAGCATGCAAAAGAATAAACACCAATTTTAAAAGCTCACTGGCTGTTACGGATGGTAACAAACATTCTGGGGATGGTTAAGGACTTTCATGCAGAACACCGTCTTTCTTTCATGGATGTTCTCTATGAAAGTTTGCACAGGGACCTGAATGTGTGCGGTGATATCTTGGCTGCTCCCAGTAAACTCCAGCACTTGCTGATCTTCTTCTTTTAAAGTGTGAGATGGGAGGGGGGGAATCCTTTTAAAATCCATGAAAACTGTACTAAAAAAATTAAATGAATCATATTCCCATTTCCAATAGTTCAAAATCTGTTTTGCTAGCCTTACTCTAAAGGTTAGTGTCAACTGGAATTGACCCACTATAATGCTGTCCCTAACACAACTGTTGACTTCTTCAGTCTCCACCGATACAATGGATTTTACTTGAGCAAGGACCAGTTTTAGGCCTTAGTTTACCTCCTTCCCTGGACAATCCAAAAGCTACAGAAAGAATGTTTATAATCAAGATAGAAGTGACACAAATACTGTACACTCAGCTCAAACACAAAGAAGTCATTTACTCAGGAGCAGCAAAAGCAAAGACAGTCAGACTCAACAGCTGGCTACAGCTCTCACCAACAATAAATGGTGAGCCCAAGGTTGAGACAGATCATTATTATATTCTGGTATAAACTAATCCTCCAAAAACATGGGGAAATAAGAAGACACTGATCCCGAATCGGTTTATTACTCCATCTACTAGTGCTGAGTCGACAACTGGGATCTGGATATCCAGTGTTTCCTACTTACGCCTGGGCATGCCAGAAACTAAACCTAAACATCTCTGAAATAAAACTTGTGTCTGAATACTTGTCTATAGCCCCCCCCCCCAAATGCTTCATTCTCCCTACTTTATTTTTCTAAGAAGAGACAGGTCAACAATTAATTGCATAATTAATATGATTTGCATAAACTGCAAAGAATTGCATAATACGTTAATGAGGATGCTTAGATTTGGAGACTTGCAATACAAGAACATTACATGCTGAGCTGTGCAACTAAGCAGACTCAAGAGGCAACACTGCCTATTTGTGCTGAATGTTCCTGCACATAGAAAGCCTTGAGCCTCCCAGTATCTATTGGAATGAAGGCAGGTTCAACTCTTCAACTAACAGTATAATCCATTCAGCTCATTTCTACAAAAGCAACTATCCAAGCAGAAACTGACACATACCTTCTCCTATTATTTAATGGCCTCGAAGGCTTTGCAAACAGATATACTCATTCGACAGGGGTGGGAAACACAATGTTCTTGAAAAGCTGGGACTGCTGTTCCTATGGTCTCTCGCAGCTTGCAATCTTAGCAAATGCTAATGGGCACTACAGTGAAATTAGCTTTCTGGAAGGACACGTTGCCTAGTCCTGCTCTACTGCTCTACTCGTTGATGCCTATTTTGTAAGGTGCACAGAGAAAGTATATCCTGTGGTAACTAGATGTAAAGAAGGAGGGAGAGAGAGAGAGAGAGAGAGAGAGAGAGAGAGAGATCAATGAGGACTTGAAGTAGAGGAACAGGTAAGAAAGGAGGAGTGGAAGCAGTAATACAGCCATTATGTGAGATTATCTGGTGAAACTTTTTAAATCTCAGAAACCCTCAAGAGAGAAGAAAGAGAATGACTCAGGCCCAGGAGGTGAAACACAATTCCTAAAAAAAAATAGATCTAGGTAGGTAGACACCGAAAGAGTACAGCTGTGATCTAAAGCAGGGATAGGTAATTGGTGCTCTCTATTTTTCATGCCACAACTGCTGGCCACTGGCGATGGTGCCTGAGACTAACAGAAGTTTGAGTCAAAAACATCTGGATGGCGTCATCTTGCTTATTCTTGAAATAAAAAGCCAAAGACAGCTCTACAGCTGAAGGTCAACTGATCTGGCACTGAAAGATCATTGGATAGGAGACTCCAATGCCAGTTACTTTGTGCCCTCTGGAACTTAAAAACAAGCAAGCAAACAAAAAACAAACTATACATGTAACATGTAAACAAACAAACAACATGCCTGTCCTCAACACTTTACCGTTTTGAGGTACTCTTGGAAAGTGGTTGTTAGCTACTGTACAAGACTTTTCTCAAGCATGAGGCACATTCTATAGACCATCTTTATCAAAAAATAACAGACCACACGGTTACCAAAATGATTAGCAATTAGTTAAGAATGTTTCGATAGGGCCGGGTTGAAATTCTCACTCAGTCACAAAATCCACTGGATAACCTTGGGAACAGTCATTCCAATTCAGCAAAACCTACCTCACCAGGTAGTTGTGAGGAAAACAGTGGGGAGGGAACTGAACCATATAGGCCCGAGAAGGGTAGCAGAAGGATGTAATAAAGAAATACTGTACAAGAGTTCTTAATCCCAACTGGGCAGAATTGTGTGTGTCTATGATGAAAACATAGGTTTAATTAAAAAAGCAAACACATCCACTACTACTGTGTACTCCCCATCAATAAGTGCTTCCTTTCCTCCATAAGCAATATATTATATTAAAATGTTCCAAAGCATAGGCCATGTTTTTAGAACCAGAAACATTAATAAACATCACTTTCTTCTCAGACTTGGGAAGGCTTCAGTTCTGATCTACTATATATAGTATTTCTCTTTAGTTTGCTTTCTCAATGGACTGACACAATCCAGGGCTAAAGATGAATAAAGATACTCTAAATTATGGATTCCCAAATGATCTCTCTCTCTCTCTCTCTCTCTCTCTGTGTGTGTGTGTGTGTGTGAGACAGAGAGAGAGAGAGAGAAGGGCATGAGAATACAGAATACAGTATATATGATATACCTTTAACTGAAACACATCTCTGTGATGGGTATCTTTACTAGAGAATTTATCAAAAACAAATTTCTGCTTATTTTTAACTTACAATGGTTTTATTAAGTTTTTGTATTTATTTTTAATATAAAACTATGGACTGCACTTCTTGTTGGAAGGACTTCAATGGCTATAAAGGTACTGTGGAAACAGGAGGGCTTCTCAGAAATAATAAAATGAGGCACAGTTCCAAAAAGTCTGGGAACCACTGCTCTAAAACTACAGCGAAAGAACTGCCCATACCTGGGTTAGTGGTTTTAGAAGCTCTTCCTTTAGGGGCTGGGAGTAACAGTAATTCCAAAGACTGCGGTGGAGTTACTTTCTCTTGTTTCGTGTCTGAAAGCTGCAGGGGATCCTCTGCAACCAGCGACTTTTTCTTCTCAGCCAAAAGACTGCCTGCAGCTCTAGCCGCAACCTCCTTGAGTAAGGCTGCCGAAGAAGTCATTGAGGCGAGAGAAAGGAAAGAGCTGGCTGGCGGTGGGTGGTCCTGCCCAGGAGTCATGCTTCTTTCACTGACTTTCTTTGATAATGCAGCTAAGGTGGAGCTGGCAGACTGGGAACTAAATGGTGATGAAAAGGTTTCAAACCGTATTGGCTCTTCTGTTCGAGAAAGGGACTTGTCCTGAAGGACTGCATTAGCTGCCGCTTTCAGTTTTAGAATTGCTGAATCTGGAGATAAGCCACAAGGGGGCGTTGAGTTGGGCAACCACTTGCCTTGATTCCATATAAATCGGTTGTTTGCACCAAATTGGTCATTTTGTTCCGGTTTTTCAGCAAGCTTTCTGGCAAGGACACTTAGCTGCTGAGCATGGTGGGTAGATGGAGAAAAGGAGATATTTGAGCCAAGATTTACAGGTGACTCAACCCTACCGTTAACTGTGATACTAGTGTCTAGCTTGAGAGAACCAGCCTCCAGCAGACGTCTCAGGTTACTACTCAGGGGCTTATTTGAGCCTGGAGCGTCATCTTCACATACAGAAGACACACCAGGGGAGAGATGTTCTTTACTCTGTAACACATCCCGTAGAGCTTCATTCTCAACAGCAACCAACTCCAGTGTATTGCTGCTTGGAGTTGCACTACCCAAAGAAGTGTCTGGAGAGGTGGACTGTTCTTGGATCCTATCCTCAAAGGATAACTTGAAGTTCTCCTGGACTTCTCCATAAGATGCTTCAGATGGAGTTTCCGAAGAGTTTCCAAACCAATGGTCTTCCTCGCTAAGTTCACCTTCAGCTTCTTCCTGTCTACTACCATCTGCAGAGAACCAAAGGAACAACTTTAATTGCAAATTCTGTACAAATTGCACACACTAGGCATAACGATAAAGCCCATGGATGAAAGCATGGCATACCAAGTTTAGTATTAAACATCAGCTTGACAAATCTTTAGAAAGTGTTATAACCATAGGTGGCTCATAGCCAAAGCAGGAAGTTCCCATGAAAATTGGGAGTGTTTCACACACATATCCCACCGTCAAACTACAAAGCATCCTGAGTTAGAAGTGTATCCAAAGATGATCCTAGAGAAGGAGAAACTGTAACATATCAAAAAGGAACATATAGAGAATGCATGTCCTTACATAAACAAAACAAAGGGACTGAAATATTGAAAATACAGAATATTATATACTTCTGTCTTAACTGTTTGTGTTTGTAGAAGGACCGCGAAGGAAATCATAGCAATACAGCTATCTTCAGGAACAGGTCTCAAAGTGCTCTGTACCATGTTGTATATGTGGACACCAGGACTTGTCACAAACTTAGACCTTTCTTCCCCATCCTCTGTTACTCATCAACAGAGCCAGCTTAACCATTAGGCTGTCTGAAGGCATCCTCTTGTATGGCTGATAACTGGAAAGGGTCTGGGGAGCACAGGCGTAGCACTGAGAAAAACAAGCTAGGTGAGCTATACTGGCTGCCCTTCACAGGAGACAGTTTGATAAATTGTGTGGAAATAAGATTTAATTCTACCTTGGTGGATTTCGATACACATGAGAGGCGAATGAGGATGATCCTTGACCACCTCCTATGGCCGATGCCTTGGTCCATCCCTGCTCTTCAAAATAGCTGCTCCGAATACTTCAGTATCATGGTGGTGAAAGCCTAGCCTTCAAGATCCTGCTGGACCACAGCTTCCATCAGTCTTAACCAGCATGATCAATGGCAAGGCATGGTAAGACTGGCCGCCCAGTAGTTATTAGTAGGAGCATATAGCCTCTACCCTACTCCAGTGCAGCATCCAGCATTTTGAGAGGAATCATGCAACTATACTTTTTCAAAAGTGCTTTAATTACATGCACGCATGATGCTTTTTTAAAAACATCCCACCCCCAGTATTTTAAGAGCCTAATCCTATGCCACATTACATTTGCAAATAGGGATATTTATTAACATTTAGTCTATCTTTAAACAGTTGTGTCATGCTTTGCTTTTCCTCTCCAAAAAAACTAAAATTTGTGCCAGTTCTTCCTTCAGGCTGAGGCAGAACAACTCTTTCATGAGACTGTGATTTAAAGGAAAAAGTTAAAATGAAGAGCACTTGGAGTCGAATTGTAATTTTTCAATTGAAAACTGTTTGCTTCCTTATCCACATTTTCTCATCACTGGCAATTCTAACGTATCCTCTCTCTCCTGAGATCCGACTGGCAGTCTTTAAAGGGCAGTGACCCTGAATTGCTCCTGCTCACAATAGGCATTCAGAGAGACACAGAGATGACCAAAGAATTTTTTGTGCATCAGACAAACCAATCAAAATGTGGTCAAGAACAATAGCAGTGTTAAAATTAAGTGGATGCTATTCTTTCTTGCCAGATAGCTTTCTTAGGATGATTGCTTTGAGAAGTGAACATCCCAAGGCATAAAAGGAGTCACAGAAATGCCACATTACAACCAAAAGCTGATTTTTTTTTAACCGGGGGAGGGTGATCACACATGATATACAATAAAGAAAGTAGCTAGAATATTTATTTTGGATAGACCTCTAATTATCTGGAGAAACATAAATGCAAACAACTGTTCCGCATACCTATACCTACTTCCATCTAGCTCATACAGCACCAGATAACTCTTAAATTAAGTAGTAATCCAAGCATCTTACATGTTTGTTTCACTTTTATTGTGAACAAAAACCCCAAACAAAATAACAGCCATTTCTATTTAGGCATCTGCCTAACCTGTAATTTGGTTACATCATATGTGCAGCTTGATCCTATACAGTTAGACATGCCTATGCATGGGCTACATGCTGTCAAGTCAAAACTAACGCATCTGTAATCATTACGCTCTTTCAAGGTGAGATATCTAAGGAGTGATGGTTGGGGAGTTCATCAAGTTAGATATCTGACGGTGGGTCAGTATTCCACTGTCCCATGAGAAGAGCCATCATGGGCAAGCTGCACAATCCCAGAATATCTCCAGAAGAAGGGAGTGGTAAACAAGCGCTCTATAACCTAGAAAACCCTGGAAAGGGTCATCAATGGAATCAATAGTACATAATTTATTATTTATTTATTTATTTATTTTTACTATCAGTTCTGTCCACAGTGAGTTTCCATGGCGAAGCAGAGATTCTAATCAAGGTATCCTGAATTCTAGTCCATCACTCCTTCCACTACACCACATTGGATACAAATGCTTATGGATGCAATCACAGGAGGAAGCAGGCCATAATTTGGACTGTCTGTGCAGTGTTTTGATGCCATCTATTTCCTGCTCATACCAACCATGGTGAAATATGCTGCAGTCTAATCCTGATCAGTGACCAAGATAGACCTTTTGAGTCGTTCTAATTTGGGGGGGAGAGGGCAGCCTGGAAGATGGAAGGGTCACTTTAAGAGTGATTGTTTCCATTGAAACAACCGTTTCAACCCTACGATGATTCTATGATTTTTTTCTAGTGTGACTAGGTATGCACCTCTGCAGCCATCCCATAGCACCCTAAACCAACAAAAATGGAATAGGTTTGTATGTTCCTGATTCTTCACGGTAGTAGAAGCCAGGAATCAGAGATATGGGGTGGGGAATTTTCTGGGAAGTATTCCAATATTGTGCCATATTTTGGTGCTGAAAATTTTCCACACCTTGCATATGCTCATTTATCCATGGTTGTCTGGGTGGTTGTAGTACAATCAATCATATTCAACAGACAAAATATAGTATATGAATGTCTATTAGTTATTATTCTAAGGAGACAAGGCATGACCAACCCTAGTGCTCAGCTGCCCACAGAGAACTAAAAGATAACATATGACAACATCTTCCTGTCCATTGCACAGTTGGCTTTTGACCCAGGCCTAGAGCAGACTTACACATGGTAATATTTGTCCTCAATAGACTAATAAATAAATGCACTGCTGAAATTATTTCTATTTCAGAAAAGCTATTGCTTCTCAATCACTCACAAGGATAAGTTTTAAGACAAAATTGTCTGTGCCCACAGACTCACGTCCTCAACCTTTAGTGAAAGAGAACCTTGAGCTAGTAGCACTGAATCAGCTCTTTTCTCAACTTGAAATGAAACTGAAAAGTAGAGGAACAGAAAAATACATGGAAAAAAATCCAGTTTTACATTTTCCAGAAAACCTACAACAAAGAGCCCCGTGGTTAAATGCCTATACTGCAGGTAAAACTGTGCTCACAACCTAGGGTTCAATCCCAGGTAGCCAGCTCATGGTTGACTCAGCCTTCCATCCTTCCAAGGTTGGTAAAATGAGTACCCAGCTTGCTTGGGGGGGGCAATGTGTAGCCTGCATTACTGTAATTAAAACTGTAAACCGCCCAGAGAGTTGAAGTGGTATGGGGCGGTATATAAGCAGAACACTTTGCATTCACTGCCAGGAACAGCAAGAGATAGTTCAGGAAACATTCTAGTGTAAATAAAATCCAACGAACATGTCCTCCAAAATTCCAGTGAGGTACTTCTGAATAAATACACTTATGATTGAGATGCAAGACCATTTTACTCAAAATACTTATGAATCCTCTTTAGCCTACAAGTAAGCCAAGCAGGTCTCAAGTTTGAAAACATTTCCTCAGACTTCAAAAGAGGAGTTGTCCTGTTTTTCTTTCACTGCCTGCTGGTAAAATTTCCTAGTGCTTATTTCTAAACCTGAATGTCTGCAAGTCACTTCTCTCCAATGTTGCCCAAAAAGTATTTGGAAGCTAAGCAGGGTCAGCAATGGTTAGTACTTGGATGGGAGACCACCAGGTAATACCAGGTGCTATAGGCGGCTGGAGTAGGAACTGGCAAGCCACTCCAGTATTCCTGCCAAGAAAACTCTATGGATGTGGAGTCAGGAAGGGTCGGTCATGACTGTAACGACCACTCTCTCTCTCTCTCTCTCTCTCTCTCTCCTACTCTCTCTCTCTCTCTCACACACACACACACACACACACACACACCATCATTAACATACACAGCTGAGAGTAGCTTAATACTTTTTATTCTGGAATCAATTCAAGATGTCTGGTGCTACTAGATTTGTAGGTATAAAATCAGAGAGAAGTGGGGTTCAGCCACAGTTTCAGTTCCTTCTCTTCAGGCAAGCCTTTCCTGAGGAACTTGCTGCTTGAGTGGGCTTTCTGAAATCGATTGTTGTACTTTACTACTTTGAATGTGGTTTGGTTTTGCATATGTTTCTGTATAACATTTGTTTGATCCTTTTTAATATTTATATACTTATTGTTGTTACCCTTTATATTGTTTTAATTATGTAAGCACCCTCCAGACAGAAACCTCCTGTTCTGAATGATGAATGGATAGAATGGAGGGGAAAGACCAAAAGGTTAGGAGTTAGACGCTACTTTCAAACCCAGAAGGTTCCAGGTTCAAATTCCATAATATCCAGTTACAAGGATCAGATAGGAGCAGACAAGACAGATGTTCCATCTCATCCCCTGGAGAACCCCTGTGATTCAGAATAGAAACACTGAGCCCCACAAACAAACAACATAGGTTCATGTGATCAGTTAAAGTTCTGCAGGAACCAAGGTTTACCACGTACGTACAGCGTGCTGCTACATACTTCATTGCAGATCATTTCTGCTTGTAGAACAAGCAAGATATTGAAGTTTGAGTAGCAAGTTGTTTTCTGGTTTAGTTTGTTGTAAAGCCTGAGACTAATATGACCTTGATTCTACTTTGACTCCAAATGAAACAAAGAACCTCCCCCTCCTATTCAGAATTCTATCGAAAACATTGGTGTAAACTCAAAGTGGGAGCAAAAGCACTTCATCCTGGTAACAATTCTCAGCCAGGAAGACGACAATGGCCTTTAAAAATAATTTTTATGGCCACTCAGATTAAAACATCAATGCACTTTGATGCAAGCAACATTTTTTTTAGTGCTGATACACATTGAAACTTGCCAAGGTCGCTACGGCAACCAGATTGCAGTCTCCTTTCCAGGGGGAGAAAGAAGGTGCAGAGAGCACTGACTTGTAAGAAGAGTGCATAAGCTTGTTCTGTCACACACAAGCAGTTTTCGGTAAAGTTGAAGAGCTACTTGTGCAATAACCATGAAAGTCTCTGTCAGAAGTCTACCCTAAACCATAGTCCATGGTGCCCCTGGCTTCCTATTCTGAGACACCTTCATTCTATGGCTCTTTCTTTCTGCAAGCTACAACACAGCAGGCAACAGTGCACAGTTCAACATACATTAACTTCATATATGGAGTCAAGTCATGTTGTCCAGTGCTGTCAATTCAGGCTAACCGCAGTTTTCCAGGGAACCCAGCAGACATTTTTCCCTCACACACATTACGCCAAACCTTTTAAACAGAAACATGGAAAGGTTTTGGGGGTTTTTTTTTGTACCTGGGACCTTGTGAAATGTGACACCTCTATTATGGAGAGAGGAGCAGAGCTTAGAAATGTTGCTGTTTTAGATTACATTTCTCTGAATCCTCTGGTCCAAACAGCCTCTAATCTCTGGGAGATTAGAGATTAGAGGAGCGAATTCTGGCTACCCTAGAAGTTTCAATTTAAACAGTAACTACTCCAGGCTGGTCTATGGGAAAAGTGGTCTACAGCTCAGTGGTTTAGATATCTGGCTGTGGAGCCAGAGGTCAGGAGTCTGATCTCTCCAGCCCCAGGGCGCTCCCACAAGAAAGCACTGGTAACACTTCTGAGTATTTTCAGCCTAGAAAACCCTAGACATTGACAGCGCATAAGGACAAAAACAATGACTATGGGCCTTCCTCAAGGTCAATCTGTAGAAAATTTGCGATTGGGCAGTCCTCCCTTGTTACAAGATGTTGTAATTCCAAACTCTTAGGATTCTATTATTAGCAAATCAATTCGAAGCACGCCTCATAGGAAAAAGCCAGAAAGTCATCCAAGGAGCAAAGGACGACGACTTTCCTCCTCATTTATTCATCTAAAAGAGATGCCCTGTACACGGCAAGTAGCTCTTTCGGCAACCAAAACTTTTACATGACTAACGGGAGGAGGGGAGGGAATATTCTAAGGCTGATAGACCAACTAATTACTTGCATCCGAAAATTTTATTTACCTTCTGTAAACTGTTTTTCTCTGTATGTTATCAATCCCCATTATAGGAAGACACTAACAAAATAATTGTTTTATGTTTAAAATTACCAAGACAGACTCAATATAATTACAACTGGATTATGGAATGGATTCTTTAAAAAAACTTTACATTTAAATTAGAAATTACTCATAAAAATATTTTCAGTTAGCAGAAGAGTAATTCTGTGTTATGGTCACACAAGTGACTGATATGGTAATTCCACAGGCCTAATATGCATAGCTCCCACTATTCATGGTTTAATGTAGTCTCAAGCCTAAATCTGATTTCAAACAGATGTAACAGAATACAGTAATTCCAATTGCAGGAACAAATACTTAGGTGAGTATGTTAGCACAGCGTTTTTGGGGAAATCAACTACCACTCTTGAGTCATAACACTGCACACTTAGGATATGCATAAGTGCTAAGCAATGATTCTGAGTCTTACCTTGGGGACAACAGCCTCCACAAAATATGAGTCCCTCCTATTTCTGGTATAAAATAGGTTTGGGGGTGGGGGTGGTGGAGAGACAGCCCAACCAGAAAACTTGGCATGCCCTGGTCTACGACATTTTAAAGAAAAACAAGTCACAAATGCTTGGCCATCACTCCAACATGCAAAGAGGACTACCTACTATTCAACCATAAAAGGAAGTATGTGCTATCCACTTCCTTTATTGTATTTCAGAGTTCAGTACCAATAGCCACCAGGGGTTTCCTTTCTACACAGATACTACTACAACTCACTGAACAATTGTCAATTATTAAAGTAGTGTACAATTGCCCCTGAATGTTGAAAATATTCTGTGGCTATAGGCATTTCACCTCTTTGCCTACTCTCTCTCTCTCTCTCTCTCTCTCTCTTTTGGGAGGGGGTGTGTGGGCCAGAGAAAAGGACTTATAGTGGACCCTTGTATAACAGTTTGCATAACATAAAATCTGTACAAAATAAAAAATTCCGGAGATAGGGGAAATTTGCTTAACATAATCGCCTATGGGGCAAATCCATACAACATAAAAATGGTTGCAATTAGGGATTATTCCGTTTTCTATGCATTCCTATAGGAAATTTGTATAAAGAAAAAATTGCTTAACATAATTTCATTTGGAACGGATTAATTCCTTTTTAAAAGGTACCACTGTATTTCACTTTTATTTTCTCAAATCCACTGGCTGGGAGAAACTAAAAGTTGCAGTCCAAAAGTCAACTTTGGCAAGCAATGGATAGAATCATTTTGCAGTACAGTATGAGTAAACTTTTCGCCATTAGCACTGCTTCTCCACAGGAAGCATATAGGTAATCTGTACATGCATCACTAAGGTCTCAGTGTACTAAGAACAGAGAAAGAAACACAAGGCAGCCAAACACCAGTTTCTCTCTTCAGCTGATTCAGAATTACACAGAAACTAAGTTCAGGCTTCAAATACAACCTTTGGCATGCCAGAGAAAATGATTATAATCTATACCTTTTGGGTGTCATTCCAAGAGTTTATCCTACACTTTCCATCTATTTCATGGAAGGCCTGACTACCTGAATTAAAATACTGGTCATTTTCCAAACAAGGAATATAACTTCTTGGGGTTTTGTCCAACGAGATGCAAGGCAATCTCCTATTTTTGTTTTGAATCAGACAAAATTTTCAACTAAAATTTTAGTCCTTTGGAAATGACATTTTTATTCAAAGCATCATTCAGTCTGGAACTTCACCATCTATACTTTGAGACATACACATATAAACACACACATATATAATTACTACATTGATTTTATCAACAGAAAATTTCAACCTTGGCCTTGAGTATTTGCTACAAAAATATGCATTTTTTAAATTCTAAGGGACAACATTCTTAAGAAAAAAATCACAGCTCCTAAAAACTATGCTACTGATTTATAAACATAAATGGACCAGGACCAACAGACTCAAGCTCAACCCGGAGAAGACCGAGGTGATGTTCTTTGGGACTCCTTCGTCCAGATATGGAGGCCCTTTCCCTAGTTTGAGTGTGTTTCCCTCCAACTGGCGGGCAGTGTCCAGAATCTGGGCGTGGTCCTGGACTCAACTCTCTCTATGAAGGCCCAGGTGGCTGCCGTGTCCAGGACCGCCTTTTTCCATCTTTGACAAATTGCCCAGATCCACCCGTATCTGGACGAGGACTCCCTGAGAACGGTAGTGCAAGCACTTGTGATCTTGAGAATAGACTATTGCAATGCTCTCTACGTGGGGTTGCCCTTGACTCTTATTCGGCGTCTTCAGCCGGTACAAAATGTGGCGGCTAGACTGGTGGCGGGTGTGCGTCGATATGACCACATCACCCCAGTACTGGCTCGCTTGCATTGGCTACCTGTTGCATCCCGAATAAGATTCAAGGTCCTGGTTTTAATATATAAAACCCTCCACGGTTTGGGGCCTAAATACCTGGCAGAACGAATCTCTCAAAGACCAACTGAGGCCCAACCAACTAGAATGTCATGGGCGCACTCACTTTGGGTGGCCACACCCAGGGAGGCTCAGAAAATGGTGACCCGCAACCGAGCCTTCTCTGTGGCTGGTCCTGTGCTTATGGAACCATCTCCCAAGTGAATTGCACCTTGCACAATCCCCGCCAACCTTCAAAAAGGCCTTAAAGACCTGGCTTTTTTGTGAGGCGTTTGGCGACTGTTAATTTCCCCCCCTTGTCCCGCCATTGGCCTCTTTTTGTAATTTTATTGTGATGTTCTGCCTAATTGATTATTTCTGTTATTGTTTTTATTTCTATTTTGTTGTAAACCGCCCGGAGTTCCTCTGGAAGACGGGCGGTATATAAGTTTTAAAATAAATAAATAAATAAATAAAAGTGATATTGCTATCAGCTCTGAATATAGGACACCAATGAACTATTTATTGCTTCCCAATATTTGATCCAAACACACTGTCTCTTGCAACAGCCTACGATCAAGCTGTTATGCATAGCCTTCATCTATAATAAAAGCAAAGCAAAGCAAAACGTTCTGCTTATATATTGGCCCACGGTGCTTAAAGCATTCTCTAGGCAGTTTACAATTTGACTATGCTGGCTACATATTTCCCTGCCGCCGCCTCTCCCCCAAGCAAACTAGGTACTTGTTTTACTGACCTTGGAAGGATGGAAGTCTGAGTGGACCTTGAGTCTGCTACCTGGAATTTAACCCCAGGTCATGAGAACAGTTTTAGCTGAAAAAGTAATTTACCACTGTGCTATGAGGCTCCTTAATCAGAGGATAGCTGTACTGCCCATCTTTTGGCAGGCTCAAATAAAAATGCCTTAAACGCTTCTGGAAAAAATGTGTATTGAAACATAAGTATTAATGGATTTGTTTTTAAAAGAAAGCTCTGCTAACTAAGAACAAACTATAAAGCCTGCCTCTTGTCGAAAACCAATACAGTGGAGCCTTGTATAACAAATGGTTTGTATAACATCTGTACAACATAAAACATTCCGGGATAGGGGAAATTTTCTGAACAGAATCGCCTATGGCGCGAATCCATACAACATAAAAATGGTCGCAATTAGGGATTACTCCATTTTCCATGCATTCCTATGGGAAATTTGTATAAAGGAAAATTTGCTTAACAGAATTTCATTTGGAACAAATTAATTCAGTTATACTAGGTACCACTGTATTAAAAATATGTCATCATAGTCAGGAAAATTTTCTCAGTAAACTTTTCAACATTCTTTGAATTGCTTTTTCAAAGAAAATCATTCCAGTTACTCATTGCAATGTTTGAAAGCTGATTTGTTCTAGCTACTCATTACAGTGGTGAAACAAACTGCTATGTTACTTGTGGCATTGCTTCTGATTTTCTATCATTTTATGGTACTCTTTTGGGAAGAAAGTAAGATAATGACTAAAATGTGACAAATTCTTATTACAGTAAAATGTTTTTAAACGGCCTGAAAATGGCATTTAAAAGTAACGCCTGAAAGCAAGTAGAAAACGCCACACATTACACCAATAAAGCAAGTTCAATTCTACCAATCACAATCATTCCTGCAATGTAACTCAGCAACACCCTCATTACCTGAAAGTACCTAGATAGAAGAAACCCAGCCACTCATAACTCAGGGTTTCAAAGTAGAGATGGGCACGAATAAAAAAAATGACGTTTCGTTTGTCGTTTGTCGGGTCTGTTTCGGTTCATTTCCGTTTTTCGTGAATTTTTGCAAAAAATTGTTTTCATTTTTGTTCATTTTGTTACTGTTTTGTTACCATTTATTTTAATTTTTTGTGATTTTTTTTAGCATTTAAAGCAGTTCACTGTATTGCAGTAACGGAAACAAAACGCACGACAAAATTTCCGGTGTTTCTGTTCATTTCGTTTCATTTTGGAGACAAAATTCATTTGTCATTTCGTTGCGTAATGAAAGGAAAAAACGGAAACGGAAACGGAAAATTGTTCGTTTCGTGCCCATCTCTATTTCAAAGCTCAGAAGAGACTGATCATCAGCCCAGTCTCCAAACACTGTATCTTCATGAAGCCAAAAGAGTGCCACACTTCCAGAAAAGGGAGGAATCTGCTGGGTTGGAGAAACCCTTCAGCTTTTGGAAGTACAGAGGACCCTCGTATAACAAACGGTTTGTATAACATAAAATCTGTACAACATAAAAAATTCCAGATATAGGGGAAATTTGCTGAACAGAATCGCCTATGGGGCGAATCCATACAACATAAAATGGTTGTGATAAGGGATTACTCTGTTTTTAATGCATTCCTATGGGAAATTTGTATAAAGGAAAATTTGCTTAACATAATTTCATTTGGAACAAATTAATTCCATTATACAAGGTACCACTGTACGAAACTCCACCTCAGGGGTTCTTAAGCTGTGATCTTTTTGGGCTTTGTGAATAGGATGCAAAAAAAAAAAAGCCAGAACAGAACAAAACTCCCTTTGCTATGCTATGCTATGCTGTGCTGTGCTGTGCTATGCTATGTTATACTGTGCTATGCTATACATTTTTTTCTCCTCCCATTTCCTTCCTATTATTTTTAAGATTTCCTGTATGGAGAAAAAATATTTTAATATCAATTTATTTTGTTAAGGCATTGTTTCACTCTGGGGGAGAAAATCCCCAGTTGTCAACAGATTCTCAAATGGATCCATGAATCCCCCCCCCACACACACACACACAGCTAAGATCAACAGCAGGAAAGCAGGAGAAGCCTTAGAGAAGAAGCACATCTTCAAATAATCCAGTGGAAACAAGCTACAAAATACTGACTGGCAGTTCAAAGGGTGAAATCGCAAACAGCAATAGTTGGGGAGACCATAATGGATTCGCCTGGAAAATGGCACAGCTGACAAGCAAGCTGACTTTCTAAATACAAGTACTCCACAGAAACATTTTACTGCAGGTCTCGCCTGTTACAAATTAATATCACAGTTTCTTCACCATACAGACCTTAAGACGCCCATACTTCACAGGTCTGGCTTCCTTTCACTGCAGCCATTAAGCTTCCAATGCTTTAACAGTGTGTTTCAAACAACCCTAGGCCCACACCTGCACTGGCAGCATTAAGTGGTAGTTAAGGTACCATTAACTATTGTTTCCAAAAAAACACCCACCAACAATATATGGGTAACATCTACCAGAGGCTGAAAGATCAAATAAAGATGGAAGAAAGAGAGCCTAGCAGTCAGGTTATAACGTGCAAGTTCAGTAAAACTACTGATCCTCTCTTTCTCTCTCTCCTTCCAGCTCTGCCCTGCTAACTTATCAGCTGATCTACAATTGTGTTCTACAAAGTTCAGAGTCATTTCCTCAATCTTAGGAGGAAAGAAGAAGAGAATATACTATAAATTCTGCAGAGATATCTGCATGTGCCACAATGCAAAAACAATATTTATTAGGGAAACCTGTGCTCTTCCAAATGTCTTCTTGCAGAATTTGGATTCTGATTATCAGTATCAGGGTTCAGTTTGAGCCTGCAGAACATGATGCAGTGAGGAAAATAATACCCATGAGCAAAACGTCCTCGAGACATTTCCTTTTCCTGCAGTTACCTAACAGCAAACCACAAAGCAATTTTTAAACTCAAGAGAAATTTTGAAATGGATTTGGGGTTTTGGCAATGGATCTGCAAAGCAGGAAATAGCTAGGAATAAATGTTGGTTCCAGGAGTACATCTGGTATGCATGAGACTGTGGATCACTACCATTCCCTTGGCTACAAATGGCTCTCAAATACAGGGCTGGAACAATCTTGCTGATAGCATTAGCTAGAAACCATTCACTGTGTAGATCTCATGTTACAAAAGCATTCATCTTCCCTATGTGTATCCCAACAGTTGTAAGAGAGATGGCATACATGTGTTTATAAAAAAAATCTAGAATTCATATTGTAAGTGGTGATGCTTCACAGGGGCACAGAGTTGTGCAAAGTGTCAGGCACAATTAACACCACATTATTGTATATTGCTTATTGTTGGTTTGTACACCGTCCAGAGTAGCAATTTTACAGAAGTTTAATAAATAAATAAATATCCACATCAAAAGGTTGGAAGTAACTTGCTACAAATGAGTTATTCATAACTGATTTTTTTCAATAAACTTGTAGTTCTTTCTCCCAAGACTTATAAGGTGCCAATTTAAAATTACATTCCTTTTGCCATATAACTGTAACTTCCCAAAATTGTTTTGTTTTAAGCACATGGAATGCGTTATGTGCATTTTATCAGGGGCTCATAGAATCCTGATACTATGGGGAAAAAAGGAATTTGAAAACATAATGTGAAAAGAATGTGATTTTTTTTAAAAAAAACTTGTGAGTAAACAATTAGTGATTTGGGAATAGAATGACAGCAAATTACTTTTTATAGTACTATCATAAGCTCCAATGTATATGATGATGTCATCTAAATCATGCAGAAAGTAATGTATAACAGTATGCTCTATCTCACCACCATGGGCTGTCACTCTTTAGCACTTCCTGCGTGCCTGTTGCCATCCTCATGCCTTCTATGCCTGGCAACTTGCTTGCATCTGCCTGTGTAACATGAACTGAAGCCAAGAACAAATGAACCAACTGTGGTTAAAAATAAGCAAATGTGTGTGCTGTGTGTGTGTGTGTGTACAATTCACATAATGACTGCAAGGGCTCCTGTGCCCAAAAGACTAAGGATAGTAGGATTCCATGTTGAGGAACACATGACAAAAAACTGAATCAGATCAACGGCCTTCTTTACTACATACAGCATTCTGTTCAGACAACAATCAACCACGTCCCCATGGGAAGCCTTCTAGAAAGAAGGACAGAAGCCATCTCCTGTTGTTGTTCCACAATAACGAAAGCATTCTGCTACCATTCTGAAAAGCTGCTTTTCAGCCATATTTCTCAGAATCCCCAGCTACCCTTACCACTGAGGCTGCCATAGTCTTAAATGTGCATTTCCCAAGCTTTTCTGCATCATACCTTGTAGCAACCAACAACTTTATCCTCTGTGAATTTCCTCTGTGATTCCCCTACAGATTTCGGAAGCGAATTCCATAGTTTAACTAGCTGCTGTATGAAGAAACACTTCCTTCTGCCTGCTCTGAGACTCCCTAAACACTGTAATCATGTCTATGGGAGGTGCTTTAAGCACCTCCATTATTTTTGTTGGGTTTTTTCCCTACTCCTTTTTACGAATTCTGCATTATCTCTTTAGAGGTGCAGCAACCCCTTCTTGCAAATAGTATTCCAAATGTGGCCATGGCATCAGTGCAATAGTGGCAGTTCTATTTTTGATCCATTTCCTAAGAGGGAGCAACACCCTGAGCGATGGAAACACCTTCCATGTTAAGCCGATCCCAAACTGATGAGAACTTGAGTATGAGCTAACGAAGTAGCTAAAAACAGAATATTTTTAAATAAGCATTTCATGTTGAGTCCTTTAGGCTTGTCCTACACATGCCTAATTAACTTGCTTGCTAGCTAGCTTATTTTTATTTATTTATTTATTTATTTGTGGAAGTACATTTGCATATTTGCTTTTCATTTTAGAAAACGCTGAAGTGGTACACAATAAAACAGGTAAAATTCAAGCAAGTCCTAGAAGTATGGTAGTTAAACTGCAACAAAACATAGTTTATAGTTAATAAGTATGGGATTCTGGTTTCTATTCTCTCCATCCCATGGGCTCCAAGCACCTTAGCACAACAATGCTGTCATGAACAAAATGTCTTAAAGGGCCTTAAAGGGTAACATGTTTTATTTGACATAAGCTTTTAAAAGGTTGTACTGTATTCCACTTCGTCCAAAGCACAGAGCCAATGTGTCTTTTTGAAGTTGTCTGCAGTCTGCAAAAAGGCTTACACCAAATAAACTCATCTTTCAGGTCTTACTGTTATTTGGTTTCCCTGGATTATTATGTTTTGGCTGCTTCTGGAAATCTGTGGCCATAGCCAAAGATGGAATAGGAGAAAGTTGGGGTAAAAAAAAAAAAACTCTTTTTAAAAAAGGATGGGCTGCTGCTCCAATAACCTTCAGTGAATGGAGCCGGGTGGGCGGGGGGGGGGGTCAGGAACAGATGAATTCACATAGATGCTGGCACTATTTAAACCTCAATAGGTGATATCAGAAACCAACCACAGCAGATCCAACTAAGGTGATTTATTATTGCTTTTAATTGGTTTGTGCCTCGTTTGTGAGCTGTCATGTCCACTGCTATTTTTAGTAAGCATTGTGCACCTGACTGACCATTTACAATGCTTATGTGAAGGCTTTCTCTCCCAGTTCACTCAATGCAGTTTAAATATGGCAATGTTCCCAGGGGTTCAGAGAAAAGGTTTTCAGTTGCCTTTAGATTGCAAGGATCCTCCCATCCTATAAGAGGGAAGAGAACTCGCACTTTCTGTAATTTCCCTATCATAAATTATATTTCTCTATATTAGCAGTTCCACCCCACCCACCCACCCCGCAGGCATTATGACAACAGTGTCAAAAGGGAAGCTTTGAGAGGTGTTTGTTTGGCTGTGCTGCGTTTTCTCCACCAAAGACAGCTGCTTTCTCCATCCCTGAGAGGATTGCTTGGGGGTTAACAAGCAGAGTCAAACAAGAGAGGATTAGGAAGCTACCAGTACTTCTAGGCTAATGCACTAAAACAGAACACTCCATGTGGAATAAGGCATTGCTCACTCTTAGACATGTCCTTTCAAAGCAATGACCCAGCTTATGACCCGCCATGGAGTCAAAGGTCACACAATCAATGTACCAAGGTTGAATAAGAGGCCTTCCTCAACCCCCCTTTTTTCCTAGAAAGCACAGGAGGAAAGGACACACAAAGAGATTCTGAGTGCATTTCCTAGCAGTAACACAACAAAGACTTTGTGGCACCATAAAGACTAACAAATTTATTGCGCCATAAGATTTTGTGAGCTACAGGCCATCAAGTGCATGAAATATTGTCCTGAGTTAGTGGTACGTATCTATACAATTTGACATGGGGGCACCCACATTTTAGAACACAACTTCTCTGTAGAATCATGAGAAACAAACATATCTCATAAGGAGTTACAAGCTTCTAGAGGTATTTTATCCGATGCAGCTAACTGAGCAGGCTTTAGTTCTCAAAAGCTCCGGCAACAATATAAAAGCCTTACAATATATTCTGTCAGCATAAGATTCTGTCAGCATAATAGGGCTTCCCAACTGGCAAGTATAGTGTTTTCAATAGTAATATTAGAATATTAAGTATATTCTCATTGGTAGCTCCCTTGTTTAGACTTACTGTTGAATGGCCTTTCTTAGATTAACTTAATTTTAAATATCAGAGAAATATTTTAGGAGCCATTCAGTAAGTGTTACAGACCATATTTTCCAAAGACCCTTGTCAAGTAAACTTATGGACATGTAGGGTGGCCATGTGTACTATTTTACAGACATTTCCTTTAAAGAGCAGTTTAAAGGAAATGACAGTAAGGAAGAATCAAGGTCCTGAAGCTGCCTATTAGGCGACAGAACTTGAAGATCACAAAACATCAGCAAACCGGATCATAATCTGCCTCACTACGACGATACATATTGCTTTCGCAGGATGGTGATGAAGACAGTGAGGAAAAGGAGTGGAGCATTTTCCACCTGGCTTGCCCCCATTCTGTCATACTGAAACCTAATAAAACCTGCTGCATGGAGATAATGCTGGAAAGTGAACTGGTGAAGAAAGACTGAATATGTGAGTACAGCACTGAATGAATAGATGTGGGACTTGAAGGATGGGACATCTTGAGGCAAATGAGAGATGGAGAAGCAACCGAGAAACAAGACCCATCGAAGGGCTGAGAGGAACACTGTTGCAACCAAGAGGTATGGCAAATCAACAGATGCTTAGGGGTTAACTGTAATGAATTTATATTATTTTTCAGCAACTGGGTTTATGCACTGCTCTCACTGGATAATATTATAATTCATTTCGAACACAATTGTATGAAAAAGTGAGGTATGAATTAACAGATAATGGCAATTATATTTATTTAAATTAATTATTTTTACATCATACATTAAATCAGCACACACACACAAATCCATGCTTTCCTCTTTTTTATGGAGCTGTTGTTTCTTCTCTTTTAGACATAAGTAAATTGCCACTGGATTTACTGGAATCATGCTTCTGTCAATGAGATGAAACAATGACATAAATACTGAAAAGGCTGGAAAGGACAGATTTCTTTAAGGGAGTCAAAAGCAAAGACTATGTGCCACCCTGGCAGTAAATAATATGTATTACAAGGATATATAGCCTTCCTCCAAAGAGTTCAACATGAGATCCTTGGTTTAGTCCTCTTTTAGTTGGCGGGGGGGGGGGGGAGCAGTAGCCCAAAAGACTGCCCCAAGGTTATCCATAAAAATGGCAACACCTCAGATTTTTAACTAAGGATCTCCTTGGTCTTTCTTCAAAAATAATCACTCAACAATCAGCACTTTTTAAATTTTTACATACAGAAACAAACATGTCCTTTCTTAAGCCCTCCTTATTATTTATTTTATTTAAAATATTGTGGGGATTCCATGTATCCCAATGGCCCCTGGCAAGAGCACTAGGAGCAAGCCAAACTAGCCCAGAGACCGAGGTCACAATAAGGGCAGGCCACGGTGTGGAAAAGCCAAGCCTCTAGATGACCCGAGAGCAAGCCAAGGCCAACTGGATGACTCAGGAAACTGCAGGGCAAAGAAACAAGGCCTGGTACCAGGAGATTAGGAGAGATATCTGGAAGCCTACATGACCAGGCCAAACTCCTTCCTCTCATCTCTTCCCCACCAGCAAGCATTTCCTCCTAGATAAGGGTTGCTTATGTGAGGACCCTCATCCCACCCCCAATGAAATTCAGGTTATGTGACCACCATCAGGTGGCCTCTTCTATGTTAATGTTTCACTCCACCCTTATTGTGATGTACAGTGGTACCTTGTATAAAGGAATTAATTTGTTCCAAATGAAATTATGTTAAGCAAATATTCCTTTATACAAATTCCCATAGGAATGCATTGAAAAAGGAGTGATCCCATTTTTATGTTGTACAGATTCTCCTCATAGGTGATTATGTTAAGCAAATTTCCCCTATCTCTGGAATTTTTATGTTGTATAAATTTTATGTTATACAAGGTGTTTGTTATACAAGGGTCCACTGTATGTGTATGCTGTTCACTCTAACCAATAAAAGCCTTGGGTCCCAGGCCAGGCTCTCACACTCACTCACTCACTCACTCACTCACTCACTCACACACACACACACACACACACACACACACAGAGAGAGAGAGAGAGAGAGAGAGAGAGAGAGAGAGACCCACATAGAGAGAGCCATGCAGGGAGACGCAGAGAGACACGCCTGGGAACAAGAGATGATTGTACACCAAATCCTGTGTCACATGTAGTTAATAACGCTACATAATATTTCATTTAAGGTACAGTATTTCTCTTGAGGAAATACTGTTCGCGTATTGGCATTCGATCAAAACATATCATACTGAATAATTTTTGTTTTAAATGCAGGTATTTCAAGAGACCGATTCACAGATCTTCTCTATCACGGTTCTTTAGCTCCACCCAAGCACCCCCTATGCTAGTGAGGGCGAACCTTTTAGAGACTGAGTGTCCAAACTGCGATTCAAAACCCACTCATTTTTCGCCAAGTGCCAGTACAGCACTTTAACCTGAATAAAGGTGGCTGTGAAGGAGTGATGTTGGGTGCCCACAGGAAGGGCTCCAAGTGCCACCTCTAGCACCTGTACCATAGATTCGCCAACACTGCCTTATGCTCTGAGGAAGGGGGTTTCACCCCTGAAATATTACCAACTTTTTGTTAATTTTCTAGTACCCTAAAGGTATCACCTATTCCACTTTTGTATTTGGTTTTTTTGTGATGGCTACATGGCTCCTCAACTTGTTTTGCTTCAACTGGAAACATTTTGACCCAATTTATGAGGGATTAGAAGGCATATCTAGGCCTGTGTTAAACATGGTTAATATCAGTGCAGGAAGAACATCTAACTCCAATGAAAAGCATTAGGAAGAATTTACATGCCATAGAGGGAGGTAATGCTGATTGAAAAAGTATGCGTCCAGGACCGCATCCTGACCTAGTCTCTAAAGGAGTTTAGAGCCAGCAGCTGTAACACCTGCTGCACCAACCAGGCCACAAGGAATTTATGGGCTATGCTTTAGTCGGATGAATGTCTCAGTGCTACGTGTGCTCAGATATTAGAGCCCTCTTTATGAAGAGCAGGGAATAGCGGTGGACATTATCAGCCCTGTGACTTGTAATAATACAAGATTACCACATGAGTCATCTTGTATTATTAGTCAAATACCTAAGAAAAACATTAAAACCTTTATATGCACAAAGCAGAACTCGCTGCATTATGACCCCCAGCTTCATCCTTACTACAGAACAGCAAAAAAAAAACTCAGAAAACAGATACCAGGTTTCTACTGAGTAAGGCAATTCATATCCCCAGCCTGGTGCTGATATAGGCTCATAAACATAAACAAGTCCAAAACAGGTGATTTTCCTGGAAGTCTTCATTCTATCTCATTTTAGCTCTCTTCCATCATCTTCTACCACCAGCACCACATACTCATATTACACTGACAAATACTGTACTTAAAGATTTGCAACTCTATTAAAATGGGTGAATTCAAAGTTTTTATCAATGATAAAGCAACACAAAGGCCAACGCATGTCACCCCAGCCCTTTCTGCTTTGGGTTCAGAGTTTTCTCCCTTGCAACTGAGCACTTCTCTTTTCTAAACACTGGAATGACTTGAATGGTGTTTTTCCTTTACTGTTTGTTTGTTTAATTCTACAAAAGGGCAGAGTCCATGACTCTGGGTACTGCTATGATGACGTATTAAACTGGGGTGTGAGGTTTTTGGATAGCAGGAACATCTATTCCTGTAATCTTTTTCTATAGCTATCCCCAATTTTTTAAATTTAATTTAAACTACTATGTTGAGCACTAGATCACCTTATCACATCAGTCTAGTGCTAGACCTCTTCTGCAGGGGGGAAAAGGGTAGTAAAGGAGACCCAGGGGTCACCAGGTAAGCAAAAGAGCAGGTTACGTACCCGTAAGTTAGGTTCTTCGAGTGGACCTCTGTGAATACACACTGTGGGTAGAGCGACAGAGCGGGAAACGGGTGAGCATGCGCAGTACAGGGGGAGGGACTTTTGGTCTTTTAGCTTGGAATAGTCGAGAACTCAGGTGCACAGGCGTACAACCCACAGTGTGGATTCACAGAGTCCACGAAGAAGAATTAAAGGAATTGGGCATGGGCTTGTATCAAATTAGAATGGATTGAGGAGCCAGTGTGAACCGATTACTGAAACAATCTGGGGTCTTCATTTAATCACTTAAACCGAACTGAATCGTAGAAGAGCCTGTGAACCAAGCCACAGCAAAGCCAAATCACTTCAATTCAACTTGCCTGTGTGGTCACATCCTCAGGCAGAGATTGACCTGTTAGCCTCCACTGCCTCCTTATCACCATCCTACTTCTATGTTGAAACAGCAAGAAAGACTAGCTTTTCGTATGCAGTGACCTGTGCTTCTGAAACATCCCCCAGATGCTCCACTTAAAACTCCACTAAGTTCCAACAGCATGATTAATTATCAGAAATTCTGGAACTGGGTGGTTAAAAGACATGGAGACCAAAGGTTAGAAATTCTCTAAATCACAAGGAGAACGTACAGAATTAGAATCTGTTTTCCACCACATTCTCTCCCAACATATAATGTCCTAATGCAGCGATGGCGAACCTTTTAGAGACTGAGTGCCCAAACTGCAATTCAAAACCCACTAATTATTCACAAAGTGCCAATACAGCTATATAACCTGAATATAGGTGGCTGTGAAGGGGTGATGTCAGGTGCCCAGAGAAAGAGCTCCAAGTGCCACCTTTGGCACCCATGCCATAAGTTCGCCAACACTGTCCTAATAGATCAACAATGTGAAATTTGGGACAGACTAACTCCTGCTTCATATGTAGGTAATGATCAAGGAAGGGGAGCAAAGAGCAAATGAAGAAGGCTTTAGTGCAGTGGCAAATGATTTTGTTAAATATTAGCACAGCCCAGAACCCAAACAGGCTTCTGGTGGTCAACAACAGGATCCTAGCACCACTAGCTAAAATGTTTTTAAAGCCTCAGTCAGTGCAATAAGCATACCTATCCATCCCGTACTGTACAGATTATTTTAAAAAAACATCAAACCCACATTTTACATCATGTTTGAATTGTTACATGACAGTAAATATTTATGAAAAACTTTAAAGAAAACCAATAACCACCTGCATGCAATATTTCCATTAAGATTTGCATAAGGTACAATACTTTGGAAAATAAACACTGCCTTACACCAAATCAGACAGCTGTTCCAACTACTATCGATGCCAACTATAGTTCTCTAAGGTTTCGAGCAAGGACCTCTCCTTGCCCTATCTGGCCACGTGAAGCACTGAACCTTAGACCTTCTGCAGATAAGTTATGTGCTTTGGCCAAGGAACGGCAATTTGTCCACATTCAATATAATAAAAATTTAATTCACAATTGTAGGATGAAAATATGAATCTATCCCCTTTCCAAAGAGAGGGATGTGAAAGAGAAAATAAGTATGTCCCAAGCTTGCATTAATCATGTATTATTTAGTAAGGTTTTGCACACCATTCATTTTTCCTCCCATAATATATATACAGGATAATCATGGAATATCTCCTGTACTTTTAGCTAAACTGTAAGCTTTACAGAGTTAACTCAGCCAACAATGCAAGAGAAAATGAATACACTGAAGAAGGAGATGAAGAACCATTATTTATAAACCAAGAAAAGAGTTTGACATCACATGGCTTTTTAAAGCCTCATGCTAGAAGCCCTTTTGCCTTCCAAAAAGTCCTCATTTGTAGGTCATGCTCTCATTATCTAGTTCTGGGATCTGTTTTGATTCAATTACAGAAAATTACCAATAGTTCATTCCACACTGACCATCTCCTCCTAACCCTTCTGTTTTATATCTTTCTTTAACCCCTCCTCCTCCCCCTTCCTTTGACACGTTGGGGAGGGAACTGAGTGATGTTTTTGTCATTTATTAAAAGAATACTTTCTGCTCTCTGTTTCCTTGGACATAGTTATATGCAGGGTGGATTTGATTTAAATCACTTTGATTTAAATCATGATTTAAATCACTACTCAGTAAGGCTCAATTTAAATCATGATTTTCTGCATAAAGACTCATTTTTGCTGGAGTTGTTTTAATCTTATTATTGACAACCAGATGGTTTCATTTTTAAAATAAGAACTTTTCAGATTAGTTTTAGTTATATCAGAAAATTACTGATTTGGTGGTTATATACCATTAGAAACACATAGATAATTGTGAAATTATAGCAAGGTGAATTATTTTATTTATTTATTTATTTTAGAGTATCTCCAGTTTCATATTTGAACAACTGTTCTGTTGCACTTTGCTGGAAGGAGAAAAGTAATCATTACCTTAATAATAACAATTTAAATAGTTTTATTTAACCAAAACAATAACATTATATAACATTATGTGTACTTGTATTTTCTTAAATATCCATGTTTGTTAACTGATATGATTAAAATATCATTTAAAAAACGAACAGTCTAGATATTCCCAAACTGGGTCTCTTTTACAGCCTGCTGCCATTACAGATTTTTCTCCTCAAGGAAGAGAAAGAGAATGATAACCCTCAGGCTACTATACAAATAAAGATCTCAAGATGTGGAGTACTGCGCTCAAAAAGTTTCACTTTCATTTTACTGCTTGCCCCTCCCTCCTCAAAATTTACTCATTGTGCAGACCTTTTCCATGCCAACCTTCTATTCACTGAACTTTTTGAAATGTAGCACTTAAGAGGTAAGGGGGTTGTATCTTAACTAGAACACGATCTTTAGAGAGATTTTTTCCTTAAAAAGCATTTTTAAAAACTGTTTTAAATTTTAAAAATCCAATTTAAAAAAAAATCTTTTTTTTTAAATCATTGATTTTTATCTACCCTGGTTGTCTCTCTTACCTCGGCTGTTTCTACCGTCAGGAATTAAACTTCTATCTCAATTTCTATCTTCACCTGTCTCTAATGTCTTTCAAAAGAATCTAAGAATATAAATCTATTCAAAATTAACTGGCATTTTTACAGTGCCTAAAATTATACTGTAGTCCTTTTAACAAACTTCTGCATACTAGAGAGATAGAAATGCAATGCAAAAAATGAATAAGATTGGAAGTTAACAGCATGGATTTGAACTTGATCTATGTTCCTTATTTAGGTCAACCTCAACAGTAAAAAGAAATAGAAATAGAAAAAAGATCTACTGTTTTAGATAAAGTAACAAACATGTACTATTTGAACCATTAAAGCAGGGAGAGATGTCTAGCATACTCCTGCAATGACTGCAATGATAATCAAATTATTAACAAATTCAGACAAGCAATAATAATTTTCTCCAGACAGTGCTGCTTGTCAGCAATGAGGTGTATCATGACCTCTGTAGCAGAGAAAGGTTAAAAATAATAAACAGCAGCCACGCTACTTATTTCTCTTGTAGAGCAGTTCTATTTTACAGCAAGCTACTAAAGCCCATTTTAAAAATTATACTTCTCTTTAAATTTTACTAGTAGCTGCAACACATCTTGTAAAAGTTACATTTTTGGACTACAACTCACAGAATTTCCCAACTAGCCTAGCCATTGATGATTTCCCCCCCCAAAAAAAAAACACCGGTTCTGCGGTGCTGTGAACTGCGTAGACACAGAGAATTTCCAGAAAATTATCTGTATCATTTCCTAATAGATGGATTGTGTGCCTTTCATTTTCAAAGTGAAACAGTATCAGTCAGAAAAGGGTACTGTACCGTTGTTATAGGAGGGTCCACTGTATTTCAGGGAGATTACCGCTACTCTTTCCCTCAGCCTACCAGCATTTTAAACTGAGGCAGCTGCCTCACTCTGTCTAATGGTAAGGCCAGTTTCTGAAAACAATATTTAAATCTCCTCCCTATGTGATTCAGCGTGTTTGTTGACGGGATCCTCTGACTTGACTTTCAGTTTATACCTTTACCCGAAAAGGCTACCAGGCATGTGGCCTCCTTTTCCCTGACCTCACCAGCCATTTCAAAATCCAACTCTGATCACACATTGCAATATGGTACCAGGGCTCCATTTACAAATACAAATACAGTAGTCTCCTGCCCTTTCACGGTTCATATACTGCGGTCCCGGTATATCGCGGGTCCGCAGTATATGAAAAAAAGCCCCCTTGGGGTAAGGAGGAAAGGCCATCCCAGGCCCATCAGAGGCCCCAAAAGTGCTTCCCCGCAAACCGGAAGTGACCTCCAGATCACTACAAAGCACTTTTGGGGCCTCTGGGGGACTGGAAAGCCCCTTGCAGGCCCATTTGGAGCAGCGCCAGGCCTGGGATAAGTATAAGAGCTGCCAGAGAGCCTGCCCAGTCCCGACCTGACTGAGCATCCGCATATTGCGGATTTTCAATTAATGCGGGTCGGGTCGGGTCGGGTCCCTAACCCCTGCAATAGGTGGGGGTTTACTGTAATCTGAAAGAAAATTAACCATTTAGACTATCTTGTGCATATGCAGACAAAACCCAAGTCAAGAACACACCATGATAATGCCATGCCATGTTGGCATACAAAACTTCCCTTTTCTTGTGCGGCACAAGTTGGGTTTCAGTCACTAAAACACCATGAAAGATTCTGGACTAGTGGAAGTGGATTGCAACAGCTCTAGTCAGCAGTAATCCTACCAAGTGCAGGTTTATAAATCTACTGCACCCTTCTTCAATTCTGAAATCCAGGTGCATCTTTAGCTGATCACATAGACTTTGTTTCCACTGTATATTCCTTTGCATTAACTCCCAAGCACAGAGGAAAAGATATGTGCTGTGTGGTTTGGAAGCCTCTTAATCCGCTCTGACGTGGCATTTTCTTGACATGTGATGCAGCCAAGAAGTAAATTAATGGAACTCTTTATTTTTAGGAGTTCTAGTTTATTTCTTGCACTCAGCATTTTGCATAACAATTGGATGTGTCACAGAGATACTCATGAATATTGACTTGATGCTTAATATAAACTATTACACATATTTTTTTCATTTGTTTCCTTCTTTGCCTACTGTTGCCTTGTTACATGTTTTCTTGCACGCTTCCCATGTCCTGTAAGTTATTCATGATAACATACAAACACTGGGGGGGGGGGGCTTGCATAAATAGCTAACCGTTATTACCCTTATATGCTTTCATTTTAAAGCTGTAAATTATCTGGGCACAAAAACCCAAAAGACCTCCTCAAGTATGAATCAACCTACCCATCCTTTCAGATCTGCAGGCAAGGAGACCTTTGCCAGGAGAGAGACAATTCCATGAAAACAGGTGGTATCCAACTATGGAATCACTTATCAATGGAATGATTATGGGCAACAGCACTACAATCTTTAAACCTTTTATTTGTACAGTCATTTTAAGTGTCAGTTTCATTCCTTCTGTTCCTGAATTTTGTCTTCTTCACCAGGTTTTTTCTTACTGTATACATGGCCTTCCTACCCCACCCTGCTGTGGAGTTATAGAAACGCTTCCAGAGGGATAGGCATGTTGGCCTGTTGTGGCAAAAAGGAACAAAGTGTTTTATGGCATCTTAAATGCTAAATCGTTTTAATTAGCACAAGTTATCATGAAGTAGAACCCACTCAGTCAGATAATATAGTTCTCAGTTTTCAGGATGCCACATTATAGTTTGTCAATAAAAACAAAGAGTAGTTTAAGCATATGCGCTTAAACAAATTTCATGCATACCTGCCCGTCCAGAGAGAAGGTATACATGTTTTTAATGAAATCATTAACTCTGACTCTCTCAATATGTATAATTATTGACATTAAAAACAAACATCAGTGATGGAATAGCAGTTGCAGTATCACTTTTATAGTTACTTTCAATCAGACTGAAAACATTTTACATACATCATCTCAACTAGACCTTCAACTGTCTGATTGGGACCAAATGGACAACATCGAGTTTCATATGATAACAGTCCCAATAAACACATGGTATATAGAGCAGCATTGGTGTCAGGGAATTAACCTTGTGAATGTAGTAAATGTTTCTGCCTCAGATGTCAAAATAACTTCATCTGCCTCGGGTGAATGAATGGTCGCAGCTCTATAATAATCACAATCATTTTAATGGATTATCAGGTCCAGCAATTGTCAAGGAGGTACAGTGGGGAACTGAATTCCAGCCTCGGACTATGCAGCCTGATGCCTAACCCACTGAGCTATCCAGCAGCAGCTATATTTGCTTTCTTCCCTCAAAACGGATCTTTTCTTAATTGTGGCCTTGATTATATTTTAGTAACACAGAAGGTCCCACTCCAAAACAGACTTCTTTGTAAGTGAGTGTCACTGATTTTAATAAGGTACATTTTCTTCTAGACAAGCAAGGTCAGCTCACAGGCCACATCTAAAAACTTAAGTGAAGTGATTATAAGAAAAGAAAAGGTTTGGTTCTGTTGAAGAGAAGAGTTGAGTTTCATTCTCTGTGGTTTTATAATCACATTTCATCTGCTTTTTCGCATAGTCCAGCCTGCAAATTTATCAAATTTTAAAATTCTTTTGTATGTGACGACAGGCATCTTTGTTGCCCCAATAGTGTCCTCTGCCCTCCGAAAATGTTTAATTTGCTTCCTCTGCCCCTCCAAAAATGTTTAATTTGCCCTGAAGTGGCTCTCTTCTTAAGCCACCTTACAGTATAGAAATAGAGAGAGGGAGAAGACTTGTCAGCAGAAGGCTTGCTTTTGTTCATTTCCAGAGATCACAAGCAGATGGGAACAAACCAAAACAGAGCAATCCTAAGGAGAAAGGAGAAATCCCTGAAAGGTGAAGGTAGAAACACTGCATGTGGCTACTAGAAAAATGAGTAAACCAACCTGCCCCTTCACCATAACAGAACAATAGGTGAAAAGCTCATCTCATCACATCCAAAGAATAATGAGCTGAGAACATATGCTATCCTTAATATACATTGCCTTGTGTTTGGTTCAGAGCCTGGAAAGGTTATTTTTGGCTACTCTGCAGCCATGCAAACTGGAAACTTAATGTTAAACAAAAAAGTCATGTTTTCAAGCTGTTTTAGATCTCCTGTAGTAAGATAACCCACAGCTGGAAGACCAACATGTAAATGTAGATGGCCTTATTCTTTGGCAGAGGTCAAAAGGACAAACTGGCCTTTCATATGATGGAGTCCCAGTGAACTGATACAGGCTAGGGCAGAGTTCTGGTGTCATGAACTAGCCTTGTGAATATTCTGAGTCATGCTGAAACAATGCCACTTTGTGATTGGTTAACTAAATGCAATAATAACCTTTTCCAGGATATAGTATCTATGATCTCAACATGGATCACAAGGCCAAGGCAAAATTCATCAGTCATCTGATGAAGACTGTATGAATTTCAGTTCATAGCAAGGACAGAGTGTTGTAGTGCAATAAATTGCAAATGTATACACGAATGAAACTATGAATTAAAATATTTTTGAATTTTCATTCTAACATTTTGGCACCTGATCTGATTTAGAGAGACTCAAAGATAGTTCTTCATGACTGAGAGACTCACACTTCATATTATAATACCCTTTTAGCCAATGTCATGTTACTGAAATAATCATTATCTAACATAAATGGTTCTTTCTTCGGAGTATGGTGTTGTTTTTATCAGTCTAGTTGTCATTACATGCATATTCTATGCTTTGTTATTTTCTATAAATCAGTTTCTCCAGACATCATATATTTATTTCATGCATATTTTGTATTTTTGCATAATGTTCATAGATATCTGAAAATGAGTTTCCACCAACAAAAAAAGCAACATATACTCAAAAGTATATAAAGGGTTTGGACTAGAGGCATAATAAATTAACTTTATTGACTGCAAATGCAATCACCAAAACTAATTATTCTAAAGAATATTCATTCAATTCCTTTAAGGAATTAGCTTTGTTGATTATATTGGTAAAATATTTGAAATATCCCATGCAGCTGAAGATGTCATATTGCAGTTTTTACCTCTTCAGATCTGAAATACCTACAAACTGAAGCCAGTAGGGTATTTGTTCAAGTCTACTCTGTGCCACATAATCCAAGCAAGGTTCAACAGAATATGCACAGAGATGCCTATTTTTCCTGCTTATAGAACAATTTAAGTATAAACAATTGGCTCAAACAACAGGGATTATTTATTGCTGATATCCTTCTCAACTCTTCTTTACAGCCATATAAAAGACCTCCTAAAACCTCTTTGCTGGCATATATCTTGCTAGCCACATGGGAATTTTGCCCAAAGGAGAGCGATAAACAGTTACATGCCATGGAACAGCAATATTTTCGTGAAGTTCTTTAAGGAGTCAAAAAAAAATGTAGGCTACAATCCCCTGAACTGCCTTATTTGAGAGTGAGTACCAGTAAAACCCAAATACATATCGGAATGTGATGCTAGTCATTTTACTTTGCCATACAAACATATTGCACTTAAGGAATCACAATAATATACCGTATATAGTGGTCCCCCACCCTTTCGCGGTTCATATACCGCAGTCCCACTATATCACGGGACTGCAGTATATGAAAAAAGACCCCCTGGGGTAAGGGGGGAAAGTCCTGTTTCAAGCCTCCCATACTTACCCCAGGACTGGAGCTACCCAAAAAAGGCCTGTGAGGGCCTTGCTGGGCCTTCTGGAGGCCCCAAAAGGGCCTCCCTGCGAACCGGAAGTGACTTCCAGGTCTCTAAAAGTCATTTCTGAGGCCTCTGAGGGCCTTTCTAGGCCTGTCGGAGGCCTCAGAAATGATTTCCGGTTTACCGGAAGTCACTTCCGGTTCGCAGAGAGACCTTTTTGGGGCCTCCAGAAGGCCGGGGAAGGCTCTCACTGGCCCATTCAGGGTAGGGCCAGGCTGGGGGTAAGTACAAGAGCCCCCAGCTAGCCCCCCCCCCAGGCTTGACTCAACCTGCATCTGCATATCACGGATTTTCAATTATCACAGGTCAGGTCATGTCCCTAACCCCCATGATAGGTGGGGGAATCACTGTACTTGAGTATAAACCTACCCGAGCATAAACTGAGGGCCTAATTTTAACCCCCAAAACTGGGAAAACTTATTGACCTCAGTATAAGCCGAGGGTGTTTTTTCTATTATAACCAAGTATATACAATATACCGACCAAGCTCTAAAGAGGGTGGGGGTAGTAATTGGCAACATGTGCTGGGAGTGTGGAGGCAATTAGGGAGTTAATACCATAAACTCCATAATTGTCTCTATGGTCCCTGCACAGTTGTCAATACTACCCCCATCCCATTTAGAGCTTCATAACTAAGTCCCCTTACCCCTAAATCTTTCCAGCTTTCAGGGGGTTCCCTGAAATCGCTTTCTGAATGTACCCCTGCTACTTTGGAGTCCCAAGGTAAGTAAATTTTGATTGCATATTTTAAAAATAATTTTGAGTGCATTTTTTCAGAAACATGCACTCAAATATTAATTACCTTGGGGGCACCAAAGTTGCAGGAGTACCTTCAGAAATTGATTTTAGGGAATTCCCCTGAAATTTGGAAATATTTGGGGATAAGGGGGTTGAGTTATGAAGCTACAAAAGGAGTGCCCCTAGGAAAAAAATCTTTTAATTTACTAGTATTTACTAGCCAATAAGAACATAAATACAGTGGTACCCCGACTTAAGAGCAGCTTGAGTTAAGAGCAATTCAACTTAAGAGTGGAAAACTGTTGGTGTTTTAACTGCCGCCTTACAAATTTTAGATATGGTCTGCTCAACACAATTTTTTTTCATTTTTTGGATTTTTTAAACTTATTTTTCAATGTTTTAGATAGGTACCCTGACTTAAAAGCAGCTCGACTTAAGAGCATGCATTTGGAATGGATTAAATTTGTAAGTCGAGGTACTACTGTATAACTATGGTAGTGGCTGGATTTTGTGTGGAAGTCATGGCATCCCGTAAGATGCTTTTGTCATCAGATTTTTAGATCCCCTAATTTTCCAGCATATAATACCTTCCCACATTTTAATATAATGCTTAGCTTATTTATTATTCTCCTATGCAATTATGTGCCTATTAATGTTTTCCATGGCTACACGTTATTCATTTTTAATTTGTCCTACTATATTTGTATTATTGGTATTGTCTTTTGAACTTGATTGCCATGTAACATTTTGGTCTACAACCGTAAATAAACAATTATTATTATTTTAATTGAAATCATATGGGAAGCAGCAGCAGCAGCCTCATCTCCCGCCCAATCAGCTTTGGAGTAGAAAGTTTTTTCCTAAGGGTATCCCCTTTGGAGCTTCATAACTCAACCCACTTACCCCTAAATGTTTCCAAATTTCAGGGAGTTACCTAAAATCGCTTTCTGAAGGTATCCCTGCTATTTTGGAGTCCCAAGGTAAATAAATTTTGATTGCATATATTTTAAAATAATTCTAAGTGCACTTTTTTTAAAAAATGCACTCAAAATGGAGTTACCTTGGAGGCACCAAAGTAGCAGGGGTACCCTTACAAATTTATCTTAGGGAATTCCCCTGAAATTTGGAAACATTTGGGGATAAGGGGGCTGAGTTGGGGTGCCCCTAAACGTTCTCATTGGAATAGGCACTGCTCACCTGATCAGGACTTGCCCTCTGCCGGCCTCCCTAAGCCCTCCGAGCACCTAATTTTAACCCTAATAAACTGGGAAAATTATTGACTTGAGTATAAGCTAAGGGCTTTTTTTCCAGCCAAAAATAAGGACTGAAAAACTCAGCTTATACTCAAGTATATACAGCAGTGTTGGCGTACCTATGGAATGGTTGTCAAAGATGGCACTCAGAGCCCTTTCTGTGGGCACCCAAAATCGCCACTTCACAGCCACCTGTATTAAGATTAAATTGCTGTATTGGCTCTTTGTGAATAATTAGTGGGTTTTGAATTGCAGTGTGGGCACTCGGACTCCAAAAGGTTCACCATCACTGATATACAGTAATTGCAAACTGCTATGCTATTTCTCAGCTAGCTGAAATAAATTAATCACCTAAAGAACCTATGGCAGAATTCTTTCAACAATTGGGGAATCAGAATTTGAATATTCTCAATGGGAAACATGCAAAAAAGTTATATTCAACAAATCATGAACAATTTGTCACTTCACTGCCATGCAATCTGCCTGTAGAAAACTTTGCTTTTTTTAGAATTTCTGTGGTCAACATATATAAACTGTGCTCCACCTACTACATTCCAGAATACATCTCCCATCACCTCCAGCCATGTAGGATAATGTTAAGCCAGGACAGCACTACGATTGGAAAAGTTAACTGAATGTCTGACATCCAATCTAGACTGCTTGTTTAAGAAAGTTTTTGCATATTATAGTTCGTAACTGTTCCCCAATGTTTTGCAAACTCCCTCACTTCTAATATTATTACATTTCTCAAGCCCCTCAACTTTTTGGGTATACCACTTCATCTCTAGACTAGAATTACTGGCTCCTTGGGAGTTGACATTCAATGATCCCACTCTCCATGCCTTCAATTATTTTATGAAGGCAAATAATTTGGAGAAAATGAAAGTGCTAATAAACCTACTACCAAGGGAATATGCAAAATTATCTGCATTTTCCACTGTTACTACTGCTGTTGCTACTGGCACTCTATACATTCTGTTAGTGGTGCATAAAAGTTCTTCCTTAATCTGGACCTTTTTCAAGTACAGTATTGAAAGCTAGAATGCTTCAGCCAGCATGGCCAATAGGTGAAGTGGCATGAATTTTAGTCTGAAACATCTGGAAAGCACTGGGTTAAGGAAGATGAAAAAAAATTATCAAAGGAAAGAAAGGGTTTCCTGTCATCCGTACCTAGGATTTACCGCAGTTTGATCTTCTAATGACTACCTTTAAACTTGCAGAAACACCAAAACATATACTCTTGATTAAGGAGTTTGGACAGAAGCATTTCTGCCTGAAGTGAAAGAATATCATTTAAAAAGCAGAAATTCAGAGCAACAACCAGTAGTAGAAGTTTATTATGGTCAGAAACCAGCAGTATTAACATACATTAAACATAAATGCAAATAATTTTTTAAAAAAACTTAACAAAATTATACATACTTCCCCAACCATCAAAGTCATGTACTGTACTCAAAATGAATCAATGAAATTGTCCTGCACTGGCACTATGATTGTGAACAAAAAAATTACCAGTTTCATAATTTACCTCTCTTATATTTATACCATCAGGTCTCAGAAAAAGTACCATCTCAGTTGTTGTCTAACAAGTTACTTCCAAAATTCAGGAATGAGATCCAATATGCAGCATAGGCCGAGTGGTGAAAGCTATGACGCTTTCTTTTTACTAGTTACTGTTTACTAACACCCTAAAATAGCATACTGCATATGATTCTCCCAATCTCAACACAGTTGATTCTAACTATGCAGCAATGCTGCAAGATAGGCTAAGTTTACTAGCCCAAGGTCATGCAGTGAACATCATGGCCTAATGGGAACTTGAACTTGAAACTCCCAGGTCATTATCCTGCAATCTAACAACTGCAGTATGCGGGCTCTTCACTCTAGTATTGTAAATAAAGAGAAATGCTAGCATACATCAAAGCATCTCTTGGAATCCTGGCCATAGACTTTATCCCATTCTTGACATAAGTTTGCAATAATTATATTTTAATATACCATGTTGCTATTTTTATGACTTAAATGTGCACTGGACTCTTCCCTAGTACTATAATTAATTATTCCAATTATTCTAATTGCATATTTTTCCTATAAATAATGATTCTCTCAAGGCACATACTTAAATTAGTTTCTGGTTCACTATATCTTTATCTCAGGCTCCCCGCAAGTAAACAAGCCCACTACAACCATCTTTTGGCAGTATTTGTAGATTGTAACCACAAAGGGTAAGGTGACTGACGCTTTCCCTCTCAACATTCCAGCTATATCATATTTCTAAGACATAACATTTCAGAAAAAGCAATTAACAGGAAACAAAATGTTGATTTACCCTTGTGGAAACATAGGAGTCGCAAACCATTCATAAAGATATTTTATTGATCAATAAGTCTTGGCAAAGTTCAGAAAACCTTTTTAGTAATCAAGTTTAGGATTGCAGCCTGTGTCTAACCAGCTTAAATGTGGGGAGCTGCTACATTAGCACCTAATTCTATTACAGTAAACCTGCCATTGTTAAGAAACAATGTCAAAATATGCAACACATATTGTTTAGACAACATATTCTGCTTCTACAGTAAAAAAAACAATTACGGTAGGACACTGCTATAAATTGTAATACGGTACACTGGCATTCAGTGACACACACTCCAGTTGAATGGTACAATGCACTACCCAAGAGTGAAGAAGAGGACTTATCCAGTGCTTCCTGTACAATATGGAAGGTAAAACTTACTGTTGGCACTGCATCATCTTAATAATTAAATTTCCATACTTTTCAAACCAGAGCTGTATACTGCACTTTTGTTCTCATTTCATAGTTATGATTATGTTCTCTTAGAGGTGGTAACAACTTTTTACTCAGGTAGTCCCTAATAAATAGAAAAACCATGGCAAAATATTTGTGGTTGAACACATAGATAGTTCCATATAAGTTTTGGTAGTGTTTAATGCATGTTAAGTTTACAATAAAGTGGTACCTCAACTTACAAATTTAATCTGTTCTGAATGCATGCTCTTAAATCGAACTACTCTTAAGTCGTGGTACCTATCTAAAAAAATTGAAAAAGTTAAAAAATAAAAAAATGTAAAAAAAAATTGTAAGTCGAGCAGACCATATCTAAAATTTGTAAGGCAGCAGTTAAAACGCCAACGGTTTTCCGCTCTTAAATCAAATTGCTCTTAAGTCGGGGTACCACTGTACATGCTTAATTCAAAGTCCATAGAGGTCACACTTTATTTATATTAATGGGATACACCCTCTCACTTACTAAGATAAACACATCAGTAAAAACTTAAAACAGAGAGCCAATACTCAAGAAACAGGGTACATTTTAAAGGCTTATCCCCCCCCCCACACACACTGCCTATTTCCCAAAGGGCATTGCACCCTGTAGTTTAATAAATGTTAACTTCCCTTCAAGCCTGGGGGAAATGGACAGTAAACCTTGCAGTCGATGGGTGTGTTTCTTTTTTCTTTTTTTAAAGTCTGGCTAGAAGCTGCTCGGTCTTTCCCAGCAAGCTAAAATGGAGACAGAATTTCATCTCTGCCCTAGAGAAACAGACAGAAAGGGCAACAGCACCAGGTCCAGGTCAAGGTCACTAGCAGGGCAGTCTGCAGCTGCTTACATAGCTATCTCCAACTGCAATACACAAGGCGCTTTGCAAACTCTCCAGCCGGGCTTGAACAGACGCACACTTCATTTCACCAACAAGCAAAACAGAACTTGCAAACTGTTTGTGTTTGAAATTCTTATTAACTCGCAACCCATTATTTCAGGGCAAACCGTGTTTTAACCCAGACGCCTCCCCGCTCCCACCCAGATCCATACAAAGGAACACACAAGAGAAAGCCGCCGCGAAGTTGTGCCCTCCCCCATCCCCTTATTAAACATACTGTATATGTAAAGTATACAGTATATATAAGTGACCTAGAGGAGATCAGCAGCGGGAGGAGCAAATGCAATCCCTTTTGCTTCAGGACTCTCTTTCATGCAAGCTCCCCGAACTAGATTTATTATTATTATTATTATTATTATTATTATTATTATTATTATTATTAATTATAAACGGAGGTCTATTGCATTTATATTCGATAATCACAATGCGGGAGGCGACAGCAGCACGGGGAGGGGTCAAATCGGAAGCCCTCCTGCCTTGGTTTTGAGCGGCAAGGGAAATGAGCAATGCGCGTATATGTGGGGAGGGGAGGTGATCTCTTAAGTGCCATTTCTGTCTCCACCTCTGCTTGGGTTCATTAATGCCAGTGTCTCTAGGGGGAGAGGGAAGGGGGGGCAAAGCGGCAGAGAAAGGATGGAAGGGCGGTGGGAAGAGGCGATCGATCCTCTGGGGACCCTTCGATCAGCTATTGAAATGTCTACGTCGAGGGCGGTCATGGAGCGCCCCCCGGGTCCAGGAGGGAGACTAACCCCCACCCACCCACTCCCCGTCCCCGCTCAACCGCACACATGCATGCACGCACCCTACGCACCCCTCGCAAAGGGGCGCGCGCACATACACATACACACACGGCATCCGCTCCTACACCACCTTAAGCCCTCCCTTCCCCCTCCTCCCTAGTGAACTTCAGGTGACCGACCATGGCTTTGACACATAAGCAGTTCAGCCCCCGCCGACACTGAACCCTGGGGCACCGTGTCGGGGAGCGGGCAGGGCAGGGCAGGGCGGGCGGAGCGAGCAGGCACCGCACATACGTGCCGGAGGCAAGGCGAGCGAGCCCATGACCCCCAAATCCACCGCCGCCCCCGCGCTGCCTTCCTTCCTTCCTCCCTCCCTCCCTCCTCGCTGCACCGAGGCCAACCGGCCAGGGCCAAGCGGCCGCTTCCAGGCGCTCCTATTTCCTCCCCATCTCGCTGGCCCAGAGACCTCGCCCCCCCCCCACTTTTATTCTCTCTCCCACCCTTCTTTCTTTCTCTCTCTCTCTCTGTGCGAGGAGAGCGTCCGCCGGGCCGCCGCTTCCTACCAGGGGATTGGGAGGGAGGGGGAACACACAGAGAGGGGGGGGAGCCGAGAGAAAAAGTTAACTGCTTTGCAAAGGACTCAGACGGAGGCGGGAAAGGCAGGGGGGCTGGAGAGGGGGAAAGGGGGGCCGGCCGTGTCCGTGTGTGGTGTGTGCACATTGCTTGCAGGCGGGAGGAGGAGGAGGAGAAAGGGGGAGGCGGTCTGAGATGCACTGGGGAGTCGCTTTCCCGGCCTCAGCTGCTCTGGTCTGGGGCAAGGAAGGCTGCAGCCTCGCCTGGGCTGCATTTGACCCTTCATTTTTTTTTATCGCAGCCGGGAGAAGCGGCCGCCCCCAAAGCTCGCCTGCCGCCGCCGCCGCCACCGCCGCCTTCCCCTCTGCTCTGCAGGGACCTCGCATGCCACGAGCTGCCTCCTGCCGCCGACCCCCCTTCCTCCTCCTCTTCCTCCTCCTCCTCCTCGGCGGTGGCGACGGCAAAACAGCAGCCCCAGACTCTGGGTGGTGTGTCTCTATGTCCCCCCCCCACACACACACACCACACCACCGCCGCCGCCGCCGCTCCCTACCTCAACCTCCCCCGCCTCCTCCCCCCGCCCCCGCCCCAGTTCTGGGGCCGACCAGCCCAGCCGCAACCTTTAGCCGGAGACGGACCTCGCGATTGATTCCGCGCAAGACGCCAGCAAACGGCTTCCCCTTCCAACTGCAACTCCTCCCCACCCCAATTAAAAGACTTGGCGGGGGGGGGGGAGAGAGAGAGAGAGAAAGAGCGAGCGCCTCTTCTTTCTTCTCTCTCTTTCTTCTCCCCCCCCCTCCGCCGCCGCCGCCGCCGTAAAAAGAGAATCCATTCACACGCAGACACACATACACACAAATGCACAATCACCAGAAAGGGGAGGGGAAACGAGAGGGCGACGAAAGCGAAAAGCGAGGGGAAGGGAAGAGAGAGACACACTCGCTCGCTCTCCTCTCTCTTTCTCCCCTCCAGACACACACAAACACACACACGCACAGAGGAAGAGAGGAGGGGGGGAATTAAAAGGGCACAAGGCTGTTCATCACCAACATGGCTGCCTCGGCTCAGACCGAAAAGAGGACTAACCCAGGCTGTGTCTTTGTCAGTTTCACCTCTGTAACCCTAAACTATATGCACAAAACAACGGAGGAGGCTACGGAGGGGAAGGAAGCAGGCAGGGAAACCGGGTTTTTGTAAAGGGGGGGGCGGAGAGAGAGAGGGAGATTGAGACGGGGACAGAGAGAGAAGGAGGGGGGATAAAAATAGGGGATGGGGGGATAAAAAGGAGCACTTACGTGAAGAGAGGCGCTTGGGTTGCTCCTGCTTCCTCCTGGGCATTTTCCCCCCTTTTCACATTCTCCTTCTCGGTTTTTTATGAGATCGAATTTAAAAAAGAAGGGAGGGTAGGGGATACAAAAATCCACCACCACACCAAAGCCCGAACAGGGGCAGAGTCAGGCGCAACGAGGGGGCAAAGGGGTGGCTGCCCGGCAGAGGCTGGTGTTTCTTCTCCTGGGCTTATGGGGAAGGGGGGGTTAAGAAATCGCTTCTCCTAGAGCAAAGGAGAAGGGATCATCATCCCCCCCCCTTTTCTCCCTATTTTCCGTGCCCTTCCTTCCCACCTTTTCTTGCTTTCGTTCTCGCTCGCTCTCAACCTTCTTCTCTCCCCCCCCCCTCCAATCGCCCGGCCGCCCCCGGTCGTGCACCTGGCTTGTCCCCGGTCGCAATATTCTTCAATGGAAATGGATCTAATGGGCGAGGGAGAGAGTGAGTGTGTGTGCTCATATGCGGTGTCAATAATATGAGCTGTGGTGCGGCGGTGTCTATGGCTGCTCCCTGCGTGTCTCCAAGCCCCTAACTAACACTAATGCAGGGATCAAAGGGCAGCTCACACACAGGCGGGAGAGGGGAGGGAGGGAGGGGAGGGGAGGGAGGGGGGAAAAGGAGAGAGAGAAAAGAGACGACACACACACGCACGCGCGCACACTCGCACAAGGCAGAGCAAAGAGGAAGGTGCCCCTAGGCTCCTAGGCTGTACAGTATTTTACACACCGAACTGCCTGCGCTCCCTTTTGCAAAGGTTCTGGGGGCGGAAAAGGCTGTGGGGCAGATTGCAGACCCATTTCCTTCCAGCCGCCAACATTCAGTAAAGAAGAGGAGTAAGGAAGTTTTGCCGTTCGCTCCGCGTGGATTGGAAAGTTAACGATATCTATATATATAAATTAACATATAATTTTTGAAGGTCATTTTTTTCCCGCAGGGGAAAATGTAATGATTCCCCCAATCATGACATTTTAGGGATTTTTTTTTAAATTGGTGGCGGTAGTCTTCTTTAGTGGTTAAACTCCAGTGTGGTTGTTTTAAAAAAATAAAGTGTGATATCAAAAAATGGAACTCTAGTGAAAAGCGGGGAGGGTGGGGTGAGGGAATCAGCAGTAAAATTTTAACTTCTTGATGTAAAGAGGAGAAGATGGGAGAGCGTGATGAGGTCACGCCTAATAGTTGGGTTTTTTAATGCCCTATGATGCCTCTACAGGGCTCACAGTCACCCTGACTTCTGAAGTGGCCCTTTACTCCTGCATAAATGCAGGTATGGGGAGGCTTTATCTTGGAGCTTTTCCAGGGTACATTAGGAAGCTGGAATTGCAGTTGTCATTAACTGATACCTGCTTTCATTACTGCACAAAAGCATACATCTTTCTTCAAAGACCAACATGTAGAGAAGGAGGGGGAGGGGGGAGAGAGAGAGAAAGGAAAAAACGGGACTGGGGCTCACAGAAGCACAAAAGGTACTCCGTGAAAGAGAAGTGCTCTTTTTTGTGTGCAACTTGCAGTCATTTGGATAAAGGTTCACTCGGAGGTTGTGCGCGATTTAAACTCTAAAAACCTGTTAGTACAATTGAAGTGAAATGATTTGAGGCACAGTTGTTGCACCAAGCGCTTTCTTTGTGCCAGAAAAAGAAGAAAAACTTTGAACTTTGCAGGAGACATAACGTGAATTATGACTCACGTAAAAAGAAGTGTTTGTAATGTATTCAGCCGCCTGTTTCCTCTTTTAATTCTTTTCCTTTCTTTCTCTGGTCTTTATTTTGCTACTTTATATATTTATTCTTACTAACTATAAACTACAGTACAGCACTCCTATTTGCTGTTGTACAAAAGAATAGAGAACAATAGTGGTTCACATTAGGGTATAAATTCTGTAAAGAGACTGACAGGTATAGCTCAGTAGTTTGTATTCAGGACAGCTCTGAACCAGGAAAAAAATTAGACTATTTCACATGCATGGCTTGTGCTGTACGTACATAATGGATATGTTACTAGGAGGCCCTAACCAATCCTGCTTTTTTCAATATGTGTGTGCTATCATCAAACATGACCCTCTCTGTATGTAGGCTCCCTCTAATTTATTCCCAGGCGGAAATGCCACCTGTGTAGGAAAGTTCATCTTTTGTGGAGAAAAACCAAGTTCATTTAAATTAAGATGAACTGAAGGCATACAGGCACTTATGCTCTTCAGTGTGCAAGAGATGTAATCCTTTATTGTTAAACATAAACCATGAGGCTTATGTTTAGGAAGCCTTTGCACAGCTATGGAGTATGGCAGTTCACCCTGCATCCCACAGCCAGGGCCCATATTCCCACAGCTTTGCTTCACACGCAGACACCTACTTGGTAGAGCAGTAAGTGATGGGGACAGTGGCAAATAGGATCTGAGTCTATACCTGGGCTGGTGTGCGCATACAGGATTGCTTGCCAGTTATCACAGCACCTTTTCTTCTTGTTCTTCTTCAAAGGTGTGGAATGTCCATAGTTACAAATATTTATTCTGTCATTTTTACTTCATAAGCATATTATCCTTCTCAGCAATAAAATAAAACTCATTCACCAGTAGAAATATGCTTCGCCTCAGGGCAAGAGAATTAGACTCTGTTTCATTCCTGTAATAATGGCATTGCTTGTATTTGAATAAGTTTAATTTTTTAAAAAAAACTGCAAATGTTTCTGGTGTTTCCTACATGCATGCATCTAGAAAGAGAGAGAGAGAGAGAGAGAAGGGAAAATACTGTACATTAGGAGTGTTTTGTTTTTAACATATCAGTAATGTAGAAGCAGTTAAAACATGGAAAGGCAGTTTGGATGGGGGCTGGGGAAGAGAAAATAAATACTAATTATAACATTCAGAAGTGAAGTAGCACTTGTGGATGTCAAAAGTGAGCTAGAGTCTAAAATTATGTACTGAGTAGTATGAATACAAAAGCTCAACATTCTTCCAAATGTTGCCATTTAATAAAGAAACAAGATGAATTTGTACAGGTAAGAGATGGCTCAGTGTCCAACAGGTAGAACGACTACAAGCATCAAATAGCTTTAGCCTCCAACTCAGTAATAGACCAGAGTACACCTTTACAGTTACACATATTAGTGAAAGGTAGCATATAGGAAAATACTGTATCTGGGACACTGCTCTGCACTTATGGATAAAAGGCATTCTTACCCTTCAGCCCCATACACAATATTCAACTTTTCCATTCACATGCAGTATGCACCTTGTATAGGTGGTAAGAAGGCACAGTAAAGTTTGCATGTATGCAATGTAAAAGAATTGTTGAGCTACTGGCCTGCCGGAATATACGTGTTGCATGCATCTGAATCAATATATTTTATTTTTAATTTTATTTATTTTAGGGTATTTTTACCCCGCCTTTCTCCTTGGAAGAGGACCCAAGGCTGCTTACAGTAATGATATGAATAGAAGATGTGTGTGCAGATTTAGACAAATGTGTCTGTGTGATCACATAGTTTTTCTACCACCAAACACAGCATTCCCGTGGCAGGAGAATAAAGACAAGATAATCTTTTAAGAATTTTTTAAAAAGCTTTGTACTGTAATGCAATTGAATAAATGGCAATAAAATGGTACTTTGAAATAATTAAAACAAGTTTTGAGGTGGGAGAGTGCAACATCCCCTGTTAGAAGCTATTTTTTTCCTGCTCTTAATTCACTCACCAAAAGTTAGCTTAAAAGGAAATTGCAGCAAGATGCAGGAAGGGGGCCCGGTATAGATTCCCATGGAAGGGCATTTCACTCCTGGACAGCATATAGCAGCTACATTAAAGGCCATTTCAGTCTCTCTTATAGATTCTCTTGATGTAAACAGGTCTCTTAAACTAATCTTAAACTCAGGGAGGCTCATATGAGGAACTGGCATCTTTCATATAGCCTGGAACCAAATTGCTTAGAACTTTGCCTTTTTTGCATTGTGCCCTAGAAATACAGTAGATTGGTAGCCAGAGCAGAAATATGCTCCCCGTACTCTGTCCCACTCTTCAGTTTGGCTGAAACATTTTGGACCAACTGGAATTTCGGAACACTTTTCAAAGGCAGCACCTTGACAAGTGTGTTGCAGCAATCCAAGCAAGGTGTTACCAAGGCATGTATTACTGTAACCAGATCAGATATCTCATAAGGACCACAAATACTATATGCAGCTTGGAATAAAAAAAATATTCTAGATCCATACACACAGGGCCTTGCATACGTCCCACCAGTGATACAGCATCACCAGCAATGACACACCACCTTCTAGAACAGTGATGGCGAACCTTTTAGAGACTGAGTGCCCAAACTGCGATTCAAAACCCACTAATGTTTGCAAAGTGCCAATTCAGCAATTTAACCTGAATACAGGTGGCTCTGAAGGGGCGATATCAGGTGCCCACAGAACGGGCTCCGAGTGCCACCTTTGGCACTTGTGCCATAGGTTCGCCAACACTGCTCTAGAACCTATCAACCAGATAGGCATCAATGGCCGACACACAAGTGTGGTTGCTGGGCGAATTTATATAGACACATACAGATCTTCAAATAAGCCTGCCTCAAAATGTTTATGGCTGTAAAAGTCATCCCCATCGATTGAAACAGGGTCCAGAAACAAACTGGGCCACCAGCGGAATAGATGGTACAACTAAACCATCTCTGAGGATAATCCTATACAGGCTCCATTACAGTAATCAAGTCTGGATGTATTCTGGGCATGTTCAACTGAAACAAGGGTCTCTTTCTCTAGGTAGGGTTGCCATTGACACACACACACACACACACACACACACACACACACACACACACACA
>JAHTLZ010000330.1:35970252-36049974 GCA_023846285.1 Phrynocephalus versicolor
AGAAGAAGAAGAAGAAGAAGAAGAAGAAGAAGAAGAAGAAGAAGAAGTTGATTTTCATTGGTAGTAAAAAAAGTGAATTGCCTGAATCTTGACTTTGGATATTTTCACTTATGGATCAAAACCACTTCTTTTCCAATTTAAAAAACACTTTATCCCCAAGATCTTTCTCATAAGCACCACAGTAGCTAAATAAGAGGTCTATGTGTGGCCATTTTATGAGAACACAAGTGATCACCAGAACAAGAAGAAAAAGTTTAAGAATGTATATCCAAGAAGGAAACAACAAAACTGGAAAAGTACCTGTAAAAGGAGACTCATTCATCTATAAAAACTCATTCATACTTGAAAATGTGACCAAAGCAGTCAGCAGAAAAAGAACTGAACAACAAAATTTTATGGACTTTCAAAAAAAAAAAAAACTATGATCAGCTCCGTACAAGAGGCTAGTTAAAACAAAGCAGTCATGGAATGGACGGTACAATAATGTTATAGGCAAGAAACTGGTTAAAGTGTAGGAAACCTTTTTAAAAAGATGTTAGTTTTATTGTTTCTGTAATACCTGCAACCATTGTGCAAAGCATACTGTTGAAAAGTTGCATGCTATGATTTCCATTAGAGCTACCATGCCTGCTCCAATGCACCATCTTTCACTCTACTGCTACCTCCAAGCACGGAAGAGTGTGATTGGAGGGCCAGTGGGCTGGAGGAAAAGAACATGCCCCATCTCTACTCTTCCCAACACAGTCAATGGTAAAGGATTATAGAAATTATAGGCTAGAACAGTGGTGGGTGAACCTTCGGTACTCCAGATGTTTGGAACCAAAACTTCCACAGTCCTTTGTCGTTGGCAATACAGTCTTGAAATTCTGGGAATTGTGGTCCTAAACATCTGGAGTGCTGAAGGTTCACCACCGCTGGCCTAGAGCATCTAGAAGAATAAGCAAAACCCCATTCCTGGTTCTTTCTGATCACAGCTGACCCTCTAATTGAGTACAATGGGCATGTGCAATGAGAAGGGGTTGTGGGAGTTGCTAGCATAGCTACCTATGGGAGCATTGACACTGGCAAATGAGATTGTCTCCCACACTGCTTAGTTTTAAACAATTCAAAATGTCTTTATTTATTTACACCAATGAGATCATGTGTGTGTTGTATTATGTCATGTTTGCTTTATTTAGTCTTTTGCCGCATAATCATAGCTGGCCAAGAGCCAACATGTGGTCCGCTGAAGCTGCACTGAATTAAAACTTCCTGTTTAGGAATGTTGACAATTTCATAGCAATATTCTTGACCTGGTCTAACTTTGTACTGATGTTTGTGGCTGTATTCGTAGGCAGGAGGAACAGGTTTGGATCAGGTATAACTCAGTTCTTCCATTATCGTTCCCCTTTGTTTTTGTCAACTTTTTTGCTGGTAGACCATGACCAACAAGGCAGATCCTTTAATATCAGGCAATGTGTGTCTGTCTTTCCCCATCACTTCAAAATTGTGAAACCTGAAATGCCCACCTGAAATTTGGTGGGCATACCCAAGGCATTCCTGCTTAGGAATAACATAGTTCCTCAAGGAAGAACAGGAAGCCTTAAGCTTATTCCAAATACCTGTGGCTAGAGGCAGTTGGTTAAGCTTTTAGTTGTTCCTTGTTGGAGTACAGTGGTCCCCCACCCTTTCACGGTTCATATACTGTGGTCCCGTTATATTGCGGGATCGCAATATATGAAAAAGGTTCCCTAGGGTAAGGGGGGGAAGTCCCTCAGAGGCCTCAGAAATTATTTTTGGTGATCCGGAAGTCACTTCTGGTTTTCCGGAAGTCACTTCCAGTTTGCAGGGAGGCCCATTTGGGGCCTCCAGAAGGCCCCGGAAAGCCCTCGCAGGCCCATTCAGGGCAGCACCAGGCTGGGGTAAGTACAGGAGCCCTCAGCTAGACCCCCAAGGCCTGCCCTGCCCTGTATCCGCATATCGCGGATTTTCAATTATCGCAGGTTGGCTCAGGTCCCTAACACCCACGATAGGTGGGGGCCACTCTAATTCGCTATGAAGAGTTCTTATTGTCTGATATGAGTAGCCATGCAAACTGTCTCTCTGGCTGGAATTCTCAGCTTATTTTTTTTAAAAAGACTCGGTTTAAAAAGGGCTTCCCATCCCACAATTGTCAGTTTCATACAATTTGAATGATCATAGCTTCATGGTAAATCCTGGGACTTATAGTTTGTGGTGCTTAAAAGTTACCAAAGACTTGATTCACAGGAGAGAGGCACTGATTATTAAATCTGTTTTTTTCTGTATTGTAAAGAGGCACTCAGACTAACTGTGGTGCAGAGGAGGAGACTAGACAAGGCATTCTTAAGTATTTTACCAGGCTGCAGTTCATAGGATTCCTTAGGATGGATCTATGACAGGTAAATTGAAATGAAGCAAGGATCTCTGTAAGATACAGACACCTGCTGCTGCTAAAACAACCCATTAATTAGTTATGGGAAGGTGGCTTATTGCAGCCAAATGTCGCATGCTCTGGGACAGGTCTGAGGAAGTTAGAATCTATGTATGAGCGTCATAAAAGGAACGATAAAAGGATGGGTTGAGGCCAATGCCCCAATCAGAGTCGTCTTCTCCTTAAAGCCCCCAATCCATTCTGAGTCCCTTTACTAGGAACGAGTGCTACCAAAGGCAACAGTGCTATTTCTTGACTGGATAATGGGCATATGTAGAATTGCATTATTAATTGATTATTTTAAAGGAAGCAACTTTAAATTAAAAAAAGAGGGACGTTTCTGTACATGACTAGGGACGACTGGTCCTCAGGTCCATTTTGAAAAGAGAAGGCAGTTCCTTTCTTAGAGAGAGATTCTGGAAATTATGTAATTCTGTCAGTGCTATAGTTAAATAAATATCATTGATATTAATAATTAACATTCAAAATAAAAGTTGCTTTCCTACAGTATAATCCTTGAATGCTCTTGGCAGTATGACCAATGGCCATACTGATGGTAGGGTAAGGTATGTCTGGAAGTGGTTGTCCAAAAAGGTAAGTTTCCCCAGATTTGCTTTTTTTTAAAAAAAAAAAAACATATCAGGCAGTTTTGCTGTTTTTAGATCAATAATCCTTGCAGCGACTTTCATTCTGAGTCAGGTGAATACGGCTGGTCCCTCTTTGCTGATGGAGTGTGGGCATGAAGCTGAGCTCAGCACAAGTAGGTTTGGCTGCCTGAAGCAGAATCCTGCCATTCACTGAAACCAAATTCTTAACAGGTCTATCAAACATCTGCATCTTTTCCAGCTTTTGACGGCACAAGAGCTACATGAAGAGAAAACTTGGTGAACAGAAAAGAGATCACATGGAAATTCACAAAATAGTTCAGGCTGCAGGTTGAGCACCCTTATGTTATATTCAAAGAATCTAAGGCGGTTACTTCACGTCCTTCTTTGTTACGCGACTAGTTTTGTACCGTGACAGCGTTGGTTGCAACCACGTGGCTTTGTCCCTGTTTCAGTGTTCCCATAGTCATAATAACTTGTCTCGTGACAAGTGTTACCTCATGGTCTTGTACCATGACAAACATGAATCTGTCTAGCTTCCTTTTTCCTTTTTGGAGGGGCTTAAAAAAATTCTTTTTTGATATTTTGCTTCTGAAAAGTCAAATTAAAAAAAACCACCAGACACAGTTTTCGGAGAGAAACGAAAGTTTTGTTGTGTGACAGTCGTTACTACATGGTGTCTTGTCTCGGAACAGAAAGCGGGAACAAAGAGTGACAAGGGAAAACCCTACCCCAGCAGCAGGTACAGTATTGTCACACTTAGCATCCGTTCCAGGGGCGTGGTCAAGACAAATTTCAGTAGTTGCGCGATGGACGTGAAGTAACATTTTTTGTACCGCTCCTAAGCACAAAACTAACAGCGACAAAATGGACATGAAGTAACTGCCTAAGAAAACCCATTCTTCATTTCCTACCTATAAAGCAACTTTGCAAGAGCACTTCTGAGTAGAACGTTATGGCATGCAGAGAGATAATTGTGTGTGTACATGATATATTGTCCATATTTATTTATGCCAATAAAGGTGTCTGACTGACTGACATATCTTAAAGCATTAGAATTTTAAAAAAATAAGGTATGTTTCTAAATAAACATGCCCAGGAGAGGACTATAAAGCAGCAAGTGAATAGAATATGACAACATGCTGCAGCAAGGAAACTGATGGCATACTTGAATGTGGTAGAGGTACGCACGTCCACCAATTACCTTCAGATACGTGTTTTTGTGAAGACTAGTACACACATGGCTAAAAATTCTAAAGCAGCCCTCCAGATGTTTTGGACTACAACTCCCACAGTCTTTTATAATTGACAATATAGGCTCGGAATTCAAAACATCTGGACAGTTCCCCACCCCTGTTCTAAAGACAGTTGCCAGTTTCTACATTATATTAATTTTGCCTGTTCAAACTATTATCAAAGCTTTGGGTGGGGTGAGATGGGGCATAACAGGCTCCCTCCCGCCCCAGTGCATTAGGGCTAACCACAGTTAATGTTGATCAACTAATTAGGGAACGTGTAGGAAAGATTAGGAAACAGCCTTCTGCTTTTCTGCCTTGATCAGCTTGATTAGCAAAACTGTTTCACAACATGAAACTAATTCCTGAATAGGTTTTCTTGGGAGTGAATATCACCTGCTTATGTACTCAAGAGAAACATAAATGAGTGGAATTTAAAAGGCATATTGGTAAGTTTTATTCCATTCTTTTAGCAATTGTAGCCTGTTAAGTATCTGTTAAACAAGCAGCATAACTGCAACGGTCTACCAACATGCTGGCCTCTCTCTATTATAAACACTGGATCTCATAATGGCCTCCAAAATAAAGTAATATGTTGGTAATATGCCTGCTCTGTTCTTAAGAAGAGGGAACTTGGTTCCTTTTTGCTGTGCCTGCTACTTCTGCCACCAGCTGCCTAAACCTCCTGGTTTGGCTCATCAGCCACCTGGAGTCAATTAAGAAGCTTGGTGAGGCAAACTTTCCCCCCACAATGCACTGCCACTTTCCCAATATATCTTTTCCAAGGGAAAGGGCAGGGTTGGAGTCTAAAGCATTAGTGCATGTTTGTGTCTAGCAAATGGAAGTAATAGCTTGCAACTCTATTTATTCAGAGGTGAGTCTCATTTGCCCCCCCCCCAAGTGGGGCTATTTTTCCAATTCATTATACAGCATATGCCTATTGTAAGACAAACCTGCATCAAACAGTTGAAGCTATAGTCCTTGAAAAATGATGTTAATGCAACATGTTAAAGGAGCATGAAATTCCTTGCCTTTTTTGTACAGGAGTTAAGAACAGCCTTGCTGGAACAGGCCACAGCCCATCCAGTCCAGCATTCTGTCTCACACAGTAGCTCACCCATTCACCATATTTCCAAGGCTTACAATAATGTGGGAAATGTACTGCTATTATTTACTGCTACGGCATCCCACGTCTTAGAATGGTGTGGAGCTTAAGGGCAGGTGTTTTTAGCTTAACAAAAAAAATATAAGAATAGACTATTTGTGTTTTGCCCTCCCATGATGCAATTTTCCACAGGCTTAAATTAATAGGGCTTAGATTTAGATAATGTAGTCTGAAGATGATAAATGCAGTTCCAAAAGGTGCTTCTCTTACATACAGTACTGTTTTTGGAGAGGAAAATGAGATTCCTCCCCCTCCTCCCCATTCCAGCTTCTTCTTCTTCTTCTTAAAATAAGTACCGCATGCCTTTTGGCTTTCTTCTTGGGTAAGATTTCTCCAGCTTTTGCTCCCATCAGGACCAGAGCCAAAGACCATAAATGATGACTGTTAGAGCGCTGGCAGGGCAATGCGAGACACATGTGTTTTCCCTTTAAGAGTGGTCAGCTGAGAGAGTGTTGGCAGGGTTCTGCTGACAATCCCCAGGGCGTGTGTCTGTGTCACCCTTCTCCCCTTGGCCCGCCTCTTCAAGCTAGGGTATCGAGTTTAGAATGGTCTGTGGTTGGTTCTGAGGGGGCGAAGGGTGCCTCATCGTAGCGCTGCATGTCTTTTGTCCACGGAGCTGTCTGACCAAGCTTCTGAGTTTGAGGTCTTAGCTGTCTGGAAAAATGCATGGCTTTCAGTTCAGTCCTTGGCAATGGAACCGATGTGAAGCAGCAAACACATTTTCTTACACCGTGCATAACTGGATCGTCTGTAAAGAAGAATTATCTGCTAAATATGAGCCCTGTTCAAGCTCATGTGGCTTCTCTCCCGCATGCATCTCATTGTTTCCTTATTGTGCTGTAAATCTGTAAAAGACTACAATTACAGTGGACCTCCGTATAACAAACGGTTTGTATAACATAAAATCTGTACAACGTAAAAAATTCCGGAGGGAGGGAAAATTTCCTGAACAGAATCGCTTATGGGGCGAATCCGTACAACATAAAAAATGGTCGCAATTAGGGATTACTCCCTTTTCAATGTATTCCTATGGGAAATTTGTATAAAGGAAAATTTGCTTAACAGAATTTCATTTGGAACGAATTAATTCCTTTATACAAGGTACCACTGTCATTATAATGGTGGTGGTGGGGGAAGCAGGGATCAGCATTTAATTCATAAAGTGAAGAGAGTGGAAGTCAGGATGCATCTAATTCTAAGGAAGCAACTTGTTGTGGCCATTCAGTCTGCAATAAAGGGGAAATATCCTACAAAATCTCAAGGTGTCCCTTGTCCATTAGTGTTTTAGGTGATCCAAGACCAAGTGTTGGCATTAAAAGTAGGTTGCATGGCAGATTAAGACCTAGATAATATAAACATAAATGTTCATAAGCAGATGTAAAGGGAAATTGGAGCAATCTCGTTTATGCTTAAAAGGTACTTATCCTTAGTGCAATCAATTGAGCACTCTTTCCATCTATATGGCAGACAGTTCTTCTCCCATGAAAAAGATCCAGATAGTTCTTCAGATTACTAGTTTGTTCTTCTTTTGACACCCCCCTCCCCACCTTTTTCCTAAGCCATCATTTCATGGGTGGTTGCAACTTCCCCTGTTTTTTGTTAGATAATGAAAATATCAAAGTGCTGCAGAAATGCATCAATGATAGGCATATTGTACCAAAATAAATCTTCAATGTATTAGAACTGTACTGTGTCGGATAGGGAAATATTAAACAAAAAAAGATGAAAATGGAGGTGGGCTTTTCTCCATTCTCCCTTTTTAATTGTCACAATCCATTGGATGCATCATAAGGGTGTCATCTCAGGTAATGCCACCCATAGTTCTATTTGGCTGTGAACTAACCTACCGCACAGGCTAAAGAATGGGGCAATCAGGAGTACTCCCAGGGGCACCAAATAAACTGTCACTCTAGTGCTGTACCAGAAAGGAGCAGGGCAGCTTCTAAAAGACGTGGGATGGATTGTTCTTATTGTAAACACATGTCATCACTGGAAAATTTGGTTTGCATAAAAAGCAAACCAAACAATCAGCTATATGTCTGCTTGATCACCTTCATTGTTGTGGTGTTAAATTTATCAGTTCCTACCTAATGCCATTAAGCAACTGTGTATAAAGCCACAATAAGTCTTTCTCTCATATAAGAAATGAAATAAGTTTTTTTTGTGTGTGTTTTTTTTGTTTTTGCAGAAAAGAAGAATTAAATGGCTGTTTCAAACAAGCAGAGCCTCATCAATCTTCTTAAGTGAACACAAAGTAAATTGCCAAAGAAGCTGAGCCAGAACTATGTTGATAATCAGAACTGACTGTTGCAGGCATTGACTTCATATAGGAGGCCCTGAAATTATGTGAGGAGTTGAATCTGGGGAATTTGAAAAGCCCTGTATTCCATAAAGGGCTTTTATGGTGAAAAAAATCTTATTTGAGAAGGTGTGGTTAGATACAGATGAAAAGTCAATCAAGAAATTGTAAGTATATATGCTGAGTGATAAAATGCAAGATGAAGGTGCAAGATTGTATGATCAAGTGGACACAAAATATAGGGCACACTATTGATACTGACTATTGGGCACAGACCTGGAAAGTTAATATACAGGCTACGAAATCTGTCAGTTTTAAAGAAAAAATATAGTGATTCATGTAATAATTGCAGCTACAATGCTATGTACTGGAAGAAGACAAGAGATACCGGTACAAGAAGAATTGATAGGAAAATTCCTGGAAGTTATGGAAATGGACATAATTGTTGGAAAAGTTAAAGGACAAACCAGTGGAGAAAGCAGGGATCTGAGAGGAATCTGCAAGTTATGAAAGAGAACTGGGGAAAAGGGGAGATTAATAGAAATAGATGATGATGACAATAACTAAGAGCAATTAGCAATTGAATAGGGCTAATATAGCATACAAGAGGGGTGTGGTGGCTCAGTGGACTAAGGCTCTGAAAACTGTCGGCTGCAAAGTCGGCAGTTCGAATCCCGGGTGCCACACAGTGGCGCGAGCTCCCACTGATAACCCCAGCTCCTGCCAACCTAGTTCGAAAACATGTAAATGCCAGTAGATAAATAGGTACTGCTGTAAAAACTGGAAAGGTAAAACAGTGCTTCCTTGCAGCCATGCTGACTACGTGGCTATGAACTTGCACAACACTGGCTCTTCGGCTTGAATACGGAGATGAGCACTGCTCCTAGAGTCACGCACGACTAGCATGCATGTGCGGGGGAACCTTTACCTTTAATATAATAAGCATATTGCTTATACTGTATATTAGTAGCAATGAAACAAAGAATATGATTGTTGTTGTGAGTTTTTCGGGCTGTTTGGCCGTGTTCTGGAAGTTTGTCTTCCTGACATTTTGCAGAGAGAACTCCTAGTTCCCTGAGCTCCTTGCCTTCTGAAGATGCCAGCCACAGAGTCTGGCGAAACGTCAGGAAGAAAAACTTCCAGAATACGGCCAAACAACCCCGAAAAACTCACAACAACTGTTAGATCCCGGCTGTGAAAGCCTTTGAGAATACAAATAATGTGATTGTACTCTTTTCCCTTCTTCCCCTTCCCCTGCCTTTCACTTTCCTGTTTTCCCCCTACCTCTAAACAAATACTGTAATAAAAAATGAAAAGGACCTATTACAATATTTATTTATTTATTTATTTGACTTATATACCTCACCAACCCCAGCAACTGGCCCTTTTAAGACAACTGGCTGCAACCAGTGCAGTTTGATTATGCAAAGAACCGGAACAGGAAAGGGCAAATTGCAGCCTTTGGACCAATTTTAAAAGCTTATGGCAAGATAAAAAAATCTGTGACATGGATTTCCCTTGCAATGTCTTGGTTCTGATTCTACCCACTGCTGGCATCAACTCTGCCCACTGTCTAGAAAGGTTTCTAGTCCTCAATAGAAAAAAAGATTGACCATTCCCATTCTCGAATATTGTTGTAACACGAATGGGGGTCATCAGTTTGCACAGTTGTCTCAAAAAAGCGTCCAGAGAGATCACCATATTAGTTTGTAGTTTGTTGCAGCAATAACAAGAAAGGATCTAAAAACTAACAAACTTTATTTGTTTTGAGCTTTGGTGGACTGCAGTGCAACTTCCTGCAACTTTCACTGGAACATCTATAAAAGGGTGGTTGGAGCAGAACCCTTTAAATTTGGTGTTAGATCTAAAAAATGATTGAAATATTAGTTGGAACAGAGAAAGTAGTAGATAAAGAAAGTTCAGTGTTCAAGTCTCCTTAACTTATAGGTTTAGATCAAATTTTGAGATGGGTGTTCGTACAAACTATGAAGCACTCCTCTCTAATCAAAATCAGAAGGGAGAAAATATATTCTGTCTTTCTATACTGTACTATGGTGATGCCTTAAAGGTATTTAGGAACTTTCAATTAGAGTCATTCAAGGGAGAGAATATAGACTAGATGGGCTTTGTTTTCAGTAGTAGAGATGGGCACAACTCGGCGAAATTGTTGTTTCCGTTTTCGGTTGTCGTTTCCGTTACGTAACGAGAACGGTAACGACAATTAAGCCATCAGAACTCGAACTCGAACCGATAAATGATAAATTGGGTCTGATTTGTCGTTGTCGTTCATGGCATCGCGGCGCCGGCGATCGCGCGATGCCAAGCAGCGCAGCACAGAAAAAAAGTTTTAAAAATAAAAAAAACCCGATTCCCGGCCATAAAAGCAGGCGAAAATATGCCTGCCTGGGGGCACCTACCGAGGGGTGGTTTCTGGGGGGGGGTGTCCCGGCTTCCCCCCCTCCTGTCCTGGGCTGCTGGTACCAGGCTGGGGGGGGGCATCGTCGTCTCCATTTGCCATGCAGTGGGCGGGGGATCTAAAATGGCGACCGCAATATTTTTTTTAAAATCGTGGTCCAGAAACCCACCAAAGCACCACAGAAACATGTGAAAATTAGGTATTTTAAATGCCTGATTTTTTATAGTAGCAGCAGTGGGTTTTTCTTGCAACAAAACATCTCCATTTATTTTATTTTATTTTATTTTTATTTTTTTATACCTGCGCTGGCGCAGCGATGGGCTGGCCATGGGATGGGACCATGCAAATGTTTAGACCCATTCCACCAATCACATGGCCAGGTCATTGCGGGACCCGCAGCTGCCGCCCGTGCGCCCGCCCGTGCGCCTGCCCCTCCCCCCTGCCGCTGTTGCTGCCCGCCCATGCCCCACCACCACCACCACCGCCCGCCCGCACCTCCCCGCCCCCGCACCCCGCCCGCCGCCTAGGGCGCAAAACACCTAGTGCCGGCCCTGATTGCGAGACGCCAATGGGACGTCAAATCACGCGAAATCGCGGTGGTAACGACAAACGACACGACGAAATGACAAATTTTTTAAAAATTTCGCGACAAACGGAAACGACCTGAAACGGACCCGTCCCAACAAACGACAACTCGGAAAAAAAAATTTCCTGGTCGTGCCCATCTCTATTCAGTAGTAAGAAATAAATGTTTCATAACAGAAAAGGGGAATGTTAGAAGTAAAGTGACCTACAGATAATGGTAAGCTAAAGTTCTACTGTCATACAACATAACATATTTTACAACAGAAAATATTTAATGCTAAGATTACAATAACGAGATGCAGTGTGCTCTTTAGAACCTCTTTAGGTCAAGGTTAGTTGGTTCCAAATAGCTAGCCTAAGTAAAAATTGTACTGCTGGAAAGAAGCAATAATGTGATGGTATATAGTCAGTTTCATAGTAGCCTTAAGGCTCATGGTAGTTGCACTCACTAGGTTCAGAAAATTAAAGCAAGACAGATGAACTACTGATTTTGACATCTAGGAGAACAGAACGAAGTGGACTAATAAAGTTACTTCTGAAGAAAGTGGTTTCAAGTATTTGTGCACAGAGAAGTCCTTGGTTTCTGGTAAACAGCTTTCATGGAAAGTAGAGATGGGCACCAAATGAAAAACAAAACACTGTTTTGTCATTTTGTTATGTAACAAATTGTTTCATTAAAAAATGAAACAATAGAAACCGTTTAATGATGAACCAAACTGAACTGCCTCTTATTGGTTAGGGAAATGAAATGGGGGAGCTTTTTCAAGCTCTACCCCATAATCCCCCCAAATTTGGAGAGATTTGGGGTTTAGGGGCCCAAGTTATTCAACTGCAAAGAGGGTGCACATGTCGCACCAGCAGTTATGCTATTAGCTAGGGGGATCCTCTTTGCAGTTGAATAACTCAGCCCCCTGAACCCCCAAAGTCTCCAAATTTGGGGGGCTTAGAGGGAAGAGTCCAAAGAAGCTGCTCTGCGATTTCCATGCTGATACATGGCTGAATCCTATTTTCAAGTACATAAGTAGGGTAGGGTAGCTTCTTTGGACTCTTCCCTGTAAGCTCCCCAAATTTGAAGATGTTTGGGGTTCAGGGGGCTGAGTTATTAAACTCCAAACGGGGTCCCCCTGATTGCAGCCATGTATTGGCCTGGAAATTGTAGGGTAACTTCTTTGGACTTTTCCCTGAAAGCCCCCCAAATTTGGAGAGGTTTTGGGTTCAGGGGACTATTATTAAACTCCAAAGGCGATCCCCCTGACTGCAGCCATGTATCAGCATGGAAATTGCAGGGTAGCTTTTTCGGACTTTCCCCTGTAAGCCCCCCAAATATGAAGAGGTTTGGGGTTCAGGGGGCTGAGTTATTATACTCCACGGGGGTCCCTCAGGATAAAATCATTTCTAATTGAGTCAGGAACAGGGCCCCCTTTGGAGTTGAGTAATTTAGCCCCCTGAACCCCAAACCTCTCCAGAAGTTGGGGGATTACAGGGAAGAGTCCAAAGAAGCTACCTTGTGATTTGGGTTTCCCTAGAATCCAGGGGAGCCATTAATAAATCATTTCATTTCATTTCATTCTGAAATTTCTTTAAAATTTTATTAGTAACAAAATGAAACAAAACTACTGAAAAAAATGAAACACTATATTTTCGTTTCATGCCCATCTCTAATGGAGAGTTCATTTTCAAAATGGTATTACCATTTGAGTAAAAGACCATTTGTCTATCCTGCTCTGGAAATTGATTATAACAGTGGATTAATACTGTTACGGGTAGATTAGTAGAGTGTTCTTCATTACTGGAAGAGAGCAATTGCGAATACTATATGATGCACCTCTCAAAAGAAAAGGAGGATAGATCCTGGAGGAGACCTAGTTCATTGTGTCCAAAAAAATTCCTGAGGCCACAAAGCTCTCTGAAAGAAAAGTATTATGTCTGGCATAATTTCAGCTTGAATTGCCCTTTGGTTTGGAAGTCTGGAGGCCATACAATCTGATAATGGCGGCTGAGCACTGTAGCCTAATATAGGTACATGACTGAAACATTTTGCCAACTAATAACACAAATGAGTATTCAGTTAATAGATGTGGCAAGTCCTACAAATTTCCCTCAGAGGACATAAAACCCAAGTATATCTCTCTTCATCTACTTGCAGAAATATATCACAAGGAACAAAACATATAGTGTACAAGCACTCTCTTGTTCAAGCACTCTGCTGTCAAACACATCATTTTGCATGACTTGGCTCTAATTTTTGCACAACATAGTAGCTAAGAATGGGAAAGAAAAAAAAGAATGGGAACTAGTAATCAGCTACCTAATCACACTTGTTTTTAATTTGTCTATTTGTTTCATAGATTTATAGATTTTCATAGATTTGCTAGGCACTACTCCAGGTGGCTTGCATTTTAAAAAACTCAATATAATAACAACAAGACGATAATAACAACAAGAAGTAACAATATGATTGTGCAAAAACTAATTAATAAGCTCTCCTTTCAATCTTTGGCTTACCTTCTGCTATAGCTTTGGAATAGTTACCCAAATATGCCATACATTGCTCAAAGTTGACATTATAGGGCAAAGCATATGCAAATGTGCATTCCGTGAATTTTAAAATACACAATACATAAAGCAAATATTCTGGTGCCTAGTGTTGTAGCTGCATGATTAACTTTCAGGTGAGAACAATGCAAGACATTCTAACATATGATCATAAAAATTGTTACTGATGAGCCAGCGGGGGATACCAGCATTGCACTGCAATGTATGTATTCCATGTAATTATTCAAGAGTCAGACCCATCATTAGTAGTCAAGAATTGGATGTAGCCTTCAACCCTGAAACTGTGACTCAGTACCTTGCTAGTCAGATTGCTGTTCTATATAGTTTAGGCATCATGACTTAATATTTAATTTGCTGATTCAAACAGCATCATAGCTCACTGAGTTATATACAGTATCACATCTTCCTTTGATTTCAGGTCTCCTTCACCAGGTACATGAAGCTGTTTCTCATTCCCTTATGAGTCTTTGTTTCAGTCGCATACAAGACACTGCATGTCTTTAACCTTATAGATGCAGCTCTAAAGACATGCATAAAAACAGTGACACTGGAAGAAACTTAAACTTAAAACATTTATAATTGGAGGATAAGGAGAGTCATTCCTGCCCAGTTACTGATTATGTATGTTGGTCTTTTAGTAATGTGTGCCGACTCAAAATATTAGTCTCTAGGGTTTTCTAAGGATAAATAGCTATGGTGTGAAATCATGCAATTAGGATTCCAGCACTATAATGCTGGATGACATCTCCAGTATTCTAAGGTTCTGAATTTCAGCACATAAAGTGTCCCTTTGACACATGGCATGGTTTAAAAAAACCTGCTGTGTGCTGCCCTGCCATGCAGCAATCTTTTTGTGCAAAGTGATGGGGTGGGTAGGGATTGAGATGTTTAATTCTCTTCCTCTATGATTGCTGTTTCTTTTAGTTTATGAACCAAACATCTGAATAACTATGGGGTGGGGTACTTTTGAGGGAACAGCTCTTTAGGGCTTTGCCCTCAGAATGCCCCTGAATCTTGAGGGGAGTACACGACAGACCCAAATCCAAAGTCAAGTAGTAAAAGTGTTCAAAACGGATGACCCCTCAAAAGAGAAAATACAGGACTGTTTCCTTGGCAGTCCTCTCTGAACTGATGAGGCACCTCTGTGTAGAGTGGAGGCAGAATCTTCTTAAATCCATCCATAACTCAAGTTTAGGATTATATGCAACGACTGCAAATCATTTCTGTTCTCTGTTTCATGCACTTTGAATCTGAATTTCTAGTTGCTGATTCTCAGCCTATACCAGTGGTGGTGAATCTTCAGCACTCCAGATGTTTTGGACCACAACTCCCAGAATTCCAAGCCTGTATAGCCAGTGGCAAAGGACTGTGGGAGTTGTGGTCCAAAACCTCAGGAGTGTCAAAGGTTCACCACCAGCAGCCTATACAGAAGGAGAAAGTACGAATACCTGCACAGGAAAAGCAAAGGCAAAGTTGTTGTCCAGATCACATCCTGCAGAGGATCCTGGGGAATATATTTGGCCATGACAAGGTGAGGGACCAAACTCTTGATGGGTTGTGATTTTTTTAAAAAAAATCTGGATATTTTATAAGGCCTATATCCAAAATATAAACCCAGACCATTCATCCCGACAAGTCAGTTTTACATATAATTTAGGGATAAAACAGAGATTGAGATCTGTAGCTGCTCAATAGAGATAAAGATAATTTCAGTGGAATCTAATTGTGACTGGTTTCATTCAGATGAATTGGGGATAATAAGAATTTAATTTTTATTATTTTTATTATTTTATTATTTTATTATTTTATTATTTTGCATTGGTTATACTCAGAAGTTCCATTTAGTCCTCAACTGGAAGTAAAACTGCCGGCTGGAATTTTTTAATATCTTGTTTTAGTGCACGTTGTGACAAAAAGGCATGTGGAAGAAAATGGGCAATCTGTTATCACATCTCCAAATCCCTTTTGCTTTTGTTTTCTTACTTCATGGAGGCCCTGAGGAAATAAAGAGGAGAGTATGCCCTTTCCTCGCATGCCATTTTCTCAATAAAAATCATTACTTCAAATGAGGCTTAAGATAGGTTTGAAAAGGTGGGGGAATCTAGATTAGAACTATGGTGTGTGTGAAGCTGCATTAAACTGCTTCCTTCCCAAGTGATACTGCTGGGATCAGATGCATAGGTACTTGGATTGTTTTTAAGGTAAAAATAAGGCTATTTAAAGTGTTAGGCCTTCTTATAATTGGGCAAAAAACAGCACTTTATATTCTAAGGAATAATATACAGTGGTGCCCCGAATTAAGAGCAGTTCGACTTAAGAGCAAAAAACTGTTGGTGTATTAACTGCCACTTTACAAATTTTAGATATGGTCTGCTCGACTTTTTTTTTTCATTTTTTTGATTTTTTAACTTATTTTTTCAATTTTTTAGATGGGTACCCCGATTTCAGAGTACTTCGACTTAAGAGCATGCATTCGGAACGGATTAAATTCGTAAATTGAGGTACCACTGTACTGTGGACCCTCGTATAACAAGCGGTTTGTTTAACAGAAAATCTGCTCAAAGGAAAAATATTCGGGAGATAGGGGGAAATCGCTTAACGGAATCGCCTAAGGGGCAAATATGTACAATGGAAAAATGGTCACAATTAGGGATCAATCAGTTTTCAATGCATTCCTATGGGAAGTTTGTACAAAGGAAAATTTGCTTTACAGAATTTCATTTAAAACAAATTAATTCCTTTATACAAGGTACCACTGTAATTGTGAACCTCAGAAAGAAATGCCTTGCAACCCACACCAGGCATTTTGCCTTTGTCCATAACTTATCCTACTACAGGTATCAAGGTGGCAAACCAAAGGAGATGTAGAACTTTAGAACACCTCCTGTTATTTTCTTCATAGTTAATTGGAACTAAAAGTTTGCTTTTAAAATTTTGGATCTTAAACTTTCTTGTCTTTCAGCAAGATACCAAAGAGAAAGGAAAGATTCAAATATTTGGACACTGAAGTGTTTATAAATTGGTTGGTTTTTGCTGTCGTTGACCTCCCTGTACTATCCTCTTGACAACTGCCCCTAAAGCGATTCCAAAATTACTTCCCAGGCTCATGATGGAGTGTCACAAAAGGCTAATTGACTTGTCCTTCGGTAATGATCCGTGGCTGTGTATACACAGACACCATTGTTCCCCTTCTGTTCCAGACACAGACCTTCAGCTGAAAACTGGGGTTTAGATTCATGGTTGTGAGTTTGTCATGCCCATATGGAGTACCAGTGGAGGCTGAGATACACATCATCTGGGGGCAGTGTATATTTTTAAAAAAATCTCACCATGTGGTCTTTTGATCGATTTAATCAAGTAGCAAAAACCATGTCATGTGCTTAACTGCCTTGCAGGAATACTGATCTAAATTTCTAATTTCTAAGAAGAAATGCTTGTATGGCTTGTATATGTCCTCTTAAGGTGTGGTTACACTGTTGAAACAAACTGGGAGCAACATTGGAGGTATCCAGATTTGGTTTAAAGCCATGCAGTAGTCATCTGGGGTTTTTGGGTCACGGTGGTCATCCTCTTGGGACAACTGTTAATCCAGGTGTAAGATATCAGTAATATCGGTTTGAGGGGCTACATGGTATTTTAAATTTGTTTTAAATTTGATACTGTGGGGCTTCAGCTTCTTGTGTGTCCTCCTCCTTAGATTATGCATTCCTGGAATGAAATGTCTGCACCAAAGAACTTAGATAAAGTCCAGGGCTGCCATAGATACAGGAAGGCATTCTGGTTGCTGGTACATCGTCCTAGAACCTGATTTTGAGGTTTTTATCCTGTGCTCACCCCCAACTTCTACTGGCTGTCTCTCACAGCCAATTGTCTCTAACACTGCCAACTCACTTCCAGAGTTGAGGTCACATGAGCTCCAGGGACAACAGCCATGTTCTTCTGCGACAGTGTGATTTTTAATATTTGTTTTGTTTATTTAATTTTTTCCCAGGCTGGCATAGCACTAGATTCCTTGGGAGGGGGGTTACAGATCAACCCACAGGATTACCTTGCCGCTGCAATCCTGGAACCCAACCCTTGACAAACTCCACAGACACAATTTATCTGTCTGACACAGGTGAGTATCCGTGGAAGAACAATTCAAAATAAACCATGTTCTTAATTGAGTTAAAATAAACAAGCCTCTAGTGGGGCTTTACAAAAAAACTCACTTTCCAAATAAATAACCATGCTACCCAGACAAAATAACTGCACACCTAGCTGAAATGGAATTTTAAATCCATTTATAACGTGCTAAACCTGACACAAGCCCAGGTGTATTTCAGTGTGTAACCATATTCTTAATCTCTTATTGCCTTTCTGGGTTAAAAACTTTCACAGATCTGCTAGCAGAGTCTTGCCTGATTTGCCCTTTTATCATCTGAAATGTGTGTATCAGCAGATCTTTGAAAGTTACTTCTTGGACTACAAATTTCAGAACCGGCATGCTGGCCATACTGTCTGAGGGCTACTAGGGCCTGTGGTCTAAAATAATTGGTGAGAACTAATTTAAAATGTCAAGAGATGCAAAGCCATATAGCATTAAAAGAGTACATTCTAGCAATGGCAAAAATTCAAAGATTCCTCGATGGGTTTCTCCTTCACCTCTGAAATCCAAAAGGCATTTCATGCCTGCCTGAATAAAATTCTTTCCCAGTCCCATTAATCAGTGAGTAGCAGGTGCCCAGGGCAATCATGATTACATGCACTAAGCTGCAGATAGATAACTCTAGAAACAATGTTAAAGTCAAGGGTGGGGTAGACATGTGAAAAATAACAGACTCCAGACCCAGCAGAAGTACTTTCCACCTGTTTTTTTAATTGGCTTGGTACTCCAAAAGAGGTGGAAGCATCCAATATTCCCAGTGTAAGCTTTCCTTTCTTTTGCTAATACTGTAATATCTAATATTTGCATAGCACCGTTAAAGGAATTTAGAGCCCTTTGCACACATTAAATTAAGTTTTCACTAGGTTTGCAACAATTGGTTAGATTATTAAAAGCAACACGTAAGTTAAAAAGATATGAGATTTATTAATAGTATTTTAAAACCATTAACAGAAATTGAGGATAATGGATGGATTCTCAGAAGCTCTCTTTCTTTTCTTTAAAAAAAAAGAGACAACATACTTCTAAGATGTGTAATGTGACATGTGGGTGGGACAACTGTCTGAGATCACACGCCACACCTTACAAAATTTTTATTAATAGGCAGATGTAACTGAATATATAATGGTACCTCGTATAAAGGAATTAATTTGCTCCAAATGAAATTATGTTAAGCAAATTTTCCTTTAAACAAATTTCCAATAGGAATGCATTGAAAACAGAGTAATCCCTAAGCGTGACCATTTTTATGTTGTACGGATTCGCCCCATAGACGATTCTGTTAAGCAAATTTCCCCTATCTCTGGAATTTTTTATGTTGTACAGATTTTATGTTATACAAACCGTTTGTTATACGAGGGTCCAGTGTATTATTGATTACAAGTCACATAATGAATGCATTAAGATTTAAGGATAGATAACATTGTTTCACAGTACCTTAAGTTGGTCGGACAAATCAGTAGCCACTTGCCTAATGTCACATGATTAGACTTGAATGAGTCTTTTCCAAGTCATACTTGTGGGTAATCTACTACACTTGCTGTCAGTGTGACCACTTTCTCTAATTCACGGCTGGGGAATCTTTGACCTTCCATTTGTTGTCAGCTTCAGTGACCATCAGCCTTAGCAATGGTGATGTAAGGTGGGATCAGGAGTTCGTCAATATCTATTGGGCCAAAGATTCCTTGCCTCCTGCCTTAAGCCATTTGCCAACAAAATTACTGGGAACTGGCCAACTGCAACCCCCCCCCCAATAACTGCCCCAACTTTATTGGGATTAAACTATAGTATGAGTAGCTCAACAAATTAGAAGTTCTGACACCACCTAGTGAATTAATACAGCCAGAGAACTGCAAAGCTTTATGAATTTTCAATCTGTAAATAATGTATGAGTAATATGAGATTGCAGTGGGGCACTGAGTCATCCCTTTGCCAGCTCCTCATCTCTTCCCACCCAATTCCAGCACACACAAACAGCTGTACAGTAGCTTGACCCAAGAGTCCAAGGCAGCAGTGTAAGGAAAGACAGAATGATGTAGTAGACTCTAATCAGATTAAAAAGCCCATTAATTAACTGAAAGACTGTATTTATTAATCTAATCAAAATGATACAGAACATAACATTATGTTCAGTTCAGTACATGAAATGTTCATTATAACATCTTTCTTGTTCTAGGTGGTACAAATAAACAGTTCTTACTGTAACATGCTTCAGCAAATCAATTTTAGGAAACAGAGGAGAAATATCATGGGACTGAAGGAGTGTTACTGGTTAGTTCTAGCTGGAGATTGGAAAACCGTTTGTAATCAAATAATGAGATTCTCTACTTACAACAGAGATAGTATAAAATGGACTTTCATTTTTTAAAAGACCAAAATTCCTTGGAGGCTAATTTTTTTTAGGGGCTGATGGTAGATTAGGCCATCACTGAAAGTGGCAGGACCTCTCGTACTGCCACCTTTGCCTTTTATTTTATTTTATTTCTTTTTGACCTCATTGCTGACATATTTTCTCTCTGGCCTACACCATGCACACACATACAAAAAGCTTTACAAAGTGTTTTGTTTGTTTTTGAACTACAGCCTCCAGAATCCCTTTGCTAGCATAATTATAAACCAATGGGATTCTGAGTGTTGTTGTCCCAAAAGGTCACTTTTCTAAGCTTCATGTGTATGTAGGCCTGCAACAGAGGATAACACTCGGTGCTTCAGGTGAAGATTGTAGTCCACAAGGCTAATGGCATAGTAAACTGGCTAGTGTGTTTAAGCCCGCAAAAACACAGCAATAAGGGCTTATGGAGAGTCATTCCCACACCAGGAGTGTCCCATTGTACCAGACAATCATGCATCCAATCCAGCATCCTGTTCCTGTATTGGCACAGGAGATTCCCCCCCCCCCAAGACATATAAAGAGGGATTTTTCTGGTTTGTTTAAGGAAGAATTATTTCTCATGGATTTGTCTAAATTAAACTACTGTGCTTTTCTTGTGATAAGTTTGTTCAGCATCCAACGTTGCGATTTCCTCAGCGATCAGATGTACAAATAAAGCCCATGCTTTCCTTCCAGTGACCAGTAACAAACCACAGTGGAAACAGAATGTGGAAGGGAAGGAAGGAATGTGCTATAATGGCCAATGCCTTCTAACTACTTAGGAGATGCCTTGTATAATGAAGTGTTCACCAGAGGTGGGTGAAGCATAAAGTTTGGTTTCCTTTTGTTCTAAGTTCTTTCCGGGGTGTTTGTGCACCAGTCCTTTCATTTCACATGAAAGGAAATGCTTGTTTTGGGTTTCCCACTTGTGTTCCACACTTTCTGGTACCCCGAAAGCTGTAAAGAAGCCTTAAACACTACTCAAAAAGTAGAAGCAAGGTAGCAGGCAATAAATCTCCTGTAGTCCAAAAGTTCATTAAAAAGAAAAATAACCATCTGACCAGTGCAGGCAAAAGGCGAAAAAACAACTACTATGAAGGTAGGCTAGGCCTGATCTACTCCTATGTAGCTAGGCTCACTCTCTATCTAAACTAGTGGTTCTCAACCTGTGGGTCCCTAGATGTTCCTGGACTGCAAGTCCCAGAAGTCTTCATCACTAGCTGAGCTGGCCAGGATTTCTGGGAGTTGCAGTTGAGGGACATCTGGGGATCCACAGGTTGAGAACCACTGATCTAGACCAAGCTACAGTGACTCTGAGGCACCAAACCAACTCCAAATACAAAGCAAAGTCCCTATAACACAGCACAAAGGAAGAGAAATCCCCTGACATTCTCCATCCCAGTATACACCACTGCCACAGGCCACACAAATATGCTTCTCCAGCCAAGATACCCCATGAACATAAGGAGTGACTGAAGCAAAGACCACTCCTCACTGGGTTTCAGGTTCTTTGACAGACTTAAAATTCTCGCTCCCGTTCGGATTTGCCAGCTGCCAACAGCCCATGCAGCCCTATTGGATGAAAATTTTCTCAGTTGGTTTGACAGATTTATTTATTTATTTATTTATTTATTGTTAGATTTGTACTCCGCTCATCTTCCTGGGGGAACTCTGGGTGGTTTCCAGCAGACAGACCGAACATTGGCCATCATTACAAGATACAATAAACAAATTCAGTAGGTAATAAATACAGTAGATAAACAGACAACAAGTTAAAAAGACACTGCTAGCACCCTTAGCATACAAGCGGAAACGGCTCAATAGCCCAACATCTTACTAATCGAAGTAAGCGGTGATGGCAAATGGAGGGTAAAAATAATAATAATAATAAATTGAATAGGCCTCTCGAAAGAGCAAGGTTTTGAGGGCTCTATGAAAGGCCAGCAGGGGCTCTGCAGAGCGCACGTCACTCGGCAGGGTGTTCCACAATGAAGGGGCTGCTACTGAGAAGGCCCGGTTACGGGTGGTCGTTTTCCGGGCCTCTCTTGGGGTGGCGACCCAGAGAGAGTGTGCTCGCAACTTCCGGACTGGTCAGGCCGAAGTTGATCACTGGGCGATCCGCTCTGCCAGGTAGTCCGGGCCCAAGCCATGGAGGGTTTTATAAACTAAAACCAGCACCTTGAATCTGATCCGGTGCACAACGGGCAGCCAATGCAAGCGAGCCAGGACTGGGGTGATGGGGTCGTAACGATGCACTCCAGCCACCAGCCTGGCTGCCGCATTTTGTACCCGGTGCGAGCGCCGGAGGAGAGTCAAGGGCAACCCCATGTTGAGGGCGTTACAGTAGTCCAACCTCGAGATCACCAGTGCCTGCACTACTGTTCTCAGGGAGTTACTGTCCAGGTATGGGCGGATGTGGGCTATTTGACGCAGATGGAAGAAAGCGGATCTGGTCACGGCAGCCACCTGGGCATCCAAGGATAGCGCCGGATCCAGAAGCACGCCCAGATTCCTAACCCTATCTGCCAGCTGGAGGGAAACACCCTCCAAACAGGGAAGAGGGCCTCCATAACCAGACGGGGAACTCCCGAAGAACATGACCTCAGTCTTCTCGGGGTTGAGTTTAAGCCTGTTTGCCCTGGTCCATGCCATGACCGCCCCCAGACACTGGTCAAGGGTCGCGACAGCTTCCACTGCAGAGGTGGAAAAGGAGAGATAGAGCTGTGTGTCATCAGCATACTGATGACAGCAGACTCCAAAACTCCGGATGACCCCCGCCAGCGGTCTTACATAGATGTTGAACAGCATGGGGGAGAGAGACGAGCCCTGCGGCACACCACATGGGAGTGTCCATGGGGCCGACAACTCTCTTCCATGCTGCACATACTGGGGTTGAGCCTCCAGGAAGGACCGGAGCCAGCTGTGAACAGTGCCTCCAATACCCACCTCGGAAAGCCGATCCAGTAGGATACCGTGGTTGACGGTATCGAAGGCCGCTGACAGATCCAGGAGAACCAACAGGGTAGAGCTACCCCTGTCGGCCGCCCGGATAAGGTCATCTTGCAGTGTGACCAGAACTGTCTCGGTCCCCCGGCCAGGCCTGAAGCTAGACTGGCATGGATCAAGGCAGTGCTGTTCCTCCAGATGTGATTGTATCCGGATCGTGGCCACCCTCTCGATGACCTTGCCCAAGAAAGGGACGTTGGCAATCGGACGGTAATTCACCAATTGGTCCGAAGCCAAACCTGGTTTTTTAAGGATGGGCTTTATTACCGTCTCCTTCAAACGGGAGGGAAAAAACCCCTTGCTGAAGGGGGCGGTGGCGATGGTGGAGGCCCATTCAGGCATAGTCCCCCCGGCCGCTTTTATGAGCCAGGCAGGGCAAGGATCCAAGGGGGTGGACGCGGGCTGGCAATGGGCAATTGCCCTGGAGGCCTCCAAAGAGGAGACAGGCCCAAACTCAACCAATCGAGGAGAGCGAGGGGGTGCCGCAACAGGGGATGGTGATGGAGGGCTAGTGCAACCGGAGTCGAAGCCGGTCCGGGTGGCCTCTATTTTCAATCTAAAGAAGACTGCGAAGTGCTCACTACTGAACTCAGTAGGAGGAGGCCTGGTCAGACTAGGATTGGTGAGGTCCTGGACCACCTGGAAAAGTTCCGCCTGGTGGTTCGAGGCCTCACCAATTCTCAGGGAGTAGTAAGATGTTTCAGCCTCCCTGATTGCCCGGGTGCCGAAATGTTAGACAAAAGAGAAACAAAACTTCTATGCACCCATTTTATCAACACAAAAATAAAAGTATTTTTCCATGTATAAGACTATATTTTTGTCTTAAATTGTTAAAATTGAGGGTCATCTTATACATGGAAATAAGATGAGGAGAGAAGTGTGCAGTTGCGAAACTAATTTGGGGTTGGAAAAGTGGGGGTTGTTTTATATAAGGGGTCATCTTAGGGTTGACAAAAATAAAGGTAATTCAAGTTTCGAGGTTGTCTTCTCGGCAATTGGGAAAAGAACACCAATTACATGGATCAGAGTTTTTTCATGGTTTTGGTCTTTTTTATAAATAGGAAAGGGCCACCCCCTATACTCATATTATCTACTATGAATCCCAGCTACATTTCTCACAATGTCAGACACTTTTCAAACTGTTGTTGCATTTTGCACAACAATGCATGATTGCTGAGCTGCCCAGAAAACCAAGTTTTAAGATGGCTTATGATCATGGCTGGCTTGAGTACACTAAACCATAGCCACTGGGTTTAGAAATCATAGGAAATTTTCCCTCCTAGGTCAATTTTTATTTCAACTTTTCTCTGAATGGAGCAGCAAAGTGAGAGCAAGTGGCCAGGATCCATTAGCATGATGCTGCTTCATCTTCTGATTTACTACCGCCAGAATTTTTGTCTCCAAGTGACTTGCCAGTCACTGCTAGATAACCACATGTTAAGGAGAAGAAAGGCTACAAATATAGAATGAAGATTCCACACAGAGCAGGGTGGTCTGTGTTGCCAAAACAGAGATGGTATTAGTAGGTATGTTGAAAGCCATTTCTCAGTGATATGCAAACACCAGAAGGATTATTTAAACCTTATTAGAAAACAGTGATAGCATAAATATTTATTCTGAGATTGAAGTGATTATGGGATTATTTACTTTGGAAAGTAGGTGAGCATCAGTACAGCATGAAATACTGGTCTTGGAAATAGTGCTACTTACTTTAACTTTGCATGGGGGAAAACAGGTGATGTTATATAAAAACATAAAATCAAGCAAAATAATGAAAGACATGCAGCAAAGCCTATAACATTATATTAAAGACATCACACAATACAACACAGAAAATTCACTTGACTTATCACTACATTTGTGTTTCCAAAAATGTAATTGTTGTTGTTCAGTCGGTCTGTTGTGTCCAACTCTTCGTGACCCCATGGACCAGAGCACGCCAGGCCCTCCCATCTTACATTGCCTCTCGGAGTTTGGCCAAATCCACGTTGGTTGCATTGATGACACTGTCTAACCATTTCATTCTCTGCTCCCCCCTTTTCCTTTTGCCTTCAATATTTCCCAACATCAGGGACTTTTCTGAGAAGTCCTCTCTCCTCATGAGGTGGCCAAAGTATTGGAGCCTCAGCTTCAAAATCTGTCTTTCCAATGAACATCCAGGGTTGATTTCTTTCAGGATGGATAGGTTTGATCTCCTTGCAGTCCAGGGGACTCTCAAGACTCTCCTTCAGCACCACAGCTCAAAAGCATCAATTCTGCGGTGATCAGTCTTCTTTATAGTCCAACTTTCACTTCCATACATCACTCCTGGAAAAACCATAGTTTTGATTATTCAGACCTTTGTCGGCAAAGTGATGTTTCTGCTCTTTAAGATGCTGCCTAGGTTTGTCATCACTTTCCTCCCAAGAAGCAGGTGAGTTTTAATTTCATTGCTGCAGTCACTATCTGCAGTGATCAAGGAGCCTGAGAAAATAATCTATGTCCTTGCCTCCATTTCTTCCCCTTCTATTTACCATGAGATGATGCGACTGATAGCCATGGTCTTAGTATTGTTGATGTTGAGCTTCAGCCCATTTTTTGCTCTCCTTTTTCACCCTCATTAAGAGGTTCTTTAATTCCTCCTCACTTTCTGCTATCAGAGTAGTATCATCTGCATATCTGAGGTTGTTGATATTTCTTGCAGCAGTCTTAATTCCGGCTTGTGATTCATCCAGTCCTGCCTTTCACATGATGTACTCTGCATATGATGTACTCACCCTTGACGTACTCCTTTCCCAATTTTAAACCAGTCAGTTGTTCCATATCCAGTTCTGACTGTTGCTGCTTGTCCCACATATAGATTTCTTAGGAGACAGATAAGGTGGTCAGATACTCCCATTGCTTTAAGAACTCTCCATAGTTTGTTGTGGTCCACACAGTCAAAGGCTTTGGCATCAATGAAGCAGAAGTTAGATGTTTTTCTGGAACTCTCTAGCTTTCTTCATAATCCAGCGCATGTTGGCAATTTGATCTTTAGTTCCTCTGTCCTTTTGAAATCCAGCTTGCACTTCAGGCAGTTCTCTGTCCACATACTGCTGAAGCATTTTGAGCATAACCTTGCTAGCATATGAAATGAGTGCAATTGTACGATAGTTGGAGCATTCTTTGGCATTGACCTTCTTTGGGATTGGGATGCAGACCGATCTTTTCCAGTCCTCTGGCCACTGCTGAGTCTTCCAAATAGTTCAACTGGAATGCCACCGCCTCCACTGGTGTTGTTTGCAATGCTTTCTAAGGCCCACTAAACTTCACTTTCCAAGATGTCTGGCTGTAGGTCAGCAACTACACCATCTTGGTTATCAGGGACATCCAGATCTTTCTTTCTGATATAATTCCTAAAAATTAAAATATGTAATAGATTAATCAAATTTTAATGAACCCATGTTGTATCTGTTTTCTTTCGTTAAAATGTTATGGAAGGCTGCAACTACATAGCGGAGGTAATCTTACTTTTGTGGAATTTTTCAAAGCGGGCTTAGGCCCATGTAGCTGAAACAGTTGTTTATTATTATTTAAAAAACACTTCCTTTGGTTTTTCCCCATTTCAGTTTTAAGATTGTAAATTTCTTGGGGCATAGACTTGTCCTTTTGTACTCTAAGGTATTATATAAATACTGGTAGCATGTATAGTAATAGATTTATAGTAACTGTACTGATCCAGTTTCCCCACAAACCTCCCCTACTGTATACTCCGTTGCTTCTTATAACACAAGACACTAGAACTGGGAGAATTTAAAATGAAGTGGACCAGATACTTGAACCAATAAAGCTGGCGTGCCTCCATTCTTGGAGAATCTTCTGAGAAAGCCATGTGACTGAATGATGTGTGGTGAAAGAAAAGTCACTGTAACGGAGGAAAAGAAAATGTAATAATTTAAGTACAGCCTGACAGTGGCAATTAAATAACCTAAAACTTGCATTTGGCATTTTTCTTAAACATGATGTGATTGATATTTATACTTAGGAACCTTTGAAATATTTAAGCAGAAAAGAAATGAAATGAACTGCAACCCATTAAGGTCATCTACTCAGGACAAAAAAAAATGATAAAATATTAAAATGACAGAAACAAATTGTGCAACGGTTAATATACCAAGACTTCACAGAGATGTATTATTCAAAGCAGAGAAACATGTGTGACCTCTGGTCTATTGCATAATACAGAAAGGATATGAAAGTTCAAATCTACACAAGTGTAGGTTTCAAGAAGAATAAGAAAAGGAAGTAATTTGCAAACCAGGGGACGATTCTATATCTGCTCTTGGTAGATATTGCACATGTGAGAACCTCTCATCCAGCTGCAAAAAAAGTCATAAAATAAAGCAGCCATGAGGCACGCAGATCAAACTTATGGTAAAATGTGTAGCCCAAAGTGAACTTTGATCCAAGCTAAGATATCCCTGACATCAATTTGAAGAGCACGGTTTAAAGTGATAAAAATTATCAGTTTATAAGTAATGCCCAAATCCACATTCCATTCCCATCTGATATAATACTGCTACTGAATTGTTTCTTGATAAAGTATCAGTAAATTATGTGAAAAAGACACATTTTAGTATGTAATTGGTTTTTATATGTCCGCTGGTTTTTTTGTATGTTTATTTTCCTTTTTTCCTTATTTTTTGTCATTTATTTGGCTTTCGTTGTGAACCGCCCAGGGTCCCATCTGGGAAACTAACTACCAAATGCAAAAATAAATAAATAAATAAATACTGCTTTTATTTTAAAAGAATGTCACCAAACAAATAAATAATTGTGTTGTCTCCTACATTAAAAGTAATTTCTGTTTGCTATTACTTCGACAGCAGTAGTAATTAGCAGGGTTTGATGTGCCTACTCAGAAGTAAGCCTCACTGAGTTTAACAGGACTCAGTAAATGTATCAGAGATTGTAGGTTCAAAGGAGAAATGGGACTTAGATTCAGATAACATATCCAAATGCAAGGCTCAGTGCCATATGTTGTTCTTTGTGCTTGGTACGTTCTACGAGATGTATTTTAAATCCAGATATAAAGTGCTTCTGTGTTGTTGGCTGAAAATTTCAGTTTTAACTATTAAATCTCATAAATTTAGTTTAGTAGATTTAATTATTAAATCTATTAATTTAGTTTAATAGATTAAATTTAAATCTATTTAGTTAAAACTGAAATTATTAAAATTTCAGTTTTAACTAAAATTTCACGTTCCCTATTAAATCACATGTGAGTGACTGATTTAACATCTCAGTGTGATTGCTTTAAGCAGGGGGACGTTATTTCTTGCATTTATATCTCTTATTTCATTCAAAGGCCTCAAGGTATTCGTGGTCCTCCTGTTTCCAATGTTACCCCATGAGTTGAATCAGACTGAGACCAACTTGGCCTAATGTCATCCTGAGAATTTGATGTTCCTGTAGGGATGTAAACGCAGTTTTCCACAAGTTCCAGGCACACATTCTGACTGTTACACAACAGCAGGATGGTACTCAAGTTGCTGTCTCTGGAGTGTCTTCGACATTTGCTTCTCCCCCATAGCTTGGGCAGTCCTTATTGCTAGGAGGCTTGCGGCTGATTTATATTATCATTACAATGGGAACATGAAAATAAATAAAACCTGTCACACTGATGGGCTCGTTAAATATATCTATTATATCCCCCAATAAAGCAGTTTTCTTGTGTTTTTATATATGCATATAGCCTAGGCAGAAATAAAACTCAGCCATAAACGAGCCTGGCTACCAGCATTGCGAAAGACTAGTTATTTCTGTAATAATAGCTTTAATGATGGTACAGTTGATGAAACTAAACTGCATATAGAATTCTAATGATCCAGGAATGGCTTTTGAGAAGACAAGGGGGTCCCACATGTCTTTCCCAGAGATGGAAAGGTAATGGACAGCTTACCAAAGTCTACCCCTAATGTCTATGTGAGTTCTCCATGGGCGAGAAACTCCAGCAAGCTTGGGAGAAGGTTATCTGCCTTGGACCTTCCAGGAGCTGTACAGAAAGGCAAAAACAAGGAAAGGAGGGAGGAAAAGGAAAGAAAAAAACTCCGAAGTGTGACAATTAGATATAGGGAAGAACCCTCTCATTCAGTCTTCCACAAATGAGCCATCAGCCCCTCCAGTGGTGCCGTGACTCGGATATCTATATTGTCACAATATAGATAGACTTTTAATGTTTATCTATATTGTGACAGAAGCAACTAGAAATGTGCTTTCAGTTTAGATAGAAAGCTATTATATGGTGTTAAATGGTATAGGGACATATGTGAAAAACAAATATTTAACCCATGCTACCTATTTTTTTTAAAAGGGCTGTGACCTATTTTAAAGGTGAACAGGCTTTCAGGAGAGGCAATTTGCCTTTGTTTTTTTCTCCCAGAGAAAGAAGTGGTTGAGGGAGAAACTACTTTGGGGTAGGTGGGGCAGAAAATATCCTTGGGGGGAACCAGATGTCGCTACAAGGCTCCCATTTACCTGTCCCCGTTTTATAATACAGTACTAAGTCTTCAGAAGGAATGGGTTTTGCGGGTAAATACCCTCAACCTTCCCCCTCTCTGCCCCCCCAAAACAGAAGTGACCATCTGGGCATCCATGTTAACACTTTGACATTTTTTGGGTGGTGGTTTGATTGGGTAGCCACTTGTCTTCTTTTAGGGAAGGCTATTCCCACTATTTGAAAGGTTGTTTATTCCACATCTACTATAGTGAGCATAAAGAAGAAATACCTTGAAGTTGCCCGTCCCTATTGCACAGCAAATTTATTGGGCCCACAGGTCATCTGGTCACAGTTTTGCCTTCTCTGTATATAGTACACTATTAAATTCATTTTTAGTTTTGCATCTTTATATAAAAATCACCTTGTGCAATTTTATGCAAATCAGTATATGTCCTACCCCTGGTGATATGGAAGTAGTTGTCCTTTCATGTGGTCCTTAGTTTGTTCTGGGACTGAACTTTCACCAGTGGAGCTTCTGAACATTCCCACTGCTGCTTTGAGATATCCTAACAGGCCTACAAATCGCCGTTCTTTCTTGATTTGTGTAAAATTTTAGGGAAGGCTTTGCAGTTGGTTTGTGCCTACTTTCTCCTCTAAGCAGAAAAAAACCCTTAATAGCATGGACTTCAAGCATTTTTGTAGAAGAACATATACTTAATGTAAGGACAGCACTATTCTCTGTGTAAAAATTTAGTAATTTTGGATTTCAAGATTGGGGTTTTGTGGTGATGTGCTTCTAGAGCCACCAAACTTCCTTCAACTCCCTATTCTTACCAGATGTTGGAAGCCAAGGAAAGTTGGACTTAATAAGGACTTGAATAGGAAGTCACCAGAGAATAAAAAGAACCTCTGGATGGGTAAGGAGTCACCTGACTCAGGGGAGCTGCTACTAATCATAGTTAACAATACAGAGTTACCTAGACAAATGGTTTGAGCCAGTATAAGACAAAACCCTATGTCCCTATATGGGTTGTAGGTCTATGTTTGTTCCATTCAGATATATCACCACTCAGTTATATATGTTTGTTTTGTTTTAGTTATTTAGCTACTACTCAATTAAGTATTGAGTATGTTCAACAAATCATGAGAAATTATGTATGGCTATCGACAGCTTTAAAGCTTCCAAGTTTCAGATTCAACACCTCTTTTCAAGAAGCTAAATCTTATTGATTTAAATGGGATGTAAATTTTTGCAGAGTGTAGCTTTAGCTTATTTCACTTAGACCTCTACATTTCCCCTGTCTACCGTGTGCCTTTAGAGTCTTCTGTTCCTGCTTTCTGAAAATCACTTAACTATCTGAGGACTAGCGCATGTCTTGCTTTATCCACTTAGGTTGCATTTTAAAAAAGAATAAAAAAGAGCAAAAAGTCTCTGGAAGAATGCCCAAGGAGAATAAAGCCAAAAAAGACAGATGTTTTAAAGGTGAGCTCACTAGATTAATGGCAGCAGGAGAAACTGTCATACTTTCAAGACTGCTCTTTCGCTAGTAGCAACGCCAGTATTGCAGGAAGGACCTAGGACATTTCTCTGTAATGGATACAGCGATTAATAAAGTGAAGAGACCGTTTAATGTATGGATAATAAATTGTAATAACTGCATTCCCCTAAATGTGAAGTTACCTTATCTAGATAGGCAGGTCAAGACTAGAGAACAGTATAATTTAAACATGAATGGCAAAAGCATATGTTACCCAAAATCTTGCCATTAAGGGGTTGTGGATATTTTCTTTTCCTGACAAACCATAAGAACAAAAGAGAGTACATTTTCAATCAAATGGCAGGCTTTTCTCATCCAGCATTCTGTTCATGCAGTTTCCCACAACATACTGTTGGCTCCAAAGCCAGCTGCGGATAGGATGCTCATGAGCACGACCGGAGTGCAGGAACACCTCATGCACCTACCCTCCCAGCAGATGTTATTTGAAGGCATGTTGCCTCTGACCTGGAGGTTGTACAGAACCATTGTGTCATGACTAGTTACCTCCAAGGGTGGTGTCCCCTGTGACCTGGTCCAAGGTAACCAAGCTGATTGGTTTAGACATGTGACCGTGGAACCAGAGGTTGTGAGTTCAATTCCCAACTGTGTCTTCTTGCTATGGCCTGGACTCGATGATCCATAGGGTCTCTTCCAGCCCTGCAGTTCTAAGATTATTCACACTGCTGGATAGTGCAGTGGTTTACAGTAGGCATGCGGCGGCAGAGCCAGAGGTTGGGAGTTCAATTCCGCACTGTGCCTCCTTGACAGGGGATGAACTCAATGATCCATAAGGTACAGTCCAGTTCTGCAGTCCTAATATTATTATAAGTTGGTTGTCATCACCACAGTCATTAACAGTGAATTCCACAGTGTAACTACTCCTTTCTCTCCCCAAAATCTCCCACCATTTAGCTTTAGTAGATGGCCCTGGGTGTTGTTAGTATAACAAAGGAGATTTTCTCCTAGTATTATGGAGAGGACTTTTGGTGTGATGGTTTAGGTTTTTAAGGGAACAATTTTAGGACCAAGGTTGTCCACTATATATGGTTTGCTGTTGGCAGTTTCCTGATTTATTTCTATTCTAATTATGTCCACCATGAAATGTTCCTGTTTCACAGCAGCCACACATTGGGCTGGCATTTTCATTAAGATATCCACATACTTCAGGATCCCTTTCTTGGTTAACCACTGCCAGCTCAAATCTCATCAGCATACAGTACAGTGGACCCTTGTATAACAAACAGTTTGTATAACATAAAATCTGTTCAACATAAAAAATTTGAAGATAGGGAAAATTTGCTTAACATAATTGTCTATGGGGCAAATCCGTACAACAAAAAATGGGATTACTCTGTTTTCAATGCATTCCTATGGGAAATTTGTATAAAGGAAAATTTGCTTAACATAATTTCATTTGGAATGAATTAATTCCTTTATATAAGGTGCCACTGTATATGCAAAGTTGGGACCAAGCCTGTTGTGTACTAAATGCTGATGAAAGCTGAAAAAGCATTTAAAATCACAGTGGGCAGGTGTAAGTGAACGGAAATCATTTTCTGTCATCTACAGGATTCCTTCCAACTCTGAAGTTCTAAGATGATGATTACGTAATCCAGTTGTTGAAACTGATCATCTGTAAAACAGCAAAAAAATATTCATCCAATTATTTCTGGTACACGGAGAAGGAATTTAAATGTACTATGCCAGACAATGCTGCCTAGATGCCCTAAAGACATCATTGAGTGAACAAGGTTGTCCAGCTTGATATGAACCAAGAACAGCTGCTTCAGAGTATTTACAAACAACTCGGCAGAGTGAATCAGTTCACATCTATAATTGATGAAAAGTTCATGGCCATAGAAATATCAAGGAAAACCCCACCGTTGATTCACTAGGGGAGGAAAAAAACGAACTTGGACAACGCTTTGTTGCTTACCGTTGTGGTTCAGGGCAGAGTAAAGTATTATTATTCTTTTGCAGAGCTCTAATTAGTCCTAAACTCAAGACTTTAGAATGCCTGTCTTTGATTGCTCTTTGTTACCTTCTTCTTCATTATCCACATTAGAAGAAAGAAAGTTACCTCATTGTCACATCTTAATTTATATTCAAAATTATTGATGAAATTATCCTGTCTTCATTGGGCTATTTCAAGAAATACTAACTTATCATTAAAACTTGCACACCTAACCACTCTTTTAGAATTAATGATTGAAGAGTAATTGATGGTGCAACAACAATACAGTATGTATATGTGTTTTCCAGACAGGTAGCCATACTACTGAACTCGACTGCAACAAAAACAACAGAGCCTTATAGCACCTTAAAGACTAATCTGTTATTTGGCATAAACTTTTGTGGATCGTAGACAATTCCCCCCCCCCAAAGTCATATGGGATGCTGCCTCAACAGACAGACATTTACACAAACATTGGGAGGAAGCAAATGCAAAAGGTTCACTATGTTGGTGGTCTTAACGGAGGTCACAAAATGGGGTTTCTATTATAAGTTAAACTAGTAGGGTTGGCCAGCTAGCAACATTCTGAGAGCAAGGCCCAAAATCAGCGGTATTGCCCTTGTTACAACATAAGGAATCGACGCTTCATCAACAACTGAACAATCGTGAGACAGAGAACTTAGAGACTCTATGGTGAATGGAAAGTTTGACATGTGAAGTCCAATAGCAGCAGTTCCTCTACAATGCACAGGATAATGATAAGAGTACTTTTCACTAAGTCTCAATAATAACTCCCAGTCCAAAATAGGTTGGCACCAACCTATTCCCCGTGGTGTGCACAGCTCAACTTCTCCCACCACCCAAGGTAGAAGTGAAATGAATCTGGTGGCTCTATGTTATGTGATGGCAGGAGTCAGTATGGCACAGTTCTACACCCATGGGATATAGAGAATGAGATGTGGGCCCCGAACAGAATCAGAGGTAGCTTTTGCTTTGCTTCCTTATGTTTCATGTCTCCATTCAGCTTCAATGATGCTGGGCAGCAACTTCTGCCAGACCAGGCCGTGAGAACGCCTTACAGACAAGGCACAGAATTGCCTGTAGTGGCACTTGCCACAAAGCGTTCTTGAAGGTGCCAGTTGGCATCACTGAGGCAGAACAGAGCAGCGTGGATCAATGGCACAAAGGCAGAACTTTTAAAATGGCATTTAGGAGAACAGTTGAAAGTACTTCACAGCATCTGTACTATGTCCCATGATTCGGCCATCCAAGGTATCTCCCTCAGTTTGGCTCATGGTAGGGCAAGCATTCCCTTATTTTGAAAACTAGAAAATGGGTTTCACAACTACAAACCTTAGGGCCAAAACCAGAGGTCTGAGAAGTATAACTAACATTCCTGAAGGACGACACCTACAGGTCTTAACAGTGGATGGATATTATTAATTGGTCAAAGGTTATTGATTAGCAACAAGTAAATTTGAGCATAAATAAGTAGAGTAACACAGCATTGATGGATAAATGTGCAAATGAGAACTCTATAGTGCAACTTAGACTAATTAGAGATGTGCACATTAATAACATTGTTTGCTGCACTTGCACTTGTAGGGTTGCAGTAATTCATCTTTTATTGTACTACATCGGGTTGCAACCCCTTCTTGGGAGATTTTTATTACAGCTAGTGAAGTTTCTAAGAAAATAAAATAGATTTAGGATCATTACCTATCCCAATTTGCTGATGTGTACTGTTCTGAAAACAGTGGAAGCTGCGAAAGGAGGCAAAGGTAAAGAGCAAGAATGTAGAAGAGACCAACTGGTCCTGGACCAGAGACTACCGAATCCAGGCTTCTGTTCCTTTAGCAACCAAAAAGATGCTTCTGGGAAGCCTTCAAGCAGAATATAAGTGCAACAGCACTGCCCTACTCCTTATGTTCCAAAGCAAATGATATTTGGGCGAAATCTGTTTCCAGCATTGGAAGTCATATAAAGCTATTAGGACTAGTTACCATGATCATCTTATCCTCCATGAATCTGTCTAATCCCCTTTTAATAAGTAGATAACATTTCCAGTGATGACATGGCTGAGGCTCACACTGGAAAAAAAAACAGTCATGACATTTTACTTTCCAGCTTCACTATCATGAAATGCAGTCTTATATACATACACTGGCACACTTAACTCATCTACAGGATATTAAATTGGAAGCTGAAAAAAAAAATTAAAAGCATGTTCCCTGGGTGCATACTTTGATTCAGAACAATCTCAACCATACAGTAATTCCCAGTTCCTAATATTACCAGATTCTCCCACTTATATATCTCCATTTGAAATGAGACATGATTGCTGATATGGAGCTATATTCACATTAAGATAATATAGAGTAGAGCATGTTGGAATATTTCTCTAGCTAGACAGATAACTAGATTATTTATAGATATATGGGAAGGGTTTTTTTTGGTCTGAAAATACATGTGGAAGATATTCAAGTTTGAAGTAAAATATAAAATGTGACACATACAGCTGATCTTTGAAAATTTTCATCTCAGTATTTCTGAAGGAAGATATAGATTTCTGTGGTTAGATTTCTATGAATGTAAGACCTATAAATGTCAGGTCAGGTCCTTGAAGAGTAGACCTGTATCTAAATCTCAGGATCTTTCTTGATCTTAGCTGTCTCCCCTCTTTATAATGAGCCGTGCCACCTCTTAAATAAATGTTACATGATTTAGGTCATTTTACTGCCTTGCATAAAAGAAGCAATGTACTATTGCCGCTATGGATGCAGCTGGAAATTGGGTATTGATATGGAAGAGAACAGAGTTCATAGAGTCTCTTGAATGATTTAAGGCAGAAGCCACCCATTTAGATGCATAGTTTTCTATGTTACCGAATAGAGCTATACAACCATAGATTGGTGTTTTAAATTAACCAGATATACAGTAAACAAGGTTTATTGTATCAAGCAGTAGAAGCAGGCATAAACAAAGCAGTTGTTGCTTTAATTCACAGGCCTGATTGCTGAGCTACCAAAAGCCAAGTGTTTCTGCTAACAAGGCCTACTTTGTGATCTAAAACAGTGCTTCTTCTCTGCCATATGTTGCTTTGAATACTGATAGTGGTGCTTGGGTGGCATTGATCAGAGTGGGATTTCGTTGTGAACACAACCCCACAGCTTTAACAGCAAACAGGCTTACAGTGTACTTTCTTCCAACCAAATTGTCCCTTACAGGCAGTTCAAAAGCTCTCTCCCCTTATCCCTTCTCCCCCTCGGCTATGATGGATTAAGAAGAGCATCTGAAATATAACCATCCACTGCCTGAAATGTGTGGAGAGCCTTCTCTATAGGACTTTGTAACAAAACACTTCTCTTATATGGTAAAAGCGACTCTAGCATTATAGAACTAAAACCCTGGTAAGCGTCCAGTGTTTGAAACCAATTGCTGATGACAAGAGGGGGTTTAGGTAATGGTCACCTACTTACTGATCTCACTTGGTTCTCAGGAGATGGAAAAAGATGGGTTTTGATCTACAAATTCCTGAATACCCATATCAGGATGGCTACTGGCCATGCTAGTTGGGATATTTTGGGAGTCATCATCAAAATTGCCATTGTCATCATTCATTCATTCATTCATTCATTCATTCATTAGATTTATTTATTTATTTATTAGATTTATATACCATGGCTGTCTAGCCCAAAGGCTACTCTGAGCAGTTAACATCAAACTTTTCCCACCTTTCAGCTCTCTGATGCAAAACAAGATTCACCCTATTGAGCGTAGAACTTAAGAGGACCACTGGAGAATCCCCAGTCCATCACTATGAATTGGCTTGGATTTCAAGTGATTTATAAAAATGCCTAGGGAACAAAGACAAGTGTAATAAAAACAACTGCAGAGGGGTGGGGGGCGGGAAACTACATACAGCTAATGAATATAAGTCATTTGCTACCTGAGGCAAAGCAGCAAAGTGGATTACAACTCCCTGTCCTAGGTCAAACTGTACAGTGCTCTAGTCTAGACCAACCAAGTTGTTTTGGCACTTGGACGTGAATTATACGCAGATGGCTTGCCAGCCCATTTGTATTGGTTATTACCCTGAGGGTGGGGGTAACTCTGAATAGAGTATCATGAAAATTCCTTCCAGGTGAAAACATTTAGGGCTGCACTGCCTCACAGAATGTGATGGGACTCAACTGACATATGAATGGTGACACAACTGCATAGTAGTCAGGATGTTTAAAATCCCAGATAAAGAAACACAAGGAAAATCAAATTATTCTGTAAGAGATGAGCTTGGGCTTGTCTAGCTTAGTGCAGTTCCTACATGCCTCCTGGCATCATCAGATAGTAAAGGTTATGTTACTCTTCTGCTTGGAATCATCCTGTCAGAGAAGCCCTAACATCACTCATTAGAAGGGACAGAGCATGACCTAGTGCCAAGGTTAATGCTAATAATATGTTATGCTGGCAATATGACTATGGTCTCTCATTACTATATTCCTCTAAATTTTTTATTTCATCAACATAGGCGTTCTAATTACTAAACAGATTTAGCCTAGAGAGTTACAGTTTCTCACTCTATTGGCAGTTTGCAAGGGGTTTCGTTCCTTTCAAAATGTTCTTGTGGTTCCATTAAACAGTGTCATAAATTGCATGGAGGAAGAAGAGCCTTTATGCCTCTCTCACCAGGAAAGCAATTGTCTTTGTTAGACAGGAAGTAAAAAAAGGAATCATTCTTTAATTGAGCAGCTGAACATTTTCAACACGGGGGTGGGGGTGGGGAGAATATGAGGAAAAACAGTTTAACAGCACACTCTTATTTCTATGGATTCAGTAGCATTCAGTGACACTTAACTTGTGAGGAATGTGTGCCTAGGTCTGTTGTTGTTGTTGTTGTTGTTGTTCAGTCATTCCGTTGTGTCCAACTCTTTGTGATCCCATGGACCAGAGCACGCCAGGCATTCCTGTCTTCCACTGCCTCCCAGAGTTTGGTCAAATCCATTTGGTCAAATCTCTCCCAACTTGGTGCCCAGATGTTTTAGACTATAAATCCCATCCCCATGCTGTTTGGGCATGTTGACTTGAACTGATGAGAGCTGTGATCCAAAGCAGCCCTGTTATTTTGCAAATAACACATGTAATGTTGGTTGCATCAATGATGCCATCCAACCATCTCATTCTCTGCCATCCCCTTTTCCTTTTGCCTTCAACCTTTCCCAACATCAGGGACTTTTCCAAGGAGTCCTCTCTGCTCGTGAGGTAGCCTAAGTATTGGAGCCTCAGCTTCAAAATCTGTCCTTCCAGTGAACATTCAGGGTTGATTTCTTTCAGGATAGATTGGTTTGATCTCCTTCCAGTCTCAAGACTCTCCTCCAGCACCACAGCTCAAAAGCATCGATTCTGCAGCTATCAGCCTTCTTTATGGTCCAGCTCTTACTTCCATACATCACTACTGGAAAAAACATAGCCTTGACTATCCGGACCTTTGTCGGCAAAGTGATGTCTCTGCCTTTTGAGATGCTGCCTAGGTTTGCCATCGCTTTCCTCCCAAGAAGCAGGCGTCTTTTCATTTCATTGCTGCAGTCACCAATGAGCCCCCCAAAAAAATAATCTCTGTCCTTGCCTCTATTTCTTCCCCTTCTATTTGCCAGGAGGTGATGGGACCAGTGGCCATGATCTTAGTTTTGTTGTTGTGGAGCTTCAGCCCATTTTTTTCACTCTCCTCTTTCACGCTTATTAAAAGGTTCTTTAATTCCTCCTCACTTTCTGCTATCAGATATTTCTTCCGGCAGTCTTAATTCTGGCTTATGATTCATCCAGACCTGCCTTTCGCATGATGTACTCTGCCACAGTCTAATCCAGTCTCTCCCAACTTGGTGCCCAGATGTTTTAGACTATAAATCCCATCCCCATGCTGTTTGGGCCTGTTGACTTGAACTGATGAGAACTGTGATCCAAAGCAGCCCTGTTATTTTGCAAATAACACATGCAATGCTTTATTACGTATTCATTGCTTCCTCAGGAAAATGCCAGGCACTATTTGAGTTCCACCAAGGATGTTCAAGAAGAAAAGAAAAAAGATATACAAGAGATGATCCAGTTTTCATTTTAACACTCCCTTGAGGGCATTCATTATCAGTCAGTATCATGTCTTACCCTTTTATGATCCCAAGGTTAGTTTTGTCTAGACTGTTCTCAGCTTTTGCTTCCTTTGGTAGGCCTGATCCTCTAACCTCCGAGTGTGCCTTCCACCGGGAAAAGCAAAATCTCTTCCTTCATTTTATCAATTATTTATGACCTTTTCTTGGTTTCAGAAAGGTTGTCTATGCAGATATAGTGGACAAGTTGTGTTTGTGGGAAAAGCACGAAGAAGATAAAAAACAAAAATGCAGCACTTGTTGTGTCATTGCGACTCTTCGTGACCCCATGTCCATGGAGTTTTCTTGGCAGGAATGCTGGAGTGGTTTGCCAGTTCCTACTCCAGGCGCCTGCAGCACCTGGTATTCCCTGGTGGTCACCCTTCCAAGTACTAGCCAGGCCTGACCCTGCTTAGCTTCCGAAATCAGGCGAGACCGGATATGCTTAGAGCAGGGGTCTCCAAACTTTTTGCAAGAAGGGCCAGGTTTGATGAGGTTAAAATGTGTGGGGGCTGACCATTCAGCCACATTTGGCTCCCCAGCCAGACCTTGGACAAGCCTCTAGGATATGCAAGGAGGCGGAGAAGGTGCTGCAGCTATGGAGCTGGGGGTGGGTAGGCTGGGCAGGTGGCGGGGGGGCGGATGGAGGCAGGGAGAGCAGGCAAACCATAAAACTGTAAGCTAATGTCTCCATCTGGTATGGGGAGAGGCCAGCTGGTGGGGACGCATGACAGGCTGAGACGGTGGGGAGAAGAGGCTGCGGGCCGCTCAAAATTTGAAAACGGGACGCATTTGGCCCCCGGGCCTGACTTTGGACATGCCTGGCTTAGAGCATCTAAAATGCAGCACACATCCTTCTATACTATTTACATCGTTGGGAGTAATATCATAAAGATATCATATCTCCTTTCACATTGAAATGTCTGTCAGTTCTCTTGACTGCAGGTTTGCTATCATAGTCTTTTCTTCAGGAGCTTTCATTAAGCAATTTAACAATAGGAATTCACACAGAAAGGTACCCAAATGCAGCAAGGTTACACTAAGATTCACACACAGACTCATGTGTTTTTGTATCTCAGCTGCTACCTATTACAATTTTTCATGCAATAGCTTTGAAATTACAGAGTTATCTGTCTATCTTATCTCCACGTTCTCCAGAAGAACAAAGAATGAATATATAAGACAGTAAAATATACCAGTGCATACATTTTAAGATTGCCCATACACTAAACCATTTGCCTGTTCACATTAACTTTAGTCTCCCTGTCTTAAAAGAAACAGCGCACAATAATTTAAGCTTTTATTATTCTTTATTTGAATCATATCTAAAACAAAAACACATTGTGGTTTTTAGGAAATAGCTATGACAATATTCAGCTATTAAACATATTAAGAAATCTGACATCAATTCTTTCTGAGCAATAATAAAAATATAAATAATGCATCAGTTCCTGTCTTACGGCATTGTCAGACTTCTAGTAAAGCTCACCTTTCATGCTTTCAATAAATTGATTGGAAATGACACTACAAAAGGAACATGAAACATAAACAATTGAAAGTCCTGCCTGAGTTAATGTCTTCTTTTTTAGCAATTGAGTTCTCTCAGCTTCACTTTCCTATCTGTAAAATGGGAAGAGAAGTGATCAGACATTTAGGGCTTTTTTCCCCAAAAGAAAATAATAATAAAACAATCTCTATGTTGAACGAGGGACAATAATGAATGTTATATTGAGAACCAATTTAAATCACGGGTCTGTTAAAATCAAACACTTTTGTGTCACATTGATTTCAGTGCAAAATACTTAATCCCATTTAATCCCATAGATTTTAAGTTTTTGATGCAGCAGCAGGAGCAGAAGGATGAACCAAGGCAGGTGCCTGCTACAGTTCTGACAAGGGCTTGCAAACTGTGGGGAGAGTTGCAGACCTTGTTGAGCGAGCACCACGAGAAGCAGGCTAGAGTCCTGGAACTTGGGGCTCAGTTTGACAACAAGATCATTGCCCCTTGGCGAACAATGCTCCATAGGAGACAGAGGCAGGAGACCCTTGACAAGTTCCTTGTCAAGCAAGGTAGGCAGGAGGATCAGCCTTGCTGTTCTTCCCAGTTGCCATCCTCTGCCTCCTCCTCCCAGAAATGATGTTTTTAAATTCTGAAAGTTCATTGTTGTTGTTGTTTAAAATTTATACATGTTGTTTTTCCTGTTCCAAAACTGCAATGTGTGGTGCTTAAAACTGTTGCCTTCAGTTAAGGCGTGTTCCTTTTCAGAGTGCCTGAAAAGTGCACTGAAAAGTGCTTCAGGTCCAAATCCCGTTTTGTGTGGAGTTTGAAAAAATGGGCAGAGGGTGCTGATGTCCAGTGTGCCTTGATGCCTTTAAAACTGCACTGAAAATTGACCGGCATCAGGTCCAAATCCTGTGTTGTGTGGGGTTTGAAAATGTCGGTGTGCCTGCCTGGCTTTGAACTGCACTGAACTATTCTGTCATGTTTTTAAAAAGTGATATGTGGTGTTAGAAATGTTTGATCTTGAAAAGTAATGGGAAACCTATGGGAAATCGCTCCCTGACTAAATAACCAAGTTACGGGTGTATGCTCGGAACAGATTAATCTTGTAAATCGGGGTACCACTGTACATTATTACAGTCTGTGAAAAGTAAATCTTTACTCCCCTGTGTTTCAAAGGCTATTAAAAGGGTGTTCTAATTGGTTAAAGAAACAAAAATCTGAATTCTAGTAGGCCTATGGTAAAAAACACATGTTTTCTTCCCATTTGCTTCACCATCAACGTAACACCCACAACAGACCATACTGCACCATCACAGGACACACAATAAGCTGATACTCAAATGATATGATATTCATCTCTCACCTTTAGCGAGACCATACACTTGTAGCTATAAATGTAATTTAAAAGTTACAGCTACACCACAGAAGCGATTGTCTATAGTTAAGGAAATATTACAAAATGATGTATAACTTCCATTAGTTATACATTTTATCCAGTTGTCAGTTCCAGTCAGGTTTTCCAGCACCCTATCCCCTAAGATTTAAGGACTATATCTGATGTCAAGGGACTGGTGCTTGAAATCTGACAGGAAGCACACCCTTCAACAGTTACTACAACATGGGGTGTATGTAAAAGACAAGAGAAACCTTGGCTGAACTGTATAGCTCCTTCTAGAAGATGCATCCATCTTGGACTGCAATGGCCAACCTACCTTATTTGCTTCTCCTATGAGAAATATATACACAGAGATAACAAGAAAAGGAGGTACTGTATGAAAAAGCTAGGTGTTTGGTTTTGCTAAAGTCTTAATTTTTCCTCACAAAGGCATAAAACTGAGGCAGTAAATTTAAATCTAAACTTTTACTCTTTCCACCCAAGGAAAATAATGACTGAAATCTTGTTGCTGAAATCCTCTAGTCACATCTGAGTAGGCTTATTGAATCAGCTGGAATCCTTTATAAGTTCCGTTGATTCCACTGATACTCTAGTTGTGATTTAGTACTTTGTGTAACAGGATTCCAGCCCATGTAAAGCAATAATATATTATTTGGGAGTTGAGTCATGGCAACTGGACTTCTTTTCCTATGGGATTGAAACAATATAAATACTGTACTTGGAGGAGTTGTGAAACATTTCAACCCCACAAGAAAAGAAGTCCAGTTGCCATGACTCACCTCCCAGATAACGTCACCTGGATGACCCAGAATCTCCACAGGTAATCATACATTAAAAGTTCAAAAACATGCCAAAGGTAATCTCAGTGTCTGTCCTTCAGCTGTGGTATTCTGGTACCTCAGAGATTTGCTTAAACCTCCCAATAATTTTCCAAAAGCAATATAAGTCTTTTAACAGCATTTGGATTTTGGAAGCTACTGATAGAGTTGCATGAGATCAAACTTCAATGGTAGTAGCAATGTGATGTTTTTACCCCATTGCTTGTTGTCATCACTAAGTCTTTGTGATCAGATAAGTTGATGATGAAATCAACCCAGTTTCTTTTTGTCCCCTGGGCAGCTCTCTGGATCCATAGAGAAAGCTTCATTATAAGTAGCTAGCGGTGAGGGAACTTCTTAAGTTTCATTGTTTTGTACTTCAGTAAAGAGAGAAAGAGAGACTGTCAAATATCACTTAATGTTTTACAGCCAGCCATAAATTTTTAATTGGGTGCTCTGTGCAAAGATTCTGAAATTGTTCCCATTTTTAACGCTCCACTGTAGGTAAATGTTCCATTGTCAGGATTTCCATCATTAAGTTCAATTGACAAAGGCCAACACAACTCTTCTCTTTGTAACTTTGTAACCATTTATGTTTGAGGTGAAGATGTTAATATGGAAATTTAGTGAGCTAGGAATGACTGTGAACTCTACCATTGTGATTTATCACCTTTCAGCTAGTGCCCAATCTAAAGGAAACTTCCATAGTTTTATATACCCCAGGCCAGCTTCAGAGCAGATGTATGAAATTTGGAATGTTGGACATAAACTTTTATTACCAAATTATAAATAATTTCTGCCATTTATAATGTTCACCTTTCAAGTTCATCTTGATTAAAAGACAAGGGCAGCTTCTGTCAGATTCCTATGAATAATAAGACTTGCAAACCATCGTCACACTGCACTGAGAAGAAATGAAGCGCTACAAGGCTGAATGGAGTCCATCTGATCTGCTTTAAAACCTGCTTTCTCTACATTGATTATGCACACAAAAAAGTGACAGGTTACAATCCTCAAAACATTTGACGTCCGGTGCACATGAGGCTATTAGTGGCTAAACAGTATCAGCACTGTGGTCATACTTCTGTAAACCCACACAATCAGCTTATTTTCACCTCTAGAGTTTTGAACTGTTTAAACAAGTCCATTAATTATGGATCATGTCAGCTGTTTGAAGCCTGTCTGTTTGAGGTCATTTAGATTTTGCCACTCAGGAAATGTCACATTTTTAGGTTGCCCATTAACAGATGTGATTGCATGATCTGTCTGGATATATTAAGATGGAATTGAACCATCTAAGCAGTTTTAATTTTCATCTGCTGTTCCCATCCTCTCTGTGTTAATAATTAATATCTACTGCTCTTGACTGGTAAAGGAGATAAGGCATGCACCGCCTTGCCTGTTGACCTGATGTTTTCCTAGATAATTTAGGCTAGTAATTTTAATTAACTATTGTAGTATTCTGAAGAGCTGCGAATTGTCTAAGTCACCCAGTGATCGGCAAATACAGTGACCTGGTTACTAAAACACCAGCTATTAAAACATTTCAAATGTTAATATTTACTCTGTACTCTCAGAGCACTATTTAAGTATTATCTGAATACCATAGATGCCTTTACTATTCCGAACTTGGAGAGAAATGTGTGTGTGTGTGTGTGTGTGTGAAGTCTGCTATTTGAGTACTTTTTCTGCAACCCTGTATATAATTGCTCAAAGTAAGCTTTATTGAAATCTATGACATTTACTTAGAAGTACAAATTGCAGACATATTTTAACTTTTTAACTATCCTTCATCCTGTCTGTGAAGATTCTCAGTCATCCAGGTGAGTTTATTTGGAAGTTGAGTCATGACTACTGGACTTCTTTTTGAGAGATAGAAACGTTTCACTGTTCATCCAAACAGCTTCATCATGAAGCTGTTTGGATGAACAGTGACACGTTTCTATCTCTCAAATAGAAGTCCAGTAGCCATGACTCAACTTCCAGATATCCTTCGTCCTCCTTCAGTACTGTTGAAATCCTCTAGTCTCATCTGGCATACCTTCCAAATGACAGATAAATTTGCAGCAATCCCATGTACTGTAGTCTTTTAGTAAATGGAAGTCGCATTACATGAAATTTAATGCTTTCGGGTTAAAATACAAATATTCAGGAGAAGAGAAGTGGATGCAGCAGTAGTAGAGGGAAGGGTATTATGAGGGGCAGGGCAAAATAACTTGGACTTAGGGCTTGGGACCTGAACCACAAGACTCATATTCAGACTTGGGACCTGCAGACCAAGACTCCTATCTCAAACTTGGGCTCAGACAGGAAGACTTGTCTCAACATGATCCTCAACATGGAGTTTGCCTTTTCACAGTCATCACATAGTAAATATATTTCCATTGAGCTAATGATCACAGTCCCAAGACCCCTTTCATGGTCAGTCTGTTGCTTATATGGAAATATAAGACCGTGTTGTCCAAATATGGATCTCCTTACATGTGCTAACACTGAATTGTGTTTGGCATTTCAATGGCCATTCCCTTGGTTTGAGATGTCTTTTAGATTTTCACTCTCCTTTTTAACCCTTCCAAATAAATTGGTGTTTGTAATAAAGGGGTCGATCACACCTCGGTTTCACCCCCAGCCTCAGATAATGTAGGAGTTATGTTTTTTGAACATCACTTTCCTGCTTCCATGGACTATTGCTTATTTGACCCTTCTGACCTTTCAATAAGGGAAACAATTCAATAAGATTTTTCATTTTTGCTCGCCATATGGATTTCATACACAAATTTATTTCTCCGAAAAGTTGGCTACAGTGAAAAGAGAAGGAAAATTTAGATCAAAGTCTTAAAAAAGAAGAATTGGACACTTGGGGTAGATGATTCAGAAACCATGGTTTCATATATGAGTTATAAAATTACAGTACAATATTTTGCCCACAGTGATATTGGAGGGATCTGTCTCATGTATTGCACACTGTAGTGCAGTAAAGAAACACATAGAAGAATTATGCATCAAGTTTTAAGTTGCTGCACAAAAGGAGAGAGTATGTAAAAGCTTGTATATCATGACAAGCAATGGTTTGTGTTAAAAAAAATCTGTGGCTTGTTAGTAGAACAAACTCACACATTGCAACAAACCAGATTTTTAAAAAATGCACTTTACATGGGCAAGTTTACATGATGTGCCAATGAGGCAAGTGAGTGGTGGTTTCCTACATAAACATTAATGATAGCTTTCCTATTGAGCTGAGATGATCTGAGATTTTGATTAGGCAGTTTTGACACAAATTGGTGGGAGGCAGCTTGCCCTGTGAATATACAGTTCAGATATGACATTCCTCTGCCCTTTCCAGTGATAAACGTTCATCTTCAGCAAGGATTGATAAAAGGATCCGCTGCTTGCAAATGTCAGCAGCACTAAAAGCACTATCACAAATATTGTGATACATATTGTGTATTTTTTAAAAAAATCCTGCTTTCTAAATGAAAGAATGAAGGGATGCAGAAGATTACAGTCCAACGCAAGTCTGAGGCTCTAGAGGGAATGGTTGTATTGTTGGTTTGCCTCTTTTAGGAACATGTCCTGTTGTCAGAGAAAGTCATTTTATATGCGACAAAGTGCTTATTGAAATCTGACAATAAAAGCCTGGCATTATCTAAAATTTATTTTAAGCACTGTCCGCTGGCAAGAAAATGTATTCTGCATAAAACAGAGTGCCAGAGAGAGTTTAATTTTGCTTTGGACAGAATTGTGAGCATAGAGGGCCTGTAGTCAGTCAGTCAGTCAGTCTGTCTGTCTGTCAGTCTGTCTGTCCCATTAGTGCAAGCACTACTCTGGGTGGTATAGAGATTAAAATATTCAAACCCCACAATACCAAAAGCAGATTCAAAAACAATATACAAACACACAGCTAATTCAATTAGAAATCTAAATTTATTTATTGGGGGGCAGCGGGAATGGACAACATCCAAAAAATTAAAGGCAGCTAAAAATAATTTAATCTTTGCCAGTTTCCTCAAGGTAAGGGGACTGGTATATCTCTGTTAGCTTTTTTGTTGCAGATACTAGGGGCCAAAACCAAAAATGCATGATTCCTTGTATTCATCTTTTTGGCCTCCTGTTGTGTAGCATGGTTTAAGACAAGCAGGTGGAATCGATAGCTGATTTCTAGAGGAGATGTCCAGACAACTGTTTTGGCCCTAAACTGTTAAGGGCTTAACTGCACATTGAATTGAGTAGAGAAACTGACAGAGAGACAATAAACATGGGCCAAGTCTGGGAATATATGATAAAATATACTAGCCCCAGTAATCCATCCAGAGTAGACACTGCATTTTGGATCTGCTGAAATTTCCACACTGTTTTCAAGGGCAGAATCATTTATTTATTTATTTATTTTGGAGTATTTTTACCCTGCATTTCTCTTGGAAAAGGACCCAAGCGGCTTACAGTAATGAGGGATAATATACAGTTCAGTACAATTAAGACATGTCCAAGTATTGAGAACAGGGAACTGAGGAACATCTTGCAGCATTAAAAGACAACATTACATTAAAGCTACAAGAGAACGCAAGCAGTTAAAAGGAGAGTAAAATTCCATGTAAAGTTATGAGTGGTGGAAACTAACATTGAAAACATAGTGTCAATGTAATCACGCAAGGTTATAAGTGGTTATAAACACAAAGTCTATGTAATCCTATAGATTCATATGCAAAACACATAATAGGTAGTCCATCATTCAGGGAAAGATTGCCTGAAGAGAAAGGTCTTTGCCTGTTTCCGGAAACACATCAGAGATGGGGCTGTCCTAGCCTCTAGTGGGAGGGAGTTCCAGAGTTTGGGCGCCACAGCCGAGAAAACTCTTTCACGTGTTCTCACGTGACATACCTGTGAGGGTGGTGGGATGGAGAGAAAGGCCTATGCTGATTACTTTAACACCCAAGCCGGTTCATACTGTGAGATTCGATCTTTGAGGTATGTAGCTTGGACCCAGGTTGTACAGTGCTTTGTAGGTCAAGGTCAACACCTTGAATTGTCCCCAATTACTGTAGGTCAGCCAGTAGAGCTGCTTTAATTGGAGTATAATGTGATATCTGTATCCCACTCCAGCCAGCAATCTGGCTGCTGCATTTTGGACCTGTTGAAGTTTACTGAGACTTTTCGTCTGTAGCCCCACATAGAGCACGTTATAGTAGTCTAGCCGGGAGGTCACTAGGGCATGTGTCACCGTGGCCAGAGCTGGTTTCTCAAGAAAGGGGTGTAACCAACCTTAATTGTGCAAATGCGTTCCTGGCCACAGCCGTGACCTGGGCATCCAAGCTCAAGGATGAGTCCAAGAGCACCCCAAGCTGCGCACCTTTTTTCAGTTGCAGGGTGACACCATCCAGCACAGGTTGCATCCCTATCTATCTTTCTCACTTTCGACTGACCAAGAGCACCTCTGTCTTGTCTGGGTTTAGTTTCATTTTGGTCATCCTCATCCAGTTCATTACTGCAGCTAAATACTCGTATAAAGTTGAGATAGTAGCTCCCCTAGAATCCAGAGATGATGAGAGGTAGAGCTGGGTATCATCGGTATACTGGTGGCACTTAACCCCGAAAGTCCCAATAATCTCCGCCAGTGGTTTCATACAGATGTTAAATAACATAGGAGACAGAACAGAACCCTGGGGGACACTACGGGTCAGCAGCCGTGGTGTCGAACATGAATAACCTAATACCACTTTCTGCATTCTTTCCTGCACGAAGGACCAGAGCCACTTTAATGCAGTACCCCCAATTTCCATTTTGGAGACATGAGTCAGGAGGATGCCATGGTCTATATCTATAGTGTCAAAAACAGCTGAGAGGTCTAGTAAAACCAAAAGGCACATCGATCCCCTACCCATGGCATTCCAGGTCCTTTGTGCCTTGTGTTTGAAGATCAATTTTCTTTCAAAACCATTTCAGAAACACATGTTCACTCCTTTGAGATTTACCCTCTGGAGAACCTAGGGACAGCCCTTCCAGTATATGAAGTCTACGTCTTGTTTTTTTCTGCCAAGATAATAACTTCTTTAAAAAGAGAAACTGCACATTCATCAAGTCTTTCAGACAATGCTTTGAGAGAGAGAGAGACAATTATATAACAGAGATCAAAGGATACATAGATGACGGAACATTAACTGTACAGGTTGCCTCTCTGAGTTTCTCTCTGTATTTGTGGACATGTGGATGTTTGGGCTACCTCTAGTTTCCTCCTCCAAGCCATCGTCAGCTCTACCTTAGGCAGTGATGATCTTTCGATACCTTCTTGAAAGCCTAGGCCTACTGGATGCCTACCCTGCAAATACATCAATGGAGGAAGGATTCCTCAAGCCAGTGCACAATAAGCAAACACATCTGATGAAAGACAGAGAAGCAGCTGGGAAGATTTTATACTTAAACATATTTACAAGGTCAAGGTGGCAGCAGCACAAGGATGGTTGGTATAAAGCCTAGTTTGTCAAGCAAGACCCCTAAGATCCGCTGGCCACTTAAATTCGGACCAGAGATCTTGGGGGCTTGTCGCTGTTCCTGTGTTCCCACCCCCTCTGCACTCGTGTCTGCTGTCTGCTGAGGGGATGGAGAAAAAAAGGAAGAAAAGAATGCAGGCTCACCTCCTTTAGCAGCATTCCAGTCTCTTAGTATCTCTTAAAGGGGTGGGGGGCAAAACAACAACAAACAGAAGCGAGGAGAGCCTGGCACTCACTACGTTACATCCGCATCAGGAATTTTTCACCCCTGGAGAGCAGGTACTTGAAAAGTGCTCTGGGACGCGCTTAGGTGGGCGTGGTTGCACTTAATTTTTTGTAAACTCCGGAGCTGGTGAGGAAATAATTTTAAGCTCCGGATCTGGGAGCCATTTGCCGCGGATTTTAGGGGTCGTGTGAAAAGGCCCAAGGAAGCAGTTGAAAGAACAAAAAAATCTAAATGGCGCTGTACATCTAAAGCAAAGACTTCCAGCAAAGGAAGATCCTAACATTGTGGAATATGCAACAGAGGAAGAGAGGATATAAATGTTGATTATCAAAGAAAACTTGTTTGTTTCTGTGATTTAAAGAGACCATTGCCTTAACAGTCAAGTAAGGAAACAAAGCAAGGTCTGATAGCAATAAAGAAGGGGCATGATAGCATTATCTTCCACTGAGGCAGAATATGTACCAATTTGTGAAGTATGCAAGTAATATAGTAAGTAGTAACCAGGTGTTAGCAGATTTTGGCACCACCAACATTCGTTTTAATTTTTAGCCTGGCTGCAACTTCGCCCTTACACACATCCAACTCCCCTTCCCATGTGAGTTTCACAGGAACAGAATCAAAGGCACTGAAAACAGCCACTGTTGTTGTGAGGGGAAGAGGAGCCCTGCACGGAGGGAGGTGCAGGTGTGCACCTTAGAGGGAAACTTGGACATAACTGATCTGGAGCCCATGAAGATACTTGGAAACCATCAAGGATGTACAAAACTCACACTGGCATATGTGGTGTAATGCACAAAGCTTACTGACGTGAAGCAACACTTTGTGAGAGATTTGCACAGCAAGCGTTTTCTAGATTTGAAGAAATGCCTGCCGGAAGAGGTGACAGTTGATGCATCCAGCAAACCATTGGAAAAGATCCAACACATTAAGCTGTGAGACAAGATAAAACTTGTAGACCAAGTGCAAACTTGAGAAGGGACTGCAACCAAGGTTACACTCAAGAAGATACACGTCTATGCATGGGGAAGAGCAGAGAGATTTCCTAGACTGCTCTTAATCGGCTCTGTGCTAATCTTCCTTCCCCACCCCTTTTCACAGCTTCTTCTTGTTCCTCCAAAGAGAAGACATCATTACTTTGTTTTCTAGAGATAAAAGGGGCAGTCATGTTTCTCAACGTTTCCTATTTAGTTTGTTAGAACTAAGACGTCTATCGCATTTCTTACAAGTGTTTGTTTAATAAACTTTCCTAACTGCAGGTTCCTTCCTAAAAATTCAAGGTATCAAGACGTTTTAATGGACTTATTTCTGACATCTCCTTAAAACATATCAGGCCAAAAAATAAAAACAAAAAAGAGAAGGTGGCAGCTTAAAAATTAAATGATGTATTTTAGTTTTTGCTCTCCTAGACCTACAAGTAGGACTACGCCAGCTCCTTAAAGAGGATTCTGAACCGACAACGATCTCATTTTGGAACAAAAGGAATCTGCTTGTGGCTCTTGTCGCTACACATAAGAAACTTTGGTCTTCCTCCCGCAAACGATTCATCCGGACCCGTTTTTCCGCGCGCCTGTTTTGCTTCGGAAGCAGGCCACGCCCAGGCCAGGGAGAAAGGCGCCACGAGCTTCAAAGGGCAGCGGCGGCTCGGGAGGAGGAGGAGGAGGGGGAGGAGATGCCACCCCGCCTTTTTTTTAACCAAGTCGACTCGGGAGAGGTTTGGCCCGCGCGGGATGCCGTAGCAGCCGAAGGCAAAGGGAAAGCGTTGATTGGTGACCTGTAAAGTCCATCATTCTTCCTCCCAGAGACCGCCCGAGGTCGGTCGTTAACTAAGGCGAAGAGGCGCGGGTGAGGGTGAGTCGGGGAGGTGGTGGCGGGGGGAGCGGTGGCGGTTGGGCGCACGTTGCGTTGGCGGAACGTTCCGGCCGGCGGCGGTTGCGCGGAGGGCGAGACCTTGTGTGACTCCCTGGAAGGGCCACTTTCGGCCTGACAGTCACCCCCTCCCATACATACACACACGCACGCACTCCTCAGCCGCCTCTCCTTGGCAGGCTCGCAGTGAACGTCCGCCGCCGCCGCCATTCCCAATTCGACGCCCTGAGGGGGAGGAGAGTCAAGCGAGGCCATGCCGCCCAAGCCGGGCCGCCTCTCTCTCCGCCCACGGTTCGCGGGGCTCGTGTGGAAGGCGTCAAAGCAGCCCTCCCGGGAGCGGCGTCCGTTTACGGCCCCGCCACGAGGTGTGCACGCACGTTGCACAGATCGGTTCATTTTCTAGATTAAAACTAAACAGCAGGAAATAAAAAATGTACAAAACCAGGAGAGCTTGATGCCGTTAATCGACCGTTAAGTGCATAAAACAAACGGAGCAGGTCATAAAGAGTGAGGTTTCCCTGATCATTCGTCTCCCTCAAGGCTGTGCATCGGATTCTTGTGGTTCCAATTTACGTGCTGTTATTAATATCCCGCCTGGAGTAGGAACTGGCAAGCCACTCCAGTATTACTGCCATGAAAACGCCATGGACATGGGGTCACGAATTTATTATTTTTGGGAGTATTTTTACCCCGTCTTTCTCCTTGGAAAAGGACCCCAGGCGGCTGACAGTAATGAGGGATAATGTACAGTCCAGTGCAGTTAAGGCATGTTCAAGTATTGAGAACAGGGAACTGAGGGACATCTGACAGCATTAAAAGACAACATTGCATTAAAGCTACAAGAGAGTGTGAGCAGTTAAAAGGAGAGTAGCATATCCGATCTCGCCTGATTCGGCCCTGTTTAGTACTTGGATGGGAGACCACCAAGGAATACCAGGTGCTGTAGGTGCCTCAAATAGGAACTGGCAAACCACTCCAGTATTCCTGCCAAGAAAACTCCATGGATATGGGGTCACGAAGAGTCGGTCACGACTGTAATGACGCAACACACACAAAGTTCCCTGTAAAGTTATGAGTGATGGAAACTAACATTGAAAACATAGTGTCAATGTAATCACATAAGGTTGTAAAAAGTGGGTTGAGCCATGTGACCAGAAAAACAAATTCAAAAGTAGGCTTTGCTTACATTTTTTGTTTTAGTTGTGACCAATAAAGGTATCACCTAACCTACTTTTGAATTTGTTTTTCTGGTCACACGGCTCAACCCACATTTTTAAGGTAAATTTGCTTCTTTTTAATCTGGCCCTTATTGATTATTCCTAGTGAGTTTTGCTAAATTTTTCCCTACTCTCAAATGGAAAACATTGGTTTTTGTACCACCTTCTCCCCCTCCCCACTTCCTCAGGCTAGCAGGAACTAAGCTGCTTTGTTTGATAAGGTCTGAAACCTTATCCAGGACTTTGAAGCACTGACTCCTGATACCATCATCTGGTGTATTCCATCTCACCAAAAAGATTCTCAGAGCCTGATAGGCTACATCCTCTCCATCAAGATTGCATTTTGGGTACGATGCTTTGATAAAGATAGCTTATTGCTATCGAAAGCTTAGCTTACATTTTTTATTTAGTAGTGACTACTTTTGAATAAGGTTATAAGTAGTTATAAACACAAAGTCTATGTGATCCTATAGATTCATATAAAAGACACATAATTGGTAATCCATCATTCAGGAAAAGCTTGCCTGAAAAGAAAGGTCTTTGCCTGTTTCCAGAAGGACAACAGAGATGAGGCAGTCCTGGCCTCTAGTGGGAGCGAGTTCCAGAGTCTGGGCGCCACATACATGAAGACCCTTTAATGGGTTCCCACGTGACGTACCTGTGAGGGTGGTGGGATGGAGAGAAAGGCCTCTCCTGATTACCCTAGCACCCGACTCGGCTCATACTGTGAGATTTGATCTTTGAGGTAGCTAGGACCCAGGTCATACAGTGCCTTGGTAGATCAAGGTTTGCACCTTGAATTGTGCCCGATAGCTGATTGGCAGCCAGTGGATCTGCTTTAATAGGGGTGTAATGTGATATCTGTACTTTGCCCCAGTCAGTAACTTGGCAGCTACATTTTGGACCCGTTGAAGTTTCCTGAGACTTTTCATTAGTAGCCCCACTTAGAGCGCATTACAGCAGTCTAGCCAGGACATCACAAAGAGTGGGTCACAATTCTAACGACACAACAGCAACAATTATCCCAGATATACATGACCGATGATGTTGGAGCCAGTTTGCTTCAAAGATGGAGATGGTGCTGCCTGCAAGGAATTTTCAGGTTCTTAAACTCGCTGTTTGAAATATATGGCCCGTCTCTTTAAAAACTATGCATCAAGTTCTTGTGGGGAGTTATAACTTATGTCCTGTTATTGAGGTCGCATATTCACATGGCTGATGATGCTGAAGCCACGTTCACTTCTTGGAGACAGACAGGTTACAAGTGGAGGTCAAAAATAGGCATATGTTTAGAAGAGGAGTAGTTTCTCAAGTGGCATATTTGGTGGAAGTAACTATAGTTCACATTGCTATTCTCGTATCAGGCAAAATTTAAAGAAACAAAAGACAAAAACAGGCGTCTTAAAGACTTATGAGTTTTTGTGGTCAAATCCACTTTGCCATACATACAGAAAAAAAACACACACGCACCAACACCAATGCTTAAGCAGCCTTTACAACTGCCCTCCAACTTCCTGCCTCTAACAAGACTCCTGCCCTGGCTGCAACATCATCTAGCCATGGACTTCGAGAACATCATCTAACCAAGGACTTTAAAAGTAACCTCCTGGTAAAGCACATCTTTTACCATGTCTGAACTTCTGGGACCTGCTTTGAAGAAGGGTGATTTACACTCGAAAGTTTGCAGTGTTCTTTGTTTTTTTTTATTAGTGGCCTATAAAGGTATCGCCTGTAACCTATTTTTGCAATTATATCTTGTTTAGAAGCAGATCTAATAAATTAGTCCTGTGCTACAACTTTGTTGATTCTATTCCATGTGTTTGGATTCAACCCACCAGTCACTAAAGAAAGATGTAAATATTGATGTCATAGAATGATTGTACCTATCTACATCTTAAGTTAGCAATTTAATGTGTTAGGTATGAATTCATATATAAAAGCTCTCTGGAGTCATCAGCCCTGAAATTCAGTGGAAAAACTATATAAAACAAATGCCAGTGCTGAAGTCTTCTGGTATTTTTAAGTACATTACTTGTAATTACAGTACTTAAGTAATTGTAAGTAATGATTTGTGAGAAATAGATGTCTCAACTACACACATTCTGCATTAAAAAAAATCAGATTCTTGGTTGTTTCATGTAATGGTTGTAGACCTGTTTTAAAGTCTTTTTTTTTCAAAAAAGATGTTATGCTTTGTCTTTGATAGTTATTTATTTCCCCAGAGAATACATGTTAGAGTCACCACACAGTGTCTGTACGTTGAGCATTTGTTTGCGATCACTTTTGAGTTCTGTCTTTAACACGTTTTCCTATTTCTGTTTCCTCATGTAGGTTTTGAAATCTGGAAAAATGAGCCTACGGAAACAAACCCCAAGTGATTTCTTGAAACAAATAATAGGAAGGCCAGTTGTTGTAAAGTTAAATTCTGGAGTTGATTATCGAGGTGAGTTTTTCCTGTATCATTTTCCTGTTTCTTGATAAATGTATGTGATTTTTTTTCTTTTAATGAGAATAGTGTTGATAATGACAGGACATTCTGGAGGTTACAATAGTACTGTAAGCCAAGAGACAGTGGGGTGGCATGTAACAACAAAATGGTCTACATGCCCTCATTCTTTGTAATACGATTTTGTAATACGATTTAACAAAGAAGTGGGCAGAACTTGTGCATACCTTTTTGGAAGAAGATTTCTTGTTTGAGGAAGACCACTTAATGTTTGATGAACACAGATCAGAGGGACGGAATACAAAAAAATGTATGGAATTAAAGAATAAAAAGTTTTCACCAGGGAAGAAGAGGAAAAATACACTTTTTCAGTTAGGGATTATAGTATAATAAAACCTTAAAACTACTGATGTAACATAACTTTAACAATGTTTTAATACTCATAGACATTATTTAATTAAAATGTTATACAGAAACATGTACTTTGTATTGCTGCAGATTGCCAGACTACAGGTGCTTGTTATTTGGGGGGGGGAGGGGAATAGGGTACTTGCTTACCTCCACCCCACAGTAGCAATACCTGATTGCTACCTCCTGTTAATAAGCTAAATGTGATATATCTATTCCATAGCCATGGATGTTTATTGCAAATTGTTAAGGTACAGTATTTTCAAAATAATCCATAAATGAAGGAATAGCAGTTTCAGCTTTCAAAGAAGAAGCAGTTGATCTATTGGTAAAGCATTCTACCGCACTTGCTTTTTATTTCATATACAGATTGATAGTTGGTTATTTAATGATAGTGTCTTGATACCGTAGTTGTGGGATGATAGCAACTGACCTGCATTTCTACAAACGGTTCTATTTGTCCTGATCTCTCCACCATCACATCATGATGCATTAATATACACTTTTGACACAATATTGGATTAGGAAAATGTGGTCTTTGTTCTGTTTTTCTAGGTGTGCTGGCGTGTTTGGATGGATACATGAATATAGCTCTGGAACAGACAGAGGAATATGTGAATGGACAACTGAAGAATAAATATGGAGATGCTTTCATCAGAGGAAACAATGGTAACTATGCTGAACTAGAAAATACTTGATTTTGTCTTATTATTCCAAATTCCAAATATTTCAAAGAACCAACATGTGAAGAATTCACATTGGCATCTGCTCCGCTTGTGGTGAAATAGGTTTAATAAGGATGCTTCCGTGGAAATCCTATACTGAATGACATGGGGCCCAATCCTTTTCTCTCATGATGTATTCCACCCCAAATCTTCAGGCACACGTGAGAGGTCTTTGGGGAAGGCTAGGGTCATAGTTCAGCTTCTGTAAGGGGTTGCCAGAAGGGAACAATTAAAGCAAATCACATTCACAGAGGACAGCCAAGAAACGGACTGAAGGCTATGTGGAAATCATAGGAATTAATGTCATGTCACGCACTGAGGAGGAAAACGCCACTCATATTAAAAATTATATTTTGTTTTATTATTCACATTTTAAAAGTTTATCTTGTTATTCGAACAGTTGGTCTTCTCCCTATCCCAGCCCTGGCTATGTGGTAGCATTAATTTTCCATTAGTACTGTAAGAGTCATGTGGAAGTTAGCACCAGTTTTTCAATCCTGGAAATGCAAAGAGTAGAATAACTACCCTGTGCTTCTTCCTACTCATTTATTTTTGGTTAGTGATAAGACAAGAAAAATAAAATACTTCATAGTACATTTGTACTAAATTGGCACAGTGGAGCAGAGAGTACAAGAATTGACCTGACAGCATGCTGTTATTATTTCTGTTTCTCATTCAGTAAGATAGAACAAAAACAAACAGAAAACTTGCATTGAATGAGTTCTGTGGTATTTTCTCATCTTGGAATTCAATTGACAATTACAATTAAGATTAATTGAAGCAATCTTAAGGTCAGGGTTAGAGGGTGAGTTTCGCATTCACTTCTGCTGTTTCCAAACCCCTCATTCTAGCATGTATCTGAATGGCCTATCAACCATGGGTTATCATGTTTGCTTGTGAGCATCATTGTTAGCTGCAAATTGGCGCACAATTTATTTTCCGCAACACATTACATTGACTAGAACAAAAAAGTACCCAGTGGCAAGAAGTGGTGGATTACTTTTGATCATGCTTGTCCCAAGAATGTTCAGCTATAACAAAAAAAAATAAAACCTGTACAAAACAAGTTTGCAGATGTTGTTAGAGCTGTTCAGTTGACTAGAAACTTAGGTCTGGTTCTGTGTGAATTCTCCAAAAAAGCATGAGTTACAGACACTAAAATGCTTCATCTTGTAATTGGGGAATTTCATTGATTAGTTGGTGCCAGATTATATGCTTTTTTATATTAAAATTGAGTGTTTCATAGCATTAACATTTTATATTCCTAAACCTGCCAGTACATGTATTTTAGAAGCTCAAACAGAAGGAAATGAGACACCAGTTTTGTACAAACATTTTAAAAGGTGATATGGTGCTGTAATAGGTTTTATAGCAGTTCTTATGTAAGATTGCAGATCATTTTTTAAAAGTTTAACTTGCTTTTTAAGTTTCACTTTTCTTATATATCTTTTAGTGAATAGTTTTGGCAGTAATGAACAGTTTGTAGACTGAAGTTGGCATAATAGCTTTTGTCTTGTCATATGATACTGGATTTCTCTAAAGCATCCTAATTGGGTTTTTTTGTCTCCTTTAAACAGTTTTGTATATAAGCACACAGAAGAGAAGAATGTGAGCCTACCTGAAGATGGAATATTTTGTACTGCAACTTTTATTTCTTAAAATTGTTTTGGTTTTTTTTGCTGAACATTTCCGTAAACAAGGCTGTTATCGTGTGATGTAAAGTTGTGTCACCTGTATAGAAGAGTGGATATCTTTTAATACGTAAAAAAAGTTGAACATTTTCTCAGTTTCAAATATTTTTGTTATAGTTTGAAAAGAAATAAAAATGGAACTAATTGTAAACAACATGTGGAATTCTCATACATAGTTTGGGAGATAGCACTGCACTGAAGGCTTTCTTGAACTTCTAAACTGAAAATATCATTTTCAAGGATTTTGAATGATGAGGAAGGTGGTAAAAACTACACCTCCCATTTTCAAAATGAGCACACTAATTTCTTCATCTGTCATACCAGTGAAATTTGTTCAGTTGCTGACTGAAAATAGGCAACAAAATATTGACTTTATGGTGCAAAGAAGACAATTGAACCAAAGATGTTGGTTGGAGGTAGTATTGGTCCATCTAGAAGTAATCACCACTGAAGATAAGCTTTTTTGTTTGCTTGCCAGTGCTCCATACCCCAGTAACTCTTCATTCTAATTTATGTTAATGTTGCTTTTTGTTCCCTTCTCATTAAGAGCCTGAGAAGTTTCATGAACCTGTGCGGTGCTGTTATAATTCACAATGCAAGACATAACAGCTAATGTAAAATTCAGCAGCTTGAACCCTTGCATATGTTTTCTTCTGTTTTTCAAATATAGATAAGGAAAGAAAAAGATCAGATTCCTAGCTGACACATTTCAGTGTAAGCAAGAACATAAATTCATATGATTTACTATAAGACAAATAATAATACTCTTTATAGAGCATTTGCTACATTTTCATCTTGCAGAGCTATTAATCATCCTTTTGACCATGCATCAAAGCAAAAAAAAAAAAAAAAGCTTGAATATTAAGTAAAAACCCAGTTGTTGCAAACTCGCTATGTCAACACTAACTAAATCTAATTGTTAGTTCCGCTAGAGCAGATTGTTTGAATAAATTTTCAGTGGCATATCAGCACATATATAAATCCCATTGGGTCAATGGGTCTTCTCTAGTTTGGATTAGTAATTAGATTTAGGCCTGTCTATGTAAACAATTAAATTTAAAAAAAATAATTACTGGGTGGGCAACAACAAAAACCGCCCACATGTAGTGAGGAAGACATATTTCTTCACCTTAAAATACATCCATGCTACATGCATGCTCGGCACTAATTCCCATTGAACTTTATAGGACCTATGTTGCATAGAATATGTATAGGTTTGTGTTGTTAGGGCAGGTAAACTAAAACAGAAGAGGACCATAATATAAGTTTAAATTCTTTTCATGTTGAGCTTTTTTAAAAAAAAAAAAAACCACAGCTAGTGTTATTTTGTTTGTGCTGCTGTTATTTGAATAATTTAATCCTGACCTAATGTTACCTGTATCGTGCATGAATGAGCGCTAACAATTGTGTGAATACAACATTGTTCCATCACTTCAAAAACCAAAAGACTTTTAATAAACATAGGAAATAGCAAGACTTGATCTAATAATCATTAACTGATTCACTTGAAATATTTCATATGTTTCGCCCTGCATACAAACAGAACATCATTTTAGAGTATGTTTCAATTTATAACCTTGACAAGAGCTTGGCAAAGGTCTGTAAAAACCGAAATCACATGTTTGTCTTATTCCCTTATTTAAGAAAAGGGAAAAAATGGTTATTGTTTTGTTAGGGTGTTTTGGCAAAGAGTTTGTGGTGGAAAAATGTATATGGCTAACAAGGTTACTGTAGGGCCTTCATCTCCTAAAAATGGCCCTTGGAGAGAGCTAACAAGTTTGTAAACATCTGTAACAAATCTGTTGATAGAATGTTTCTTCCAAGTACATCCCCCACCCCCTCTCCATGTCACAATTATCTTATCCCAGTTGTTCAGTCTTCTCACAAGTATTAAAAAGAGTTTGTTTCAAAAGTCATGACACGGATATATGTCAGCACTGCATTGCATGCACAGTCAAAGAGAGCAGCAGTGGATTCTCATTCCCATCTCCATTGCAGTGTGATTAGTGGAGGTGCAGAGTCAGCAACCAACTATAGTGTGAATGTAGGTAATATTGCATGTGTTACAGTACATTAAAAGTGTTCTGATGGTAAAATTCATGGTCAGGTTTGGTGAGTTTACGGTTGAGCAGTAGGGGTGGTTTGCTTGAATTCTTAGGAGGAATGGAGGTTTTGTCCAGAGAAAGGAAGTAAACAAAAGACTTAATTCTATACGCTTAGAGAGGGTACTAATTTGATTACATTTTCACTCCTTGCCTTAAGGCTTTTTGTAAACTAAAGGAGGAGATAAAAAGGAAAAGAAAAGAAAGTTATCAACATCTGCATTTTAGATTACTCTGTGTAGGTATCAATAGAGAGATAATTTATGTTTGTTAACTTTTCAGGATCATTACAGTAGACCTCTCGTCCTCATTATTATTAGAAGATCCTAACTAATTCTTCAAAGTGATCAGTCTGTTTATATTCCTGCTTAAAACATTTAAAAGCCAAATAGAACAGCATTCTGAGACTACGCATTTAAAATGTCAACTTAATGAACTTGAAATATGTTGAGATCTTACTTGGAGGCCTTGCTGCCTTCATTACAACACTTACATACGGTTGTTCGTGTTGAAGGACAGGGACTTTTCTCTGATGGCATCAAACCTGTGAAACCTACTGGGAGAAGACTGCTTTACTACCTTACTGATGCTTAAATGCCAGACCAAAGATGGCTGTCTTGCAGAGAAGTGAGTGACAATAATTAACGCCTCGTGTTTCTACTGTGCTCGCCACTGTAGTACTTCAAATTTTAAAAAAATAATACTGTTTTAATTTTTTTTAATAATGTTTTGCCAGCCCCTTTGGTCATGCTTGCTTGTAGACGCAACAGAAACCTCCATTGGAGTTCTGCTTTTCTAAGTATCCAACAGGATGCAAACCAAAATGACACATACTTATTCCCCAATTTCCATTGCAGATTACGGCTTTTGTTCTAACATTCTCATCCAAGCCCAGGAAATGAACTTTTCTGGACATGCTCCCTGGTGTGCAGAAAGAAGCTATTCTGTCTTTGTTCCATAAGTCTCAGACTGGATTGAGGGTGGGGTAAAACAACTGTCTTCTCCCTAAGGCTTTTTTAAAAAGAATCTCCAGATTCCATGGACTTTTAATTGCTTTAACTTAAATAGCACCACTGGGAGCTTACTTACAAGTAAATTTCTTGTACAAGATAGGATCATACGTTCTGTTTTTCCACAAACTTGGTCCGGCTCCCTTTCATTCTCTTTTTAATAGGTAGCATGTGAAGAAAACTAACTAACATGATTAAATCTGGATTTGAGCAGTGAGAAAGTTCCTGTAGGTATTAAGTATTAGCGGTAACAGCTGCTGCGCTTGCCATTAGTGGAGAAGGCAAGGACTTTTTTTTCTTGAACGGATGTTTTCATGCCATGCCGAAGAAGAAAAGTACCGAGCGTCCTGAAGAAATGTGTTCCAAGGTAAGTGGCGGGTAACTAACAAAACGGAGGTATGATACTGAGGGGAGATTTTGAAAGGCAAAATTAAACTTGTAAAAAGGGAGGAAGTGGGAGATGAATTCTAGAACACTTGATAAGTCAAATAATTGAAAGTTTAGAAATATTTAATTTTGGAGGGGGGGACCACCCAGATTAGCCCAGTAGCTAGATGGGCGATATAGAAACCTAATAAATAAATAAGTTTTGTAAAATGGGTAATATTGAAAGCTGGCCATTTCATTGTCAAAACCTGGTATTACTTCTGGACCTGGCTTTGTAGAGGATATGTCCTCTACAAAACCTAAATGGCTGCAGAAATTAATTTGGAGAATTAGCATTGGTCCAAACATCAGTCTTGGTCCATCTGGTCCTCACTTGAAAGAAAAGAAACCATTCCCTATTTTGTGACCTGGTTGGCTCCACAGACACATTTTTGGGTATGCAGAAGATTTAAGGAATTAGAAGATAGCATAATTTATATAGCAAATGGCTGTAAGTATCTAGAGGTGATTGATGGGGGTGGCTATAAAAATATGGACATAGTAGAAAATTTGTTTGGCTGATAGGCAGGCCTAGCTTTTTAAAAAGTGGTTTCCAGGAGGTGAGGACTGAATATTGTTTTCTTTCAAGAGATGCATTAGCTGGGTTAACATTCTCAGTACCATTAACCATCAGGGAGTCTGGAAATAGTCCCTAGAAGTCTCGGGCTGCCCATTGCCAGCTCACATTTTTGCAATGCAGCCACAGAGTCAGACAGTATATGTACTGCCTACTTACTGTCGGCCAGAAGTACATTGGCACAGCATTTTAGGTCATAACCTTGCCATGATGTCTGTCTGATTTTTTAAAAAAGCTGTTCCAGAATAAGTGAAAGCCTGCTTTGTTCTCAAAATGTCTTATTTTTGTGAACTAACCAGGGCAATGCTACATGGATGATTAAACTGTCCTTTCCAGCAGTCTAAACCTTTTAAAACCTTGGGTTTCAATTGAACCTGGAATTCAAAGGTGTCACTGCTGTCACTTCATACATGCTGCATATTTTTATGTGGAGGTTGTTACTGCCTTTCCAGTCTAAATTGTCTTGTTTCCTGACAGATGGTGGAGGAGATGAAAGTGCAGGCGCTGTCTGTTGTGTGGACATTTACAACCCTATGCTTGGTTTCATACTCTGCAGCATTTTCCCATGGTGCCAGTCTTTCAGCATGTACTGATATGAGGCCCAAACATATTAGGGCTCATCTTCAGAATCCACAAAATAACTATATTACCATCCATACCAATAGGTCCTTTTTTCCAGGTGACAAGGTACCAGGTAAGAAGTAATTGCAGTTTTGGCAGGCGGGCAGAGCAGAAGGCTGTGTATCAATTTATTTCAAAGCCAAAGAGTAGAGCTGTTTAACTTTTTGCTCTCTAACTGTGCTGAACTGAAACTCCTATTATCCCACCCTAGTGGGATCTATAGGCCAACACAACTAGCAGGAACAAGGTAAGGAATGCCCACTGTACACTGTGCATTGAACGCTTCTTTCAATGCCCACTGTACACTGTGCATTGAACGCTTCTTTCAATGCCCACTGTACACTGTGCATTGAACGCTTCATGCTTACCTTACTGGGAAACATAATGCTTTCAGCTGTAGAAGACAGGCTGCACATGGCAAAGTTCCCCTTGCTTTCCAAATACTGTATAGGTGGTCAGAATTAACAGAATGGGCCAAGGAATGAATACAGCAGACCTGTAATAGGCTACCCTCTCCCACTCGCTCTGGCCTGAATCATGAATGCAAGGTCCCTAGGAAAAAGGAAAAGAAAAATCTAGTGTTCCCCCCAAATGAAGAGAGAATCCATATGAATCATTTTCATATTATGTCCTTTATATTTTGGTGCCCTGGGGCAAAGTCCCAGTAGCTCCACCCTGCTTACAGGCCTGATAAACAGATGTAGCAGCCATGGCAACAGTCCATTTGTTTCCTTACAAGCAATGATTGGACGTTAAGAAAGAGAGCCATGATGCAGGTGATAAGCCGGGGCCACAATACTTGATTGGGCCATCATGGCCCACAGTTTTCTCTAACAGCCAGAGAGGCTTGAATTTCTTAGTTCCTGTTCAGCTAACAGAGAAGTCCCATTTGTTTCTATCCTATGCTTATCGTTTGGGTTAGTAGGTCTCAAGGGGCAGACCGAATCCCAGGGCATCATTGCCCTACTTTGGATCTCCCAGATGAGTAACAAATCTTAGCACAGATGGCTCTGATTCGTATAAGAGAAAGTTGGATGTTTAAAAATCTGTTTTGTAGTTTTTATATACAGTAATGCTTTTAAATATTTGTCAGTGTTTTAACAATTTAATTAGAAAGGTTTTGATCATTTTTGGATTCAAACTGGAGATGGCCACAAAGCACTTTGTTGCGCTTCAGCCCAATTTGTAGCACAGCAGCTGTGTGTTCCTGTCCCCCATCTCCATCCCTGGCTCATTCACTCACCCACCTCCCCATGCTAGCTGGATTGTCCTGCATATCTGGCTGGCCAGTCTGGGCAGGAGCCTGGGCTTCCCTGCCCCACCTTCCCCGGCAGTCAGCCACTCAGACAAGGAGTCAGAATGGGGATTCTCCGTATATAGATGTCCAGTGGAAGCAGGGCAGGCTTCTGCATGGACTGGGGGATCACATGATGGGGAGACACACATCAGTGCAACACTCTGATTTGAGTAACGCATCTGAAAAAACCAGGAAAGAGATAATGAGACAGGGGAGTGAGATAGGGAATGTATGTACTGAGCCATGTGGAGAAAAGTAGGGAATAGTTTGCTAGCATTGCAATTCATGAGCTTTCTTGTTCCAATAGTACTAGCAGCAGCAGTACAAGCCCCAGGGGGGAAATCCCTGGCACTGAGGCTTCCACAAACCCCAGCAGCAACACAGAGCCTGAATAAACTCTGGGACTGGAGGATTGTAGCAGTTAAAATAGGGAAAAATGTTTCTTAGGTTTGGCACATCTATTCACTGTACAGTTAAGAATTCCAGTTGTTCAGAATTCCTGAACATGTAGAGAACCTCATAGGCAGAAGGCTTGACATGTGGAGGGCAGTTTAGTAACCTAGTATCTATTTGGGCATTAAAACACAAACAAGCAGTAAAGCTATACATAATGCGGATAAACTAATGGCATATCCCGGAAAGTTAGAGTAGGGTTTGGGAAGTACTGCTGAACAGGCCATAGCATGTTGATTTTGAAGGGTGGGCCTAGGTATCTTGAATCCAAGTATTTAAACCTCTGCTTCTTTGGGGTTAAAATGGAAAACAGCATAGCTATAAAATTTTACTAGTGTACTCAAATTATAAAATGGGTCATTTCCCCCTAATCTTTCCCTCTAAAAATGCAAGATAGAAAAAGTTAATCTTCTCTGTAAGTGCTTAATAATTCTATGATATTATGATACATATAAGCAAGGTTAATATGCTTGGTTTGAAGTTTAAGCTTCATGTACTTAAATCTGAAGTTCATAAACATGGAAGTGGCAGAAGATTGATTTCCTGAATCAGTAGCATCAGGCTGGCTGGTCCTTAGTAGAGAGCAGCTAATCCACACAGGGAGAGGTAGGTGGAAGTATGCCATGATAGCAAGTGAGATGACACCAAGAAAGAGAGAGAAGTCCATAATGACTCCTATGGAGACATACCAATTTGCACTTAAATTTATGGAAATTCTCTCTTTTAAAAAGACTTGCTACATTTGTATCTTTAAGTCATTACCAAAGCAGTGTGTTATACAGGCCATGGGCAGGCTAAATCAAAGATGGTTGGGGAGAGATTAAGCAGGAGGCATATGTTCAAACAAAGCAAAATCCTGAATTGACTTCCAGTTTTTTCCATGTCCTCTCTTCTGTACCTTCACGATGGAAAAGAGGGAGGTAAGATTGCAGTTGAGGTCTTTTTTCATCCTGTTTTTTCTGACCTACCTTTTAAAAAAACCTGATGGAGAAATAGCGCTTCAACTCTGCACTGAACAACCTAGTTGAGAGTTAGCTACATGTGTGGGAATTTGGTTTAAGAAATACAAAGAGTTAAGGAAGTAGGGTCCTCGTATGGAGATTAGAACCCCTTGGCATGTTATGTGGGATTTAGATTTAATAGTGGAGACATTGGCGAGATGGAGGTAATAAAAAAGCTCTCAGAGGTCATTGGACTGCAACTCCCAGCATCTTACATATTGCCTATGCTGGTGCTGGCTAATGGAAGTTGTAGTACAGTGTCATCAGATGGGCTGCATTTGTCCACCCTTGCATTAGGTTTATCCATCATTCTTGCTCTGGCTTTGATTAACCAGTTAACCAAGGGGAAAAAATTATAATTGGAAAATGCAGTGTCAGTCAACTTTTCCATGATGGATGTTTATCCAAAATTCTACAGTGCAGAAACTAAAATGTCCTTCCAAAGGCTTATATATGTATCTGTACATATTTCTCTTTGTTTCCAGTCACAGTTCGGAGCACACGTGACTTCATGGGCTTTATGCTTCAAGCTCGCAGGGTGTCAAATGACCAAATTGCTGGCACTTTTGTGTATATTCCTCCTGGCTCCAAACTACTGACTTGTTTTGAAGACGGTGACACTGTGACCCATTCGGACAAGTCACTGAAGAGAAACTTGTCCTTTGTGTGGAAAGCACCAGATCAGCCCATTGGGGACGTCAGGTTCTTGTAAGAATCTTTTGATTGCTAGTTCCCCCCCCCAATTCAATTCAATATAAAGTTTATTGTCTTGGCTACAAGCTATCACAATCAAAGATTACAGAAAAGATAAACAGGTAAAACAATCATAACATAGAATGAAATTAAAAAAAATAGAAAAAAGGAAGCCAAATAAATAGAGATCTCTGGAGTTGACCTCTCTTGCCAGAGAGGAGGGGGTAGAAGAGAGCATTGATACCACCTCATATCAGAGAGTCCCCTACACAGCTCACCACAATTGTACTCAGAAAGTGGCACAATTTTTTCTAGCAGCTTTGGCAAACCTAGCAACTCTATAGGTGTTGTAAGGGTCACAGTCTGAAAACAGCCTGCCCACTTTAGCCAGGGAACTCGCCGCCTGCAAAGGGGCCAAGATGTTTCCTAGAAGATTGGCTCTTGGGTTATGGTAGAGTTGGCAATTTAATAGATTATGAGCCACGTCCTCTATCTCCCCTGCACCACAAATACAAAGTCTTAGATGTCTGGGTACATTTGTGTACCTTCCATCCATGCTAGTTTTGATGTGTCTACCCCATGGAGATCTTCTCATAAGGCAGCCCATAGAAGCTCCTTGTAGTATTGACTGTGAAACAGAGTAAGGTATGATTTCTTTATACAGAAACCACAGTTCGGCTAGCTTCTGGTGTACACACCTATAGGCTATTGACCTGATCATAGTCATCTATAAATGAAGCTTAATGAATTGGGAATTAACTCCAGTTTAACATGGCACAGGCTTATACCAGTGCTAATAAGGGGCAGAGTGTGGACAGATTGTGTTTTGGATTACAGTTCCCAGGACCCTCCAGCCAACATGGCTAGTGGTTATATAATAGCAGGATTGTAGGAGTTGTAGTGCTAAAAAGGAATTTTTCCAAGTTGTGGCATTTTCTTCGGTTGTGCTGTATCATTGTCCCACCATTCAAAGAGCTCTTAGGTTCCCAATTGTTTGTCTTTCCATATGCATGCCTGGTAAATAATTTGGTGCAACACAATCCCCTTATATAACCATAGCAATAATAATATAAAGCCAAAATCATTTAATTATAGAAAATAACATATTTGGAAAAAAGTTTTTCTTGCAGGTGCACATTTGTAGAAAGAGAGCAAAATTAATGAGTAGGGGAAATTGAACAATACCAGGAAGGTTTTTTTTTTGAAAAATAAACAGTTAAAATCATATGTACTAGCAAGTAAAGGGCATGTAAAAAATAAATACATTACATTGAATAAACTGATAGAAATTGCTGCTTCCAGAATCCATTGTATAAAAACCAAACAGTAATCATGTAGCATCATGTTCTAAATGCCATAAAGTCAGGTTATGAACAAATGTCTGGTTTTCCTCATGCATAATTGCTGATCCATTTCTGTAGACTAGATTGTTTTGTTTCTTCAGCCAAAAAGAATACAAAAGTATTATGCCAATGTTTTCTTTTAAAAAATTATATGTAAATTGGGGAGATACAGAGAAGAAGCACGGGTTCTGAGATTTGTCAGCTGTGCTTTAGCCAATATACATATTAAAGAGGGATTTCATAACTGTCGAGAAGCCATATTTGATTCTGTAAATATGTCATGAGGTTGCAGTCCTCAACGCACATGGAAGAACACCAGCAGTGAACTGCAGGGTTGACTTTCATGTAGGACTGAAAGTACCATGAAGTATCATTACTCAAACCTGGTGGTGGTTTGAGCATGAAGTCATGGTATTTCTTTCCATATGGTAAACTTCAGCTTTGAAATAACGAAGGAGGTTGTTGTGGAGCCTTTCCACTGACCATTTCATGTAAACATGAGACCCCTGTCAGAGGGGGGAAAAAGGTGATCACCCTCATCTCATTTGTCAGGAGTCCAGATTATAATGTGTTACTGTCCTATGGCTCAATAAATTACGTCTAACCTCTGATATAGTGTTCACTCGATGCTGCTGCCCATAATGGTTAGAAGTGGGATCAGATATCCCAATCTGAAGCCCTGTTTCTTGATGGTACATCTTACTTTTTCCTAGATATCTCTGGTTATCAGAAGATATTATTTAAAAACAAAAAGCCAAACTAGCGTAACATTTGATGGCCCCATGCCCCTGGCTGTTTTAAAGAGCATCTGTATATTATGTAAATGTACAGATTCTGATGTCTTCACAGCACTACAGTAAGATTTCAGTTACGGTACTTTTACTCATTTTATAAAATCTGACCTGCTGTCTGCAAGGGGGTGTGTCTTACATATTAGTCAAGTTAATTGGTATCAGATGACTGTGGGCCAAAAAAAGGTCCACATTTTACATTAAGTACAGATACTTTGTTTCAGTTAAAAATTAGATGAAGACTTGGTTTTCTTATCATTCCTGACAATGGCTTGCAGCCTTAACTGAAGTTTTCCAAATGGAACTGTTTTTGTCAAAACTAAAATTAATTTTTAAACGCTGATTAAATTAAGAGAGCACACTCCTCGAACAGTGTTTTGATTAGCTCTTACTATTGGTGACTTTACTTATAGCCCTTTCACTAAGGTTTCCGCTGTTTATTGGTTGTAATTTCAAAATAAAAACATGTTGCGAGTTCATCTTTTAATGTCCTTTGCACTCATTCTGTTTGTAGATTTTTAAAAATTCCCTTTGATTTTGCAAATGTTCTGATGATTTATTAATAGTACAGAATGACTAAATCCTTTTTTCAAATACTTTTTGAAAACAGTTTATCGGTCGTCCAGTCATACTTTGTTTACTGGGCAAGGATCCAATCTTCTACTGTGTCTCAACAAATACAAAACAGAACTGCTGCTGAAAGCAATGTAGCTCCCATTGCTATAAAGCCAACACCTCTTCAGGTGCCTAATGGTTTAAAAGGACAATTTAAAGGTAGGTTGTTTTCTCCCGCCATTTTTTTCTGGTCCAACGTGTATTCACTTTTCTACATTGTTGCCCATTTCTATTTCCTCATCTATCACATGGCCTCATCAAAGCCACAAGACTTTCCAGTTACACTGATTTCTAAATCCATTGACTTCAAAAGGAAGTCCCACTAATGTCAGGGGTCTACATTGCTCCGGTACATAAGAACATAAGAACATAAGAAGAGCCATGCTGGATCAGGCCAAAGGCCCATCTAGTTCAGCTTCCTGTATCTCACAGTGGCCCCACCAAACACGTCTGACAGCGCAAGAGACTAGATATCTGTCTCCTGCTACCACTCCCCTACATCTGGCCATTGAAGTATCCTGGTTTTAAGCCTGGAGATTACACATCTCCATCATGGTTTGTAACCTGTGGTGGACTTTTCCTCCAGGAATCTGTCCAATCTCCTTTTGAAGGCATCCAGGCCAGATGCCATCACCACATCCTGTGGCAGAGAGTTCCACAGACTAACAATGCGCTGGGTGAAAAAAAAATTATTTTGTCTGTTCTCACTCTCCCAACCCTCAGTTTGAGTGGATGTCCCCTAGTTCTGGTATTTTGTGAGACGGAGAAGAGCGTCCCTCTATCCTCATTACTCATGCCCAGTAGTTATTCTTAAAATGGGTGTTTAGGGTCCAATTCACCTTCCATTATAAACTGAATCGGTTTTAAGAGCCAGGACATGCACTTTGTTTTACTGGTTAGTTGGAGGCAACTTTACCTTAGGTATCCTGAGCTTGAAACATATAACCTTCCCATTATGGACTTCAGAGACCTCACTGCTGGTATGATATATGAATCCTCTTTTGGGATAATTCAGTGCAAATGGGAAATGAGAAGGGGTTCCATTCCTTCTGTTTCTTCATAACAAGTAGACACAGAATTTGGGCCTACAAATTACAATTACTGGATCGCCAAAGCATTAAAAAGTAGTCTAGCTTTCAAGTTCTCCAGAATTTTTCTTCTGACTTCTACAGTATACAAGTTGGAGCAGAAAGTATGAAAATACGACCAGATATGGTATCAATTTTCAGTATTTCTCTGCTTTATAGACAAAATTCTGCAATTCCTTGGCTATGCCCATTTGGTTTTTACTGATTCTGGCAGCCACAGCATGTGTCTGAGTCAGGACCTGGAAAAATTACTTTTTGACCAAATTAATTGGAAGTTTCTGGGAATTATAGTTGGGGGAAAGAAAGACTTTTCCAGACAGTCGTTTAAATTAAATGGCTTCAGCCTCACCCAGCATGGGGATTTTGTGAATTGTAGAGCAATATGTTCAAAACTCACCAGTTTGGGGCCAGCTAAATATAGACAGCCGTGATTTAGATGGACTAATGATCTGATGTCATGAATATGGTATATTACAGTGCTTGTAGACTGTAATTTAGTTCAAAGAGAGTGGAGTTATTTGCCTTAGAACAGTAGCATGATTAATACACCATAATCATGCCCTCCCTGTGAGCTCCTAGAAATTAATTTAAGTGAGTATCTCTGACCTAGCAAGTTAGTGATTGTGTTCTCCTAACAAATATGATCAGGGTTTGGTAATGTAAAAAAGTTATGAAAGATAAGCACTTTCCATACCCTTAAAACTTTTTGCTCACGTTCTCTGGGTGACATTTTTCATATTTTGCTCTGCTCCCTCTAGAAAGTCCTATGCCGGACATCATCTTAACCCAGTCTCCAAGACCTACATGGGGCAGCCTGGCTGGGAGTGCAGCGACGTTGATTTCGGATCCAGCTTATCGTGAACGACAAGTCTCTTCGTCTGAGCCCCCTGACAATGGGAGGTTTTTGCCAGAATCCCTTGCAGAGTCAGTCACTTCACATGCCATCAGCGCTAGTGAAGAAAAACAAGTTAATGGAAGTGGCACCGATGACAGTGTCACACTGGAGTCCTCGCTTCAGTTTCAGTCTCCCAGCATCACTGCACAACATCATTTCTCTCACCACAGCTCTTACAATGGGTATGGTGTTGACCTCAATTGCCATGTTATACACATCGTTCTTTCGCTAAGGTTTAGGCAGATGGGAGTTACCAGACATGACACAGCAGGTTCTGTGTGCTGAAATCTTGTACAGTGGAACCTTGTATAAAGGAATTAAGTTGTTCCAAATGAAATTATGTTAAGCAAATTTTCCTTTATACAAATTTCCCATAGGAATGCATTCAAAATGGAGTAATCTCATTTTTATGTTGTACGGATTCACCCCATAGGCAATTATGTTAAGCAAATTTTCCCCTATCTCCGGAATTTTTTATGTTGTACAGATTTTATGTTATACAAACTGTTTGTTATACAAGGGTCCACTGTACTATCTTCTCTTACAAAGGTTTATGTTTTATGTTAAGTGTGCAAATGTGTCATTCAGGCTTGGAAGTTTGGAAAAGTTGGGGGTTCTCAGACTGTGCCTCCCAGAAACCAGGGCTTCTGTGACACATGGTCCCAACTGGGATCATTCTAAGGTCTTCTTGACTATAGGTCCAGAGGAGCTTTGTTCTTAGCAGACAGATATAGAGCCGTCCTATTAATTACAATATCAGATCCAAGGCAGATAAAAAGCCTTCCCATTCCTAGCAGTAAATATATACCACCAATTAAAGAAATAACCATTTGAATGCTTTTATGACACCTTCAATCTGGTGCCAGTGGTGGTCACTTTACCCTGTCTGATTGTCGGCCGAGGCTGTAGGCACCTCACAAAGAAGAAGGTGAAAAGGTGGGGTATGCTTACACTTCAATTACAACTCACATCATAAATTTGGGTTCAGTTGGTGACAAATTTCCAGGAGAGGGCAATTAAAACTGAACATAGAAAGGACTGCTAGGATATGACAACCTTCTTTACATCTTCAGCAGATCTTGAATACATTTTCCACTGGCAACTATGAATGTGTGTGTAGAATGCAACCTGAATAATAGAATGGCTAATTAATGATACTTTTCACCCTGACATTTTAGGACAGAAAGCACTTCAACCATTCCCAGGTCACAAGCATGTTTGACATGTAAGGGAGACATGGAGGTAAGCCCTGGAGACACGTCTTTCAATATGTTTTTTTGAGAAATACCTTTGACTACATACAGAATTGTTTCCACAACCTTATGTGTTCTACATCATGTTAGAAACCATAATACATGATATTAGAAATATCTATCTTTTTTACAATTTAATTTAAGCCCCTCTTGTTCCCCTCGCCCCTCCACCTTCGTCTCCAGAAATATCTATCTATCTATCTATCTATCTATCTATCTATCTATCTATCTATCTATCTATCTATCTATCTATCTATCTATCTATCTATCTATCTGTCTGTCTGTCTGTTCTGTCTGTCTGTCTGTCTGTCTGTCTGCCTGCCTGCCTGTCTCTATGTCTGATTTTTATACCATCCATCTAACCAAAGACCACTATGGGCTATTTACCATGTAAAACAGAACAATAAGCAAAATAACAAAGCATAGCCATTAATCCAAATATCAATAGTAATATAAAAACAAATGCAACAGCATTTAAACATTTAAGCATTTTAAATGATGGCATTATGACTGGCTAATAGTTTAACTGATAGATCAGAATAAATTATGTGTTGAAACAGCCAAGCTTCTTGAAAATTGCCAGCAGCAAAGAGGACAGGTGGAAGTTGATTCCAGAGTTAGGGAGTGACCTCCTAGAAGACCCAATTCTTAGTTTTTCCACCTCCAGTCCTCTTTTGGGCCCAGCAACCCTTAGACATTCAGCCTGGGATGAATGCATTGGGTGGGCAGTTCTCTCTTGAAAAAGGCATAATGCCACATATCCAAGTTCCAAACCATTTAGGGTTTTATTTGTTAACTTAGAACTATCACCTTGAAGCTGGCACAGAATCAGACAGGTAACCAGTGTAAGGCAGCAAAAATTGGGCAGATGTGTTGGTATTTACTAAACTCCTTTAAACTCCTGCTGTACTCACAGAGTTTTGTGTCTTAAAATAGAACATCTCCATTGATCCAACAGACAGCTAAACTACACAGATAACCTGCTATATCTCGTATAAATATAATCTATCATCATGTACGCATTCAGATGTCTTATGAACCATTTTATTGCTTATCATGAAAGTAATGACTATGATAATGACTTCATTTCTTATCACAAGAATACTGAACCAGATCACAAGTAACTATTTAATACTAATGTCAATGAACTTAACGAGAATTTCTATCATGGTTTAATATGCATTTAAATTGTAAGCGTGCAACGATGTGGGAGTGAAAACATTCAACAATCACATTCTCTTTCCAGCCAACCATTTTTATGTAAAAGGATTTTACTTTGAAATTGTAAGGTGCTTGGACACACTTATCCTCATCTATTTGGGGGTTTTTGTCCATGCTGAATAATCCTGTAGAATGTGTAGATGATGTAATTCTTGTTTACAGGACATTTGGTTAAAGAGAATAGTCAGACTGTTTGTCCCAGCAAGATAGAATCTTTTTGAGTTATACAGAATTGTTGTTTATACTGGACCATGGGAGTTGTGGTACAAAACATCTGGAGGGCTGAAGGTTCCCCATGCCTGGTTTAGGGCAGTTAAGAGGTCATGTAGGAAGATAATCTCCTCAGATTAATAACAGCTGTTCAGTGATGGGTGATGCTACAGAATTTTGTAACTTTATGTTACCAAACACTTGAAGGGATACCAAATTTAGCAGTTCATAGTTAATGCAGTCTCACACATGTTCCCGAAGGAAAGAAAGTTACCTCACATAACTCCTCCTCATTGCATTTGCTCTGTAGTCTGCATCATATCTATGTCCGAGGACAGTCAGATAAGTCATCAGTTCAGTGTAATGCAAATCTTAAAGCTAAGTAGATTGATGCTAATTAAACTCATCAATTTTGCCAATCTATGCTTAGTCAAGAGACTTTAAATTACTTGAATTGCAGTCCACACGTACCAGATTTTCCAGGTGCAATTCCATAAAGGTAAAATAGGAACCTTGTATTGGAGCCTCTATTTCTACTTGATGAGGCATGGAAGGCAAGGTTTTAAGTAACAAAGGCCCAAATCCTCTTATTATGCTATAGCACAAGCCATGCTGGGAATTTGCCTGAAATTAAGAAATCACCATATATGTTATCAGTTTCATATTGTTATATGACACAACAGGTATCTAGTAACTGTCTACAGCAATTTCTTAGCTTTAGACAATTTACAACCAAATTGTTTGTGACATTTGCATAGCTATACTAGAGGATTTGGGCCTGAGAATGATTCTTCAGTCAAATACAGACAAGCCATCTTTGCAGTTTGAAGGAAGTCTGTCTTGGCTGGGTAATATAGGCTCGGAATTCTGGGAGCTGCAGTCCAAAATATCTGGAGGGCCAAAGTTTCCTCACCTCTACATTAAACACAACTTTGTCTTCGCCCATAAGCTATGCCCGCATTTTGATAATAGTTTTCCAGCATTCTGTTGTTCGAGCCCAAATTTTGTAGCTCTTCTGCAACTATGTAACTGACATATCAAACTGGAATTTCCAGACAGGCATGTAAACTACCAGTTAATTATTTATTTGTTTGTTTTATCTATAGGCCATCTTTCTCTCAATTAAGGGGACTCAGTTATAGGTAATGCTGCAAAACTGTGGTCTTTCTCCTCCAAAACCCAAATGTAGTCTTAGGTTTAAAAGAGATATCAGATTTTGGGATTCATCAGTATTACATCTTCATTGTAGTGTAAAGTTAACATCTGAAGGGAGTGCCTCAGAAACTTCACAGAGTATTAAAAAAAAAGCTACATGAGTACAAGGCTGCAGCATTCTTGAGGGCAGGTTAGCAGTGTCTGGTTTTTTTTTTAACTTCAGTATCTTTGAGGCCTGAGTGCTGTTCTTACTTATTCCAGTTAGAGGGCAGTAGATGCTCTGAAATCCATTTGAAGTTAAAAAAAACTAGAAGTCTTTGCACAGAGTATTGTTATCAGGCTTCCAGTACTTTCTTATGCAGGTGCCCATACTTAATGCATTCTGTAAATATGTTTGACATTCGAGTAGTACCGTATAAGGGCGTATAGCTGGCAGTGACAGGAAGGTTCCCGTTGGAACTAACCTTCATACTTTGTAATTTTTACATGGGAGTATGCATCCACATGTGCATCAGGCAATATGAGATACAGTAATTCCCAGTTGCCCTGCATGCTTCTGCAAGCAAACACAGTGATGTCCATAGCTTAGCAGAGGCCCCAGCAGGAAATGCAACAATGTAAGTAATGCAACTTGTTAGGCTAAGCAATGGGACAAAAAAATTACAATACTGAAAAATAATAAAACATATTCATCTTGAATTATTAAATAATGTCACTTTAAAACAAGTTCAAAACACATTTTAGAAGATTTTTTTTTTTAAAAAACAGCTTTGTCATTAAAATCCATTCCTTGTAGAAAAGAGTTTACTGGTTAACATTTTGAACAAAATAATGAGATTGACTTGGGTCTATGTCATGCCCTTCTGATTTATGTTATTCATCCTGTGAAAGGTTTATGCTTCATCTATTGGTGTGGGAGGTTGCATGTCTGCTGGTTGAAGATGAACAGCAATAAAACTACCATCATCCATAGATTAGATATTTCATTATGTTGAAAGCACGTTTCCCAGATCACTCACTGTTTAGGATTAGAAGCTGGGACATTTATTGACGGGATGAGCTATTTCTTAAAATCCAGTCTGCAATATGGGTGTACAAATTATAGTGACTGGAATGCACATGTAATTTACCTCATGTTTGCATACTGTCCTACATCCAAAGATGAAAAGGTTCCAAAAAGAGCTGATAAGGAAATCAAGTAGTTTTTTTTGTATAGAAATAGTCCTCCTTAAGTGATTCTATCCACTACTATTTGTGTTTCCACTGCTGAGCATGGCTCCTTTAGTATCAAGTAATTCCAGTTCACTTTATAGTTCATGCCTAACAGGCTAATTACTTCATGTCTCAGTAACCTTCCAGGCATTTATAAAGGGGGAGCAAAGAAGTGGGGCAAATGAATTATTCTATGATGTTCCATCTCACAAACTCTGAGTCAATGTCCAAAATAATGACCTTGTCATGTGAAAAGCACCCTCCTTAGCTATGGAGGTCACTAATGTGTTGACACAGCATAACCTTGCCATTACTTCAGTGAGCTAAGATATCCTGCTAACAAGAATGCTGAATGCTGATCACGGTAACATTACAAAGTACATTTTATACCTTTCTCTCCAGATCGTTTAGTGTTGATCTGCACACAGCCAGAAAAAATATACCTTTTTGGACAAAATATCCCCAAAATTTCCCAACCTACACAACCAGTGGCCATAGAGAATGGGGATTCTGAGAATTATTGATCAAGAAGCTCCATGGCACCATTGGTTAAATGCCTGTACTGCAGGTAAAACTGTGCTCACAACCTGAGGTTCAATCCCAGGTAGCAGGCTCAAGGTTCACTCAGCCTTCCATCCTTCCGAGGTCGGTAAAATGAGTACCCAGCTTGCTGGGGGGGGGGATGTGTAGCCTGCATTACTGTAATTAAAACTGTAGACCGCCCAGAAACTACTTGAAGTGGTATGGGGTGGTATATAAGCAGAACACTTTGCTTTTTTTTTTTTTTTTTTTGCTTTTTCCAGGCTGTGTCCTTCAACTAGTACTGAAGAAAGACTATGTAGTTGTGAGGAAAGCAACTACTGTCTTGGTAAGGTAGCAGGATGATGACTATTCTTGCTAGATGGTAACAACTGCCATACCTCATGCAAAAAAATGGATTTGAACTACAGTAATGAGATACATAATTAAAGGACTGCTGTTCCAAAAATGTTTTCCTGTTTTTAGGCAATTTCTGTAAGATCTCATTCATCCAGAAGCAAGTCTACACCTCCTATTACAGCTTCAATCTCAACCCGTCTTTGGGAACCTGCACTGCTTTCAGGAATGTGGAAACGACCAGATAATTTAGCTAGTGAAGAAGACACCAATATCTACCAAAGTGTATCAGCAGCATCAAGGCAGATGGCAGAGAAACAGTCCTTGACCCAGAATGTTTCAGCAAGCTTCCTATCCCAGGCCGAAGTCACAACGGCTGGCCAGGAGAAAAGGTGGGGAAAGAATATTCCTGGGATCACTCTCCTGAAGGTCACAAGGACAATACCCAAAGCTGCTGTTTCTGGAGGAGGAGGAGGAGGAGGAGGAGGAGGAAGAGGAGAAAAGCCACCAAAAGGCTCGCAGCTTGTAGCAGCTCAACTGGGTGTTCTTCTTGGATGTTCGGCTGTCCTGGGCATGATCCTAGCCATTGGTTTACGTTGCCTCCATTCCCAGTATTGTCATAAGCGAACTGAAGTGTCCTTCAGTGAACCAGACAACAACGTCGTTGCACTCCAAGAGAGTGGAGAGATTATGCACTTCAGAAAGATACGAGAAAACAGTTTTGTCTTGGTCCAGGCAGAGTACAACTGGATTAGTCCATCAGGGAATGGGAAGAAAGCTATTACTTAGAGTACCTCCTAAGTCATGTGGTGCATCCCCCTTCCCGCATACACACTCCTGGTAACTCCCATTCATGGGCCTCTGGTAAACATTAGTAAGAACACAGCAAATGCATCAATGGTATATAAGCCTGTAAGCCAATATACTCAATGTATGCATGTGTTAAGTGCAGTGCAGAAGCCACTTAACTACTTTACAAATGTTATATAAAACGTAGATGATCTTAGTTTCAGATATCATGGAAATATGAATAGACGTTTTGTTCAAAGTGTTACGCTCTGCGCAATTAATATTGCATACCTGCTCATTAAACAGGGCTGTAGTAGCCATTACATTTCCTTTGTGGCCTTAAGGTGCCATAGCATCAGAAATAGAAATCCCTCTGCTTGCAGTGGAGTGTTGCCTCCCATTTAGCCTCTGGGAAAAAAAAGTTTCTTCCTTTGCTGTTGTTCTTCTCAGGCACCCAGAAGCCCTCATTTCACTTCTCACTTGGGTTGTGATGCCTTTTGCTTGGTGCGTGATGTTTTCTCAAATCCATCGAATGTTTGCCACTTCAGCTAACTTTCCTGTCAAGAGAAAACAAAACAGAGCAATACTGGCGGTTAAGAAAATTGATCTGTGGGATGCAAGCCCTGGCCAAGTGTATTGTGAATTGATCTCCAGGAAGGAAACAAAGACATCGCAAATGCCACCTTTTGGGAGAGGAACATGGCTCCTCATCAGGTGCAAATGGAGAGAAAGCTTCTTTTGGCCATTTGCACCTCGATAAGCAGCCGGGCACATGCTTTGTTTTCTACTTCAGGTCAGTTGGAGACAACTATTGGAACCAGGATTTCACAGAAGAGTAGAAGCCCGAGGTCATCCCAGGAAAACCCATTGATTTCTTTACCACAACTTAATGTCACAAGGAAACTTTCTTCTGACACAAGGGGATGCCAGGGAACCAGTTCAATGGCATTGGCTCAGAGTTAATCTCGTCAGTGATGTCATTTCTGGAACCTTTAACTGCTAATCTCCTTTTCTGGCCTCACTGACCCATCCAAAATGGCTGCTTCTCAGGGGTTGTTTTTCAACCCCAGCTGGAAGCTGCCTCTCCTAGAAACCGTAACCAACGTAGCCAAGAGAGCAGAAAAGCCAGGCATCTGGCCCACTCTGTTCCAACACAACACCTCTTGCAGTTTACTCACAGAATGAAAACATTACTCAACGCAAACAGGTGAGCATACACAGTTACTTCAGATAGTCCAATGAAAAATGAGCATCCATAGTGACCACAGAATGGTAGATAATGGAGGAAGGGGCGTTTTTCCAAAGCCATAATTAGTTGGAATGGGAACAGATGCTCTGGAAAAAAGGCACTGATGCCTGGCTGAATAACAGCAAGAATTTTTTACACTACAACACTGTATTTTATTTTATTTTCATTTTCGTTAAGGGGAAGCAAACTTCCACTGAGGACCATGGAACTTTTGCAATGTAGAATATAATGTGTACATTCCTTTTTACCCAAGCAGATTTAATTTATTGAAAATACTTTACTTGTATCCAATATTTTGAGTTCAATATGAGAAAGTCAAAACAGGCTGACATTTCAATTTTAACAGTCAATTTGACTAAAAAGAGATACATGTTAAAACACAAAATGGCAGCTAATAGCACCAAAATTTTGGTCAGAGGAAATTTAAGGCTAACAAATGCATAACAGAACCAACGGACAGTCTTGTCTTCAGACAGGCCATACAGTTTATGAGATTGCATATTTCCTAAATTATTTTGAATAGCAGAAGTATAGATTTCAGTCACAGAAAAAGGATTTATCATAGAGAGGGTAATTTTAAAAGTGCATTTGAAAAAACTGATAGTTTGTGTTTCATTAGAAGCCAGCTCTTACAAACATTTCACTGGAAAATGATGCAGGCTATCAAAAAATGTTCCTAGTATTGTGTTGCATATCCTTATAGTCATTATGGAAATATAGTAAGATAATATGAATTTGACTACATATATGTAGGAAAGTGACAAATCCAGTTATATATATTTAACATAGTTTTTGGTAAAGGAGAAGAATTAGTTTTGGTTGAGCTTGCCTTCTCTAGCTTCATTGAACAACATAAAAACTTTGTAACTCACAATAGTTAGTCTACTTAATTTTAAAAGTTGCCTATATTCAATACATTGTTAATGCAATCTCTAATTAACTGAGAAAATAGGTCAACAAGCTAGTAAATATTTTAGCAACTATCACATTTCATTTAAAAAGTTTGCTATGATGGCTTAGCAGTTTATGAATAAATTACAAATTCTTATGTCCCCCCACACTATTTTTCTGTCTGTCTGTGTTTAATAATACTAGACTGTTATGGCTTGGGATGCATTTTCTTTCTTTCTTTCTTTCTTTCTTTCTTTCTTTCTTTCTTTCTTT
>JAHTLZ010000330.1:36049984-36079562 GCA_023846285.1 Phrynocephalus versicolor
TTTCTTTCTTTCTTTCTTTCTTTCTTTCTTTCTTTCTTTCTTTCTTTCTTTCTTTCTTTCTTAAAATCATTGGTTATTCCCATCTTGATTAAAAGAGATAAAATGTGCATCCTGAAGCCTAGATGGATTAGATCAGAAGGATTTTACTTACAATTTCTCCCCTTTTTGTCAAGAAACGACTATACCATGCTAACCTAAGTATCTCTAGAGAGCATTCTGTGACAACCAAATTGAGCAAACATGGGGCAAGGTGGCAAGTGGGGGATTACACATGTGGTAAAATTAATTGCTGGGTTTTGCTCAGTGAACATAATCACTTGCCCACCATCTCCTTAGTTCTTCTTTGTGATACAAGCACTCTGGCTTGGAAGTACAGTAGTGCATGAAGTAATTCAGCCCAGATTGTCAAAATTTGTACACGTGGCACCTGTGGTACCAATTTTGACAAACTGTGCCAAGTCCTTCCTGTTCATCTCTACTTGGAAGAGCAGAACGAAAAGGCCTTAGGGTTGTATGAGAGAGGCCTGCTGCATGTAGAAGGCCTATTTTCTCTCTCTTCAGGACACTGCCTGAAGGCCCTTACATAGTGTGATGGCCTTGCAGAAGCTTGGCAGCTTTTTCGCTCTCTCTCCGGTCAGCATCTGGGAGGTTTAGGTACACCTTACCTAGGTTCTAGTGGACAATTGGCAGGGCATAAAGGAAATGAAATAAACAAGAGGAAAACCCCAATGTGGTATTGGGAAAAGCAGTAAATTGTACACATGAGAAGGTGGCGGGGGGAATGCTAGACCACCCTCCTACTCCAACTCAGACTAGACAGTTTGTGTGTGACAGGGAGATTAAAATGCCCAAATATAAAAACAAAATCGAAATAACTCAGAAAAAAACAACATAGAGTGGAAAACAGATTGGACATTAAAGCAAAGTAAGTATGGAATAATGGAAGCATAGATTTCATAAGAGGAGATGCCTGTTGGCAGGAGAAATTGTTTTACCTCTGGAAAAGAGCACATAGATGTGAAGCATGGGTGATAGGTTTAATCAAAGAAATGAAACTAAAGATAATCAAAATGTGTAGGAGAAGAATGTGTCAAATGAGGTAGATTAGAAGGGAAATAGCTGGGGAAATATCAGAAAGGGCTGGAGAGGCAAGGGAGGAGGGTTGATAGGGAATATGAAGAACAGAAGAAGACAAGGCAGATTTGGATTATTTATTTATTTGTTTATCAGATTTATACACCGTCCATCTAGCTACAAGGCCACTCCGGGTGGTTAGTCCAGGATCTAACTGCCAAGGACATTTTAAGGAAAAAAACATACAGAACAATCGTTATAATAATGTAATGTAAATTAAAGATGGGGAGAGATGGACACCTTTGCAGACACAAAATATTCTAGTGCAAGACAGAAGCAAGGAGGGAGTATGAGACACCCAATAAAATCAAAGGACTAATCTTCACTACTCTAGGGTTGTTTTGCTACCATTAAGTATTCTACTTTTTCATCTGTCCTGTTTAATCCTACATTAAAATTGGGTCCAAAGCATGTTGTTCACTCTTGTCAATAAGGACAGTTGCCCAGCAGAGCTGCGTCATTGGACACGACACATTCTTACTGGAGAGTTCTGCTTTACAAGGCCTCAGAAAGGGATCCTGCTTATCTGTGTTTTGGCGTCTGTCTCCAGGCCTGGATTAAGCCAGTAGTCAGTCCTGGAATGTCTCCATGGCCCCTGGTGGCTTCAACAAAGGAATGTCCCTTTTCTCTGAGTATATTTACACTACAGAGTCATAGCATTTTAATACTACTTTAATTAAGGCATCAGTCGTACTTTAGCATTCTCTGCTGGAGTGTGTTAGTACACTGCCAAGAACTATATTGTACAAGGACTCTCTTGCAGAGGCTACACCATATTACAAGTCTTAGGATTCTGTAGGATCAAGTCATGACAGCTGTGGTGGTATCAAACTGCTATAATCATGATACATTATGAAGCTGGTATTTGCTCTGATCCCTGTCAACTCCCAGCCTAACTACTTCTTCAAGTAGACTGACCTTCTGGCTAGATCACTCAAGACATCTAGATCTGGCATTTTAGCAGACACATCAGCAGCCCTCATGGCAGCCGTGTGTGTGTGTGTGTGTGTGTGTGTGTGTGTGAAAAATCTAATCTGGGATTAATTTGTTTTGGGTTGAAACACAATGCTTCACTAGCTCCTTGTCATTTTCAGATTCTCACATTTTTCCCGGTCATCTGGATGACCTCTTGTGTTCCTACTGGTTGGTCGCCCCCCCCCCCCGGGGGGGGGGTTCCAACCAAAATGCTCTCTCGATTTTTTTTGTAATACAAGTTGTTATGCTGATTGTGGAATGAGGTATTTGTAATCCAACACGTTGGCAGAGCACAGCATGGGAGAAGCCATCTGTTCTCCTTCAGCATCTTGTTTGGGGCAATGGGTAGCCTGCATTACTGTACTCAAAACTGTAAACCACCCAGAGACTACTTGAAGTGGTATGGGGCGGTACTGTATATAAGCAGAACACTTTGCTTTTTGCTTTTAATCAGAGTGGTAATGCTCCATGCCTACTTTCTGTGTGTTCTCCTTTCCATCTGCCCTTCTTAATGGCACTTTATTATGATAATTATTATTTTGTAGTTGGGGGGCTTAACAACTCCAGTCAGAAAATAGCTTCTCACGGTGGTGATCTACTAATAACTAACACAGTAGTGAGGAGAAGAACTTTCACTCTCCAGGTTAAGGTCAACGACCCCTGATGTCCTCTTTGACTCTGGGAGCTGCGCTATCCATTACAGCTTGGCTCCTTCTAAGGTCAGGACATAATTGATTCTTTACCAACAGTTGCTGTTTTGTAGGCAAGTCAAAGATCAGAAGCAGTGTTTATTAATGATGTACATTAGGTACTGGTGCATAGGTGCTAAGGCCACATACTTGTTAGTGTGGAGGAAAATGTAGATATGACATGCTAGCATTTATTGTGCATATTTTAAACTTGGAAAGGGCAGTGCTGTGTAATCTTACACAGGTCTACTCTAATGTAAACCCCACTAATGTCACAGGGTGTACACCCAGGTAAGTAAATAATTTCTTATTTCTGAGGAGAATTATCATTCCTATGCATTCCCACTACATTTGCACCTTTCTATATATGAAAAGGACACACATTTTGATTTATAGGCCTGTCCTGAGAAAACATCCGACTCTCCAACCAATATATTAAACAAGAATGGCTAGATGTCAGCCTTACAAGATCTACTTTACTTTTATGTGCATTCTTTCTTTCTCTCTCCCCCTCTCTCTTTCAATCTTTCTCTCTTTTTTACAAAGACTCTGAGTGCACCAAATACGATCTATTAGAAACAACAGACGTGCAGAATTAAATAAATTGGGTACTGTGAAGATTTTCTGAGTATCAGTCTAGGACAGTGGTCGCGAACCTTCAACACTCCAGATGTTTTGGACCACAACTCCCACAGTCCTTTGTCATTGGTAATACAGGCTTGGAATTCTAGGAGTCCAAAACATCTGGAGTACCAAAGGTTCACCATCACTGGTCTAGGACAACGCTGAGCTCACAGTCCTTCCACAAAGATCTATTCCAAATCATCCCAAGTGTTATCTATTTCAGTAATGTCATGTGAAAGAAATAAAGTGTTCTGCTTATATACCGCCCCACACAACTTGAAGAAGTCTCTGGGCAGTTTACAATTTTAATTACAGTGTGAAAGCTACACATTGCCTCCCCAGCAAGCTGGGTACTCATTTTACTGACCTCAGAAGGATGGAAGGCTGAGTCAGCCATGAGCTTGCTACCTGGGATTGAACCCCAGGTCATGAGCACAGTTTTTTACCTGCAGTACAGGAATTTAACCACTGCGCCACGAGGCTTTACCACTGCTATTCTAAAACAGTAGGGAGCTAGAAATCTATGACACGTCACACAGGGATTTTGGTAAATTGTAATCCTTCTGCACACCCTTGTCATAGAGGCAGCTGCCCAGTGCTTTGGGAAGGACAGCAATTGCCTGTGTTTTCTAACAGAAAACAGTTTTTCTGCATACCTTTTCTTGCTGTATTTCTACCAACCTTGTATGATAAACTAGGCCAACAGGAAGTAGTTGTCCTACAATCGGTTAATGTAATGCTTGTGTAAGAGTTTGTGGCCAAAACTCTTCCTGACAACGCAAAGCTTGTGCACCATCAACCATTTCTGCAGTCCTTGGTGTTTGCTGATGCCACCACCAAACCGTGCTACCACTGTAGGGAATGAAACAAAAACAAAAACCTGAAGGAGAGAAGACAATAGTGCACACTGCCTGGCTCCTATGTTGCAGGAGGGATCCCCTTGCAACACCGAGAGCTGCTGCCATTGCCACCAAATTTTGGTAGCAATATGGCTACTGCTGAATTTTAGTGGTGGGTTTAGGCAGATAGGATGGTCTACTGCAGCTTGCCAAGATCTAGAGTGTATCCACCTCTGATCTAGTATACTGTGTTGGCTTTCGGGCAAGAGCCAGACTCTCTGGTCCGTTCTAATCCTGTACAATAAGAGGAACATACATATTGTTATGCTCAAGTTAAGATGTGTCACTGCTAGATCAGCAGCACCTTATTCCCATTCCACTCAGGGCCAAAACCATTGCCTAAGGGCTTGGGTCTTTGTAATGACATGGGGCCAAGACAAGCACAGGCTGGTAGGGTGGCTGGAACTGCTTCAAGCTATAAGCATGCTAGGCCCAGTTTTGTTCTGAACTGTATGGTAGGCCCAAGTGTTGGCACCTTTCAGCACTCTCCTCTGTTGCCTCTCATCTCTTCTGGCTTTTCCTCTAGTGAAAGGTACACGGAATCACATTTATGCTGGTCCCAAGTGGAAATCAATGGAAACGCACATCCTGGTTGTAAAGACAACTCACATGCAGCCAACCACACCTTCCCTTTCTCCAGTGCCCCCTGAAACCCATTCCGGAAACTTCTGCCACCATCTTGAAACCTGGTACTGCTCTCTTTCAATACAGACCTGAATTATGCGGGCTTCTTGGCTAGCATTTTCAAGAAGGAAGGAAGGCCCCGCCTCAGAACTGCCATGGCAGAAAACTGTAATGGAAGGGCAAGACTTGGAGATAAACTTTGACAGGATTAAGCTTCTGTTGACTCTATCATAGAGGATTTGTGATCTGGTGATCAGGCTCATGGGTTTTCTGCCGCCCTCAGTGTTTCCTGCTTATTTTGCTGCTGGTCATCCCTTCTTCCACTAGAGGGCACCATTGGTAAATTTATTATTTTGTTCAGCAATTCTTTCCAGAAAAAGAATGTTTTAGTTCAATGATTAGGCTCCTTCCTCTTAGAATTAAGTTTTATTTTCATGCATTAACATAGCAACCAATGCGTGGGTGTCAAATATCTTCTCTCCCACCCACGCCGCCTTCCATTTCTTCAGTGACATAATGTTTGGCCAGAGGCAGGTGGACCCTTTATTGACTGACATTGCCTCCCCCCCCCCCCCGTGACAGCCGTTGCTCTGGCCAGGACCTATCAAGTGAAGCAATTACTACTTAGAGTCCCATTCCCTGTGATGAACCATTTCTCATATCATTTGTACCATTATCTCTTCATGGTGATGGGTATCCATATATCCATACTGTATGTGCCCGCCAATAATTGATGAAGCAAGACTTTCATCAACCTCACAATGGATTAAAATATTAATTTTGAAGTGCTACAATATTGTGTCCCTCCCCTCTTTTTTTCTTTTGATTTACATAGCTACTTCTCTGGAGTGTGCAGACCTCTAGATTGAAGAAACTAAACAGCCATTAAACAGAAGGATGGCCCAATATAGGAGAGGCAACAGCTCAGGACCAGAATCATCACTACACTTCCACTTGAAGGACAACAGGCACTCATTCAAAGATGAGGATGCACACATATTGGACAGAGAAGATAGGTGGTTTGAGAGAGGGGTCAGGGAAGCCATTCATGTAAGCATTGAAAACCCCTCTCTCAAAAGAGGTGGGGGGCTCTGGCACTGTCTATCTGCCGCTTATCAGGCTGTGATTTCAACAATACCCAGACAAATCAAAAATACTCCACACCTCCACCAGCAAGGCCATGGCTAATGACTCATACTTTATGGGTGTTGGGAAGGTTATAAAGGTGGGACTTTCACACATGTTAGCTTCTTGAGACTATTGTCTACTTAATGATCCTATTCAGGCCATTGTCCATCTTATGAGTCTATTTCAGACCAGGGTGACATGAGGTCAAAGTGAACTATAAAATGGGGGACTTGCAGCTAGCTTTCCTCAAAGCTGTTTGGATGAGCAGCAAAATGTTTCAATCTTTCAAGAAAAGAGATCCAGTTGCCATGACTCAACTTCTAGATTAACTCACCTGGATGACTGAGAATCTCCACAGACATAATCACTGTTGTTTCCAGTCTTTTTAATTTTACAAATAAACATACTTTCCAAAATCCATGGTATATATGATTTTGCTTTTCCAAGAAGCCCTAGCCTGTCTGCTGAAAATCTTACTCAGTCACTTCTCACTTCTTTTACATCGTTTTCAATGTGGCCTGAGTGTTATCTTGAGGGATGATCTAATGACCAAAAGGTTTCTATAGGTACCACTCAAGATAACATTCAGGCCACTTGGAATTGTGGAAAGGTTGTTGCATTTTACATGGAAAACAAAGAAGTTATTTTCACTGAGCATTGGTGAGCTTCCTTTAATGCATCCCCAATGAATGAGCCGACTCTGTTTCCGATCATCACAGCACCCAAATGAATTACTATCTGTTATAAAATCTTGTTTACCTTCAGGGTGTAAAATGGCACTTTCTAAGTTCTGAGCAAACATTTGTACCTGAGACAATAACCCCCTGAAGCTAAGAAATAGCAAGACATATCTTTCATCCCCATTGCAGCAGCTTAAGGGTTTGCTCTGTGTGTGTGTGTGTGTGTGTGTGTGTGTGTGTGTGTGTTCCCCCTTTTCTGCAGCGCATTTATCTGACAATCCTATTCAGATTCTCAAATACATCTCCTGATCATTTTGAGGCATTTGTGTGGTTTCTAAGGGCTATTGTTAGCACACTATACCGCTATATGTCTGTGAAGATTCTCAGTCCGGTGAGTTTATCTGGAAGTCAAGTCCTGCCAACTGGACTTCTTTTTCTTGAGAGACAGAAACATTTTGCTGCTCATCCAAACAGCTTCTTCAGACTGATGATACAGCTGAGACCACTCATGCAATTAGAAGACTTGGGGCAAATCTAAGCCTTTTCTAATTGTCTAAAAAGAAATTATTATTCTTAATACATGAGAACAGGGTGCACTCAAACAACTGAAATTGTGATTTAAACAAGTGCTCAGAATATGTCAGTACCACTGTAAAAAAGTGTTCTGTGGCTCAGTATAGCTTTAATAAATATTATTTACAATTACATATTTTCTACGATCTCTTTGCTCAAGTTGACAACATATCCAGTAGCGCTTTATTCATTGATACTTTCAGTGTCCCCCGTGCCAGACTTTGGACAAGTCTCTATTAACATGCAAGGAGGCAGGGCGGATGCTGCAGCAACAGAGCCGGGGCGGGTAGGCTGGGCAGGTGGCTCAGGTGGTGGTGGACAGAGGCAGGGAGGGCAGGCAAACTGTAAAGCTGCAAGCTAACACCTCCATCCTGTATGGGGAGGGGCCAGCTGGCAGGGATGAATGACAGGCTGAGCAGGAGGGGAGAAGAGGCTGCAGGCTGCTCAAAATTTGAAAACGGGCCACATTTGGCCCCTGGGCCTGACTTTGGACATGCCTGTCTTAGGAGATACAAAGTCAGTTTGAGAACTGCTATATCCCCACCCCCTCCCCTCATTCCAAGTATGCAAGGTGTTGGAAGGATTAACCTTACAATTATATAAAGAAGGCAGTGGAATTAATAGCACTGAGGCCCCAATCAAAGAATAGATGGGCCTTACTTGAAAAACTGCTTTTAAAAGGGGATCTATAACACACTTTAAAAAAGAGATCAGCATGCAGGGCTGTGTTTCAAAGAAAAAATGCATTTTAACAATAACAAATTTGAAAATCTGATCTAATAATCCTGTTTCAATTAAAAGATTTGATGTGAACATTTTAAAACTTCCATCCAATCTTTGTGGGAATGCCTAAAGAATTACCGTAAGTTGACCAGTTATGTGTGAAAACAATATTGTAACTTGATAAATATGTGGAAATAGTTGTTAATTACACTCCTGGCTCTAGGTTATTTGGTTTTTTTGCATCTTATGAATCTAAAAGTGAATGCTAAATAACTTATTACGTTTTTGATATATGATTAAGCACACTTATATGAGTAGATATGATATTCTCAGTCTGAATCGTTTGCTTTGTATCATACTAGATTGAGTTACCTATACAATGTTTTCAAGATCTAAACCATTATTAAACTTCCAAAGTCAGTCAAGGTCCACTAGCATCATCAATAGAGAAAGGTCTCTATCTCACTATCACAGACATTGCACCTTAGAGTACAACTGGAGGTGTCAAGAAAGCAAAGGAGCAAACCCGCACACCCAGATTGGTTGTGGTAGTGTCAATGTGGTTGTGAGAATCTAAAACCACTACGACAACATAGCATAATTTTTTCTTCTAAGCTTTACATACTCTTATTGCTGAACCAAACTGGATAACCCATATCCCATTAGCACTCCTTGGACGAAAAAACATCTTTGTGAATTGGAAATCAGGCCACACATCCAGCATTGTTCATTTGGGAGGTATTATTATGTATTGGGAAACCAGTTGTACAATCAGAATTAGACATGGGCATGACTTAGCGAAATTCCCGTTTCTGTTTCCGTTCCTCATTTCCGTTACGTAACGGAACAAACGACAATTACTCCGCCAGAACTCGAACTCGAACCGACTAAAGAAAAATTGGGTCTGATTTGTCGTTGTTGTTCCTGGCATCGCAGCGATCGCGCGATGCCAAGCGGCACAGAAAAAAAGTTTTTAAAAGTAAAAAAACCTCGATTCCCAGCCAAAAAAGCAGGCGAAAATATGCCTGCCTGTCTGAGAGTGCACCTACCAGAGGGGTGGTTTCTGGGGGGGGGGAATTCCCGGCCTTCCCCACCTCCTGTCCTGGGCTGCTCTGGTGGGGGCTGGGGGGCATCCTCGTCATCTCGCCAACTCGCCATGCCATGCGGGGGATCCAAAATGGGGCGGCGACCGCAATATTTTTTTTGAAATCGTGGTCCAAAAACACACCAAAGCACCACAGAAACATGCGAAAATTGCTATTTTAAAACTGCCAGAATTTTTACAGTAGCAGTGGGTTTTTCTTGCAACAAAATGTCTCTGTCCTCCTCTCCATTGATTTTATTTTATTTTATTTTATTTTTATTTTTTACACCTGCACAATGATGGGCTGGCCATGGGAGTGACCATGCAAATTTTTGGAGCCATTCCACCAATCGCATGGCCACTTGGCCAGGTTTTGACTGAGAGACTTCTGGGATGTGCCAGTCGGGCATAAAAAGCCCACTAACCCTAGCCCTAACCCTAATCCTAAGCCTAACCCATACGCCAGTACACTGTCCTTTAGTGGGTCAGAGGCGCACCCAGAGGTGCACCCCACTAACTCACCGTAACCTACACACGCAAGTACACTTCCCTTCTTAGTGAGGCACAGGGTGCCCAAAGTGAGGGGGAGCCTTCCCCACTACGTTCACTCTGACTGCACAGTGCACAGCGCAGAAGCGCCGCACTATAGCAGTAGGCCTGTGACTCACAGAGGCACCCAAAAAAGAGAGGTGCCTCTGCCACTGCAACTTGGTATGCATATCCAATTGGCTATGCATGCCATTTTGTAGCGGGCCAGAGGAGGCACCCACCCCAGAGAGGTGCCTCCAGGAGCCCGCTTTCCCTTCATAGTGGGCCAGAGGAGGTACCCACCCCACAGAGGTCCCTCCAGGAGCCCGCTACCCCCCCTAAACCAGTACTAACGACAGACGAAAAAAAGACAAACAAAACGGCAAATTTTTGAAAAATTTCACGACAAACGGAAACGAGCCGAAACGGGCCGGCTCCGACACACGACAACTCGAAAAAAAAATTTTCCTGGTCGTGCCCATCTCTAATCAGAATGATTTCTTAATCTCTAGAGAGGCAAATTACAACTGTTTCTATTAACTATGTATCTTTTGTCTTTGAGTGGAACAGGAAATCCTGTTGGACTATAGGAATTCATTCTGATGACAAACTCTCTGGATGACTGGCAATGTTTTATCCTTAACTAAAAAGGAGTTTCAACAACATATTCTCGAAGGCTTTCATGGCCAGGATCTGATAGTTGTGAGTTTTTTGGGCTGTTTGTACCCCAGAGCACAGAGAGAACTCCTAGCTCCCCGAGCTCTTTGCCCTCTGAAGATGCCGGCCACAGAGTCTGGCAAAATGTCAGGAAGTAAAACTTCCAGAACACAGCTAAACAGCCCAAAAAACTCACAACAGTTTCAACAACCGTTTGTGACATGACATGGAGCGTCTTATGGGGCAAAAAATACGGTAATTCATTTAGAGACTTTTCAATGTCTTGGAAAAGTAATCTGCTGTCATTGTATAGTTGCTTAATAAAAATTAAATTGATATTGCTACATTATAATGTTTTTAGAATCTTTATAACTTGCTGTATTGCTTGTTGTGTAGCCCATTACTTTCGTTTAGCTTTTAGTTTAGTTTTATGATTTGTATACTGACTGCTTGCAAAAGCAACTCAAGGTGGTGAACAACAGTAAATTAGCATAAACAATTTAAGTTTATAAGCAATTGTTTTAAAAAAGCATACATTTTATTTATAAACAATTGTTTTGAAAAAAAGAATTGATAGAACAACATAAAATTTGAAAAAAAAAGTATGTCAAAATCCTTCTAAAAATGTTATCTGCATATAAAACCAGGGTATGACTGTGAAGATTCTTAGTCACTCAGGTGAGGTTATCCAGAAGTTGAGTCACAGCAACTGAACGTGATATGAAAATTGGTGCAAGGCCTCCAATTTATAATGAGATTTCCACACACCCCAGGCCATTATGTATCTTATGAGCCTATTCAGGCCATTGTCCACCTAACAATCCTATTCAGACCAGGGTGGCCTGAAATCAAGGTGACTATAAACTGGGGACCTTGCACCAACTTTCCTTTGACAGATGAAGCTACTTGGATGAGTAGTGAAACATTTGGATCTCACAAGAAAATAAGTCCAGTTGCCATGACTCAACTTCTGGATAAACCAGCATAGGCAACTCTAAGTTTTAAATATATTTTAGGACTGCAGCTCTTATAACCCCTCACTATTGGAAAGGGTAGGTAAAAAAAGGACCCACACAGTTCAAAATTGCCCATTATAAAGTTAACAAAAAGATTGCTTGGTACACCACTGAAATATATTACAATTAGTTCCTGCCCTGTTACCAGAAAAAGTAGCTGAGGCTAATCCTTCCAGCCAACTACTTCGCACACAATTAATTCTAAACTTTGCTTTACACATTTTGGCTATCTTATACATTGTGGGCCTGCATGAACAAAAGTGATCCATGTGGAAATGCTCTTGTTGGATCTAGACAAGGTAATCTATGCGTGAATTCCTTGGCTGGATGTCTGTATCAACAGGGACAGGGAAACAGCCCTGTACCTTAAGCCACCAGTACTCGTTGTGAAAACCAGACAAGGATTGCCATGTGTAATTACTGTACATGCCTCTTGGCTTGTTTAATGCTCTCTCCCCCCCCCCCCGGTGTATGTGCGTGTGTGTAATGGAGAACTGCAACAAATGCAAGGTGTACTCAGGAACAGTACAGTTCACAGTATCAGATATACAATGCAGGCGGATCTGCTTCAGTGAAGAATGTATACAGTACTAAAATCAACAAGAGTTTCATTTCATGGCCAAGATTGCTTTGGTTCATAGAAGGATATCTGCTGAGTTCCGTGCTTGAGGTAGACATATTATTTCTGATCTGAACAGCAGCATTATACCTGCCATTGCATAAACAGAGACAAAGGAGAGGAAAATGTATTCATTCAAGTTGCAGTTGACAAAGACGTCCTGCAAGCAGGAACCAATTGCCAACTGCTGAATTTCCCTTTGAAACATCATTTGCTCCATTTTCCCTGCAAAGAAGCCAGGGAAGGTTGCGAGAAAGACCACTTGCTGGGGAAGCAGGTCACATTTCGCATGTTGGCTCTGAGATGATGCACTGAGTCTTGATATTAGTAGTTGTATTTTTTGGGGGGGGGGAGGGGAGTTCTAGGGTTGCCCGGAAACCAATGAGAGTTCAGTCCTCTATGTCACACATGTTTTTATCTTATATATTGTGGAAGGTGGGGTAGGGGGTGGGAGAACAGAATGAGCCCTGGCCAACAAAGAATTACAAGCTTAGAAAGATGATAGAAAGATCTGAAAACGTGAAGCTCCCCTCCAATAAAATAAAATAAAATAAAATAAAATAAAATAAAGAAAAGAAAAATGCTCCAACTGTCCAAAAGTTTTAGAGAGTTGATCTGGAGATTTTGTTGTCCTCTGGATGTTGTTAGTTGCTCTAAACCTTCTATCACCCCAAGCCAACACGGTTTATCGGCACATTCCCCATTCCAAGCTAAAGCCCACAAACAAAATGCCCACACTTCTCTCACTGCAGCCAAGCCTTGCACAATGCAGAAAAACTGGACTGAACCCTGCTGTAGCTGACAACAAGCTCTTCAGTGGTTCTAAGTGGTGCTCAATCCAGTCCTTTTCTGCTCCAGTTTATTTTCATTTTTACGGGCACACCACAGTTTCAGGAGGTACAGGGTCCCCTCTTTCTTAACTGCTTGTCTGCCTGGTCCTTCCTCACTCCCTCGTTTGCTTTGCCTTCAAATGCCATCATGTCTCTATTCATTTTTTCCTATATGCTTCCATCGGTAAATTTGGAGAACCTACTCCTTCTTAAAATCTGTATTTAAAACCACACATCTGATCTCAAAATTCATATTACAGTACTGCCTTTTTAAAAAAAAGAGTAAAAAAGGAAGAGATGGGAACAGGGAATGATATCTCATCCTGTGACATTGTGTCGAGGCCTGGACATGCCCACAATGACAGTGAGTATACCCATCCATACTGTGGTGTATTGGATTGCAACAAGGGGGGCATTGCTATTTGGGTGTTTGTTCTAAGTGGGGTTGCACCTGTTTGTGGTTTACGGACAACAAGTATACTTTTGCAAATTTATTGTAATAGTGTAGTTCTAGCCTGTGTCCCGACCCCCACCAAGCGACTGGTATTTTAGAGGAGTGGTCTTGGGGACTAGGGTGTTGTATTTACAGTCATGGCTAATAGCCATGCTTGGATGGTGGGGAACTATTTTCCTCTGAAGGTTTTAAACCAAGTGTCAAATATCCATCTGTCAAGGATGCTTTAAGTATGAATCTCCTGTTTCATGTGGAGATTAGAGTCAGTGACCTTTAGGGTCCCTTCCAACTCATCAGTTTGTAATTCTAAGATTCTATGGACCTTCTATGTACATTAATTTTCCTAATTATATAGTAAGTGTTCATAATTACATCTTGCAGTATCGAAATATATGAATTCTCTCTCCCTCTCTCTCTGATGTATATTTATGTTTCTCTCCTGAATTTTTTTCAATCAATTTCAAGAAACTGAGTAAAAACCAAGAATAAATCATGATGGAATATGGCACACCTTTAAAATCATTATTTTGGAAAAATCATAAAAGTGTTATCCAGGTTCATTCAACTTTAAAGCGAGAGCGTATATGAAAGCTCAGTAAGAAATCTGAGGGTTTAGGAAATCTTAATAGCTGATTGCAAGTTAACAAGTACTGAAAAAATAAAAAGATGTCTGCCTTTTACCATGCTATCATTGGGTATACTATCATTGATGGGGAGAGGCAGGCCATGAGCTATAGCAGTAGTGGGCAGTATGCAATCCTTGGAACATGATAAGACAGTTGCTTTATGCCCTTTAGAAGGTATAGCGACATTCTTGCCATGTTTAATGAATCAGGGATGCCCCCAGTAGCTCTGCTATTCTATTTCCCCATTTTGAAAAAATGATTTTCTGAACTATAAAGTGTGAGAGTAACTCCCCCCTCCATTTTTATCCTTTTTTTTTGCATGGAGGGGAGATGGGTTTTATAAGAGAGGCCTTTCAGAGTCCAGGGAAGGGCATCTATGACCCCTGGACCTGTAGAAAGTGTCTGCTCCTGGACTAAATTATTTGGAGATGGAATTTAAGATCTAGGGGTACTTTCTTGAAAATACTGTTGGGATTTTACACATTGGAATGGAGGAACCATTGGATTTGCAGCGGTTAGTTAATGGCACATGTCAGGCACTTGAGCAAGCAAGCAATCCTCATGCACTTGGCATCTTATCGACTAGCTGCTCCAACTTATTTATTTATTTATTTATTAGTCGTATATCCCACCCATCTTACACGATTCCTCTTGGGTGTAGGCCAAATATCAACAGTATTTGAACCTATAAACTCTTTATTTAAAATGTAATAGCAGGAGGCCATGATAATGGATGGAACTTTGCTCAAGTTTGGAAGTGCACACTGGAACAGATATGAAATCAATAAAATCTGGCATGTCAGAGTTGGACAGGAGTTCTACCAGCATTCAATACAAAGATTACAGCAAATATGAAATGTTAAGAAAGGTATTGTGTCATTTCCATGATACTACTTAATGTATTAACACAAGCAAGAAAAACAAAGAACCAATTTATAATCAGGTGCTTTTATTATTTTTTTTAAAAAATGGTTTAATCAGGTTTTAAAAACAAACAGAAAGTTTTCATCATGGGGGGGGACAAAAGGACCCATGTTACAAAAATAAACTAGAAACCTTTCCATTTTCCTCTTTCCAACGAACAACCAATAAGCTTGTTTTATACTTCAAGGCGTGAAATGTACATCTCAACAGTCTTTAAACATAATGTAACAATTTGAATGTTCCATGAAGTATGGATTTTAAAAGATGAATTTCATTTTTTTGTTTTACACCCATTTCAAAACAACCCATTCAACATTCATTTATGAAAAAACAGAGGAAGAAACATAACAGCAGTTCAGCTCTTGCAAGCCATAAGCAATTACAACCCAAAGCGCCTCTCCCTAAACAATCTTCAATACAGTAAAATAACAATGAAATTGCTGTGACAAATCCCCATAGTTAAAAACATTGAACTACTGGTGTTGCCGTAATTCGAGGTAGATCAGTTGGAAATTGTAGCAATGTAGTGACTGTTCAAGAGAAGGCTTGACACCAATGGCAGAAAAGAAAAAGTGAACTTAACAGCTGTAGGAACCATCTGCCTGGAATGTTTCATGTGCACAAGATGGCACAATGAACTGGGTTTCGCACAAGAACAAAACTTGTGTTTTGCTTTGGAACCATCAACCATGAACCTCTTGGGAGTTTTCTTCTTTCATTCTCTTTGCCTGCCTATGACAATAAGGTCTAAGAACCTCAGAAAGGGGATTGTGGAAACGAGTGCACTGTATGTCCTTTCCCATAACATTTTGCCTGTTTGTAACCACTAATTTGAGATAACTCATCACTAATTCCAGTTCCCCTCATTCTAAGTAAATGAGGTGAATATGTGACTTGTGTGTTAAAATGAATTTCATATATTTTACTGATAACCTGGTATCTTCTATTTGTTAGGAGCATCTGTTTGGTATCACTGTTTTGCAGTTATGATGTATCTGAACTTAGATATTACTGGGACATCCTAGCTACAAGAACACAGTAGCCTCTGCAGCAGCATGTTTACTTTTGCTGAACTTAATTCTAGATAATACGTGCTTTGAATTTTTGTTGGATCATACCAATGTATCATTTACGACCAACCACTTTATTTCACATGAATGGCCAACCTTTTTTAACCCCAACACAAAGAATCCACCTGATAGAGTATATTACTAAAATAAGGCGTTGTAGCTTGGCGCTGAGTAATAGTAACTGACAAGACAGTCGGTTGAAGAGAGACAGTGGAATGACTTTCAAAGAGTTCGTGTGCGCAGGTACAAATGGCACTGAAGCTGGATTCCAGTCCCTAAGAAAAAACATTATTTCTTCCCGTCAAAACTATGCCCCAAATCATTATCATGCTAAGAATTCCTTGTGTGGTCAAATACACCTGTGTATAAAGAAGCTTCCTCATATACACAGATGAAACAGGGCTGTGTATGAGAAGAACATTTGGGATGGGGCTTGTAATGTGAATTCCTAGGCACACAAAGCGTTGCTCAAGGAGCCTATATAGTGTGTGTATGTTTCTCAGAATGCAGTTAAGCTTAATGACAGCTGCCCTGAATAAGGTGCACTGCTCATCAAAGCATTAAATGAATACTGCTTTCAGTTTTAACTCAATATCTATTAGTATACTAGTCTTTATTTATACCACTTATAAAAATGGACATTAAAAAAATCTTCATGCAAGCAACAATTTGATTGTCGAATTAACCAGAAATAATCTTTCTTGATACCTGTGCTTTTTACATCCATATGATATGAGAATGCTTGCTTGGTTTAAGAAAAAATATATATCATGGGTTTTCAACCCTAGTCACTAGCTTTTGTGTGCTGCTCATAGGCAGTGAAGAATACAGTGATGTAAAAGCTGAGAACAATAGTAAATTGAATGTAGTAATATTAGTTTGATATTTTTCTGTCACAGTATGGTACAGTGCATTTGAGCGGCGGGGGGGGGAGAGGAAAATATTTCCCCTCAGTTTGCATTAACAGCACTATAGATATATATTTAAATGCCCTTAACAGTAGCTGGAATTGTAGCTCTTTCCTTACTACTGTAAGCACCAGGTCCTCACTTTGAACATCTCAGTGTGTTTAAGACAAACAGTGCCACAATAGCATAAAAATGGAACTGAGAGGATTGTCTTGAGAAACCATTAGCTTTGAAGGAATGTCTAGACAACTGTGTCAACAAATGCAAATAATTTATGCTTTTCAGTTCCTTTTAAATAGATGGCCCCATGCTGAGTGTACACAAACTCAGAAGGAAAAGACATGTCACAATCATAAGAGTAAGGAGGGCTATGGAATCACACAGGAATCCAAGTTAATTTTGACTAGAACTTCTGAAACTGCCTTCTTAAACAGTCAACCACAAGAAAATTGCTCCTGGTTGTGTCTGGGACCGATTTATAAACTTGTAAATGATTATTAGCACAATGCACTCAATACCGCTTCTGTTTGGACTTCATTCACTTTAATTAAATCTGTATAAGAGAAACAGTTTGTGGATTGTGCAGTGCTGGAAGGCCGAGATTTTCACTGTCAGAATTATTCACTCCATTAAAAAAAAATCACCTACAATTTGCGCAAAGCCTCTTACAGTAACCAACCATTCGATTTTGGAAACAATGCTTCTATAAAATATATTTAAGGCACTTCTGTAGGAATTTTAAATATATATGTCTCTATAAAAATAAAATAAGTGCCGAAGCAACATTCACATACGACCATTTTGAATTGTCTCTGTGTATGTACAAAACAGTACATATATACAGTTTGCTTGACTTCTTTCATCGTTATACTTTCACCGGCACTTTGGGCTGCTTTGTTAATTTCACCCCCTGAAAACATGAAACAAAGCATTAGTTTGTTTGCATTCATAAAGGCATGACAAAAATAACACCTATTCATGGCCACTGTCCCTTGATTTCCCATGGTAAGAGATTAAGTGATCTGGCCACATCCTGTCCAAGAATCTTGCTTAATTGCAAAGGTTGTTTAATCTTTTTAGTTACTTCCTCCACCACTGAAACAGCCCTCAAGAAAGCATTTATATTTGTTCCTGGGGATTCAGGTTTAACAGGAGTCCAACGATATTTTAGCTTTGCTTCAACGGCTACATGATTGCTTCATCACATCTCAACCTGACTTGCAACATATATTTCCTCTTCCCATTCCTTCATCATATACTGTCTTGTTTCTGTGCCACTGCCTGACCACCTGCCCCTCCTTCATTCCTATAAATTCCTTTGGACAAGGAATGGGAATCTGACACAGGCTGGATGGGGAAGAGTGGTAATGCTGACATAGTGTTGCAAGAAGATTGCTGTATTCCATTTCCCATTATAATTGGCTGATGTCCACAGTAGGCTTGTGCAGATATTCATATGAATGTTTGAAAAGGTCACATGATTAATATAATTAATTCCCCAAAACTGGGGAGTTACACTCTATAAACATAGACACACACCTCCAGTACCTAGAAAGGGACTGGAGAGATTGGAACACTGGATATTCATGGTGAAAATTCTGCTAAGACAGCAGTTGGCAGGGAAAACTTCTTCATAAAATCTTTTAAAAAATAGAAGTATCTTTTTGTTTAAACCTAAGTAGACTCTTTTCTTCGAGTCCCTTTTTTGGTTGGTTGCTAATAAAATTTGGCATCAATGATTCTGATATTACCAGATTCTCATAACAGATCATATTTGGTTGGATGGATATGAAGTCTAGTGCATTTTTTTTAGTTTCTTGTTTTCCAAACATATCAACTAACAAACTGCAATCATGCAAATTATATACACAAATAAGAAAATTGGGTTTTTTTGCCTTCAGGTTTTTTTTTTTTTTGGGGGGGGGCATTTTTCTTGATGTTAATGAAAACTGGTTAAGAACTGCTTCCAGACTGGTAACCAAGGTATACAGATATATTTTACCTTTTATTGCCCATTGTATATTTCAGAAATTTGGCAAGGTACATAACCCAATACATTTAAAAACAAAGCAAAAGAAGACAGAACATCAAATAATATTGCCATTGTAAAAATGGTAAGGTGTCTTTGTTATATCTCAGCACTGGGATTAATTGTACCCGAACTTAGGAACAAAGATAAAGATTTCAGATACTGCTTGGAAAAAATAAAATCATTGCTCTGTTTCATGGTGGGTTCTGCGGCATCACTTCCAAGTGGAAACTGCCTCTTGTCAAGGAACCTCTAAATATTTAAATTTGATTTCATGAAGAGATCACGTGTTGGTATCATAATTAAGCAAGGATGTCACCAGAGCGGAGTATAGTGACTGGATAACAGTTTTCCACCACGAGAGAAATGCCAAAATGAAGCCAAAGTGTTGATAGAAAACAAACATCAAGGTGAAGATGACACATTTACTTTCAAAGCAGGAGACCATTATCCAGGCACAACATCAAAATCTATTGTAATTATTGCTACAGAACACAAAGACAATCCTTCTGATTTACAAAAATAATAATATTGTCATATAATTAGAATAATATTCTTGGGGAAATAACCCAGAAGACCAGGAGAAGAACATATGCATGGCAAAATGACAGATGATCAAAATAAACCTGCCATATAGTGCAGACTGATTAAAGTCAAGTAACCTGACTGGAGGCCAATCTTGGGTGCAACCAGAGAAGAGAAGGGGATCCCCTGCTGGTTTGGGGAGGGGGAATCGAAACAGTCCACATCAGGGCTTGTGAGACATTTTGGGGCATACATGCCTGGGTGGGAGAAAAGACAGGAGGAGGAAATACAGGAAGGGGAAGGCTCTCATCGGGAAGATGCTTTGACTAACAGCAGTTGTGTTGCAAAGTTATGTCTTGGGGAATAATTTCTGAGCTGTAAAACAAATGACTGCATCTTGCATTTTTTTATTTATTTAGGCTTTATACCTTGAATGATATATCAGACTGTAAGCCACAGTGAATTACTGGCGAGGTTATATCTGTTTGTGGAGGACAACAACCTGCATCATAAAATTCTAATTGAATTATTTCTTAGCTACAACCAAGCTAGAAACTCAGCGTCACATATACACTAGAAGACACTGGTTGTGCTATAAATATTGATGTCTTTAAATAGTTTTTATCCTGCCTTTCTCCCCTGGTGGGAAACCAAGAGGGCATAAAGACAAGATTGGCTGGGGAAAAACCATGGAAAGCCACTCTTTCAAAAAAAAACCTCATCTATACTATGAGAATGTTAAGAGATTCTGGAACTATCAATACATTTGTAGTAGTACAGCATCTCTTGGTTTTGTTTCCTAGTAAGGCCCTGTCTTCACATGGCCTTCCTGATGACCAGTTCAAACTGGACAGTTCATGTATATACATAATTATAACAAACAGTATGCTAAACGACAAGCCAGATGAGAGCTTCACATTCCAGCTTTGCCTTCCATTGCTATAGGAAACTGAAGATGAAGAAAACCATGCACTTCATTCTGCAAACACAGTAGGATCACCAGGAGCAGGGTTGGTAGTGCGCATGTTTGTGTTATGATGCTTAGCTTACTTGATGTAGAGTAACAGTGAAGCAATCTGGCACTAGGTATATCTGTAGGTCCTATTAATTTATGTGCTCTTTCGATATTTAGGATACTCAGCCGAGTCTGGTCTTCTATTTCTATGGGATGATTATAGAATTGATATGAATGGAGTTGTAATCCATTCCGGTGTCATTCAGACCTTGTGGTTCATAATTCTCCCAACTCCTGGCTGAAGGTCAGTTAGAACTATAGTTCAAGACTGCAGTCCAGGAGAGGCTCATGTTCTCGTGATGGAAATGTCATGTGGATCTCATGTATTTTTTGTTTTCAAAGATCGTGAGTTTAATGGCTAACCAGAATGCGATAAAATAAAATAAAATAAACCTTTAATGTAATAATGAATGATACTTATGAGAATGGAAGCTGCCTAGATACCCTAAGCACATCCGATCTCACCTGATTTCGGAAGCTAAGCAGGGTCGGCCCTGGTTAGTACTTGGATGGGAGACCACCAGGGAATACCAGGCACTGTAGGCGCCTGGAGTAGGAACTGGCAAGCCACTCCAGTACTCCTGCCAAGAAAACTCCATGGACATGGGGTCACAAAGAGTCGGTCACGACTGTAATGACAGAACACCCAAACACACTTATGGGAATGACTTCTTACCTTTTGTCTAGATATCATCCAAGATTTTATTGTTGGTACCAGCACACTGCCTAGGAGGATCTGAGCCGGGTGATAGATAAGTAATGGGACAGAGATTAAAGACAGGTGCTCATAACCTTCAAATACTATCTTCAGCATTGGAATTCCTGTGGACAGAAAGACAACTACATTTAAGAATGCTTCAGATGTACAGGATTGTAGGAAAGCATTTCCCCCTTTTAAACATATAGCTAAGATTTTAAAGAAAAGGAAGCCCCTCCTCCCCAAAGATTGTTCATGAAGACTGATGACACAAAAGTCACTTGTAGGAGGTAGCTGAAAACAAGGACACAATAATTTCATAGTAGAAAGTCCTTTCTCTTTGGGAGACGGAGGCCGAGAGGCTGAGAACTCTAAGAAGAAAGGACTAGCAAACCTTCTACCAATTCAAAAGAGGCCTTCTTCCAAGGCATCAGGTTCAGTGCACATGTATACCCGCCAGAAGGCAACAGTGCAATTATTAGGGGTCAATCCAGATTCCTTCCTCTCTGCTCTTAGTTTGCAATATCTCTGTGTCAGACTGCTAGTTTCCTGTTGCATTCCGAATATTCCTTTGGGTGGCAGGAGGCAGCCTGGGATTAGACTGGGGAAGACTGCTCAAGCTGTAACTATTTTTATTCAAAAACTATTTCTATTGAACGACATTTGTCCATATGTTTGTTGTATTGTGTAAGCTACCTCCGATGGCTGGACACTAACAAATGGACTGGATACAGAAATAAAAATAAATGACTACTACAAGATCTCTGGATGATCTTTGGGCAGCCTGATACCAAGTGATTCCTAGCTGAGCAGCAACAAAAAAGTTCCTCCATCACCACGCTTCTAAAGCAAGCTGCTGATACAACAAGATCGGTTTTTGTGTAGCAAAAGACTTTATTATAGATTGCAAAAATTAATTATATTTGACCTTGGCATTACTGTTTGCTGTAATTGTATTGTTTGTTGTTGTAACCTGTTCAGAGTGGTCTTTTAGCCAGATGGATGGGTGTGTGTGTGGGTGTGGGCTTGGGGTTTAGGTAGGTAGGTAGGTAGGTTGGTTGGTTGGTTGATTGGTGGATCGATCAATTGATCACTCGATAGATAGATGGATGGATAGAAATAAAAGAAACATGGATAGATTAAAATAACACGGAGTAGATCCTTCGTAGACCTAAAGTTTGCCTAACACGCTTGCCTTAAGGCAGTATAGCGCCTGGTGAATATTTGCTTCCCATTTTGCTCACTTTATTTCACCACAAAAATAATCATTCTTTAGGAAGAGTTTTTTGTATGCACATCTTGTCTTTAGCATTTCATTCTGCTTTTTTGCTGTGGGGTTGTTCAGGGCGAGGCGCATTTTAGCTCTTAAATGTTTTCTGTTCTGGTGACATACAGAGTCAAACCAGCACGGCCTAAAATATGAATGAAACTTGGGTGGAGGATTGTCTGTTAGGAAGTGAACTTTTAAGACCTGACTTAACTCAGCATAGTAGGAAAGGACTATGCTAGATTTGTCTACTTTTGAGGCAATTGCCGAGTTCCATATTTTTGCCTGCTCGGAATTCAAGAAGTGGGATACTGCCTCCGTGTTCACCTTAGCCCAATGTATTCTCCTGTTATGTCTTACTTCTATATGATTCGATATCACTTTGTCGTAGGGGGTGACAGTTCTAATTCAGTTATTTACATCACACCTTTCCTCAAATATAAGAATCCAAGGGTGTGTATGACACGATGAAAAACTACATACAACTAAAAGCACATTAGGTTATACTTTTTTTAAAAAAAACACAATGAAAGAGATTGTTGTGTTAAGTTGGCCGAATGAAAACTTTTAAATATCACGTCAGGAAAAAAACCCCTCATAAACAACAAGCCTCTCTCCTCCTTAACATGCCTTCCTTGGCAGCCAGTCAGTTGCCAAAGTGCACCCAAATGAAACAGTGGTTTTGCCCAAGATAGAAGAGCAACAGGCAAAGACAGAATCTATTCTTCCCTTTGAAGTAAGATTAACAAATACACCCAGGAGGGTGGCAGGGCACAATGAAGGGCCTTTTCTGCAGATCTTAAAAGCAAGGGAAGGTTATATGGGGAGATGTGGTCCTTCAAAGAACCTGAACCTAAATTGCATAGGTCTTTCTAGGTCAAAAGCAGCTTGAACACAGAAACCAAGCAGTTGCCACTGAAGTGTCTTAACAAGGAGATTCTGGCTCCGGTCAACAGTCTGGCCATAGCTCTGTGAACCAGCTAACACTTCTATACACTTTTCAAAAGAAGCTTCACAAAGAGCCTTCTACAGTTCAACTGCTTATATCCTTATACTTTGGCTATAGTTTGGAGAAACCTGAGGTTTGTTTTTGTGTTTGCTATGCTGGCCCGCCTCTACTAACATCAGATCTTGCCTGGTCTTTTATTTGTTGTTATTTTATTCTGTAAACCGCCTAGAGTTCCCTTTGGGGAAGCAAGGTGGCATATAAATTTTGAAAGCAAATAAATAAATATTCAACTGTTTCAGTAAAATATTCTTGTTTCTAGGATGGTAAAGAAAAAACAGTGATCAAATCAGGAAATTATACATTTCACAAAGCCTACCAATCTTCAGTCACTTCTGCCAATATTATAGTACATCAGGGAAATACTGTGGTCGAACTGTTCTTTAATATAGCAAAGAAGAAGGGACTTAGTACTGTTGCCAAACATTTTTTTCCTCAGGAAATGATTTTGAAAACAAAACAAACCCTCAAAGACTGTAAAGCACTTGAAATCAAATTCTAGGGGCATTAATTGGCTTGCTCATAAACTAAGTGCCTGGGTCAGGATGCCAAAAAATTAAATGTTCTGTAGTTCTGAATGAGGAAAAATAGGATTAGTATCTTAAGAAATCACAAAAGTGTTTGTATTAACCTTCAATTGTCTTTCATCTAACAGGGGATGTTAGATTGTTAGAAAAAAGGTCTTCACAAAAACAAAGACACAAATGTACTTCCTAAAGACTTGGCTGGTTTTGAATATTTCAGCTCACTGCATATGTTAATGTAATTCAGAAGCAATGATGTAAATGACAATGACAAGAGTGGGTGCCACTATAACAAAAATAGTCAAACGCAGAACACATATTTAAATCTTTAAGATGGGTAGCAGAAGATGAAGGTGCCCACCTAAAGGGATCTGGTTATCTTTATTTTGATCTGTCCACTCCAGTTTCTCTCATCATTTATGGCTCATATGTTCTGATGTAATGAAATATGATAGGTACACCAACATTAAATCCGTTCAGTATAAATTTGTGCAGTATCTCAGTATGCGGGTAAACTGAAAAAACCCAAAACAAAACACCAGCCTACATACCCAGCCTGACTTTTTCTAAAGTTGTTGTAACTTACAAATACTTGTTTTAAAGCTACATTTTTAAAAAATGGTTCATACTGGTTCATTCAATTAGTCGTGTAAGTACAATTTTCTATGTTTCATTGCTCCTTTTAGATTTTTGTATGACACAGTAGTTGGAATTTATTCAAGACAGATTTCTGAAGTAAGTGCAGTTTGAAGGATATAGGAAATGAATTCAAGTTCTATTCAGGTTTAAATCTTTTTTCTCATCGAAACTCATGTAGTAGTTTAGCTCCTAATTAGGCTGTGACTACATGGCAGGAAAAATGTCACGTGACCTGCTGTGAATTTGCACTCAGGAAGTTGGGATTCTCCTGGTGAATTTGCTTTCTCCAAGGAGAAAGGTGGGGTAAAATATTTAAAGTAAATAAATAAAATAAATTTAGCTACCCATAAAGGAGTCGGCAGAGACACAGGAAAAAACTGATGATTAGGTCTTGCCAGGAGGCAAGGCTATAGTAGAGCTACATTAACAAGCAGCAAACAAGGGTTGGCTGCCAATTTCCTCCTCTCTGAATGGTCAACTAAAGCAAATGTACTTCTACCAGTGTATTTCCTGCAAATAATGCTGATTTCTATTTCATTCCCCCCTCTCTCATTGGTCTGGTCTCATAGATGCCCAATAACACCAGAGTTGACACCAATGGAAACAAGCTGTGCTTGGTTAAGGAGAACTAAGCTAAGCAGGGTCAGGCCTGGCTTGTATTTGGATGGGCAACCACCAGGGAATACCAGGTGCTGTAGGTGCCTGGAGTAGGACCTGGTAAACTACTCCAGTATTCCTGCCAACAAAAAATCCATTATATGGGGTAACGAAGAGTCGGGCACAACTGTAAATGCTGCTGCTGCTGCTGCTACTACTACTGCTATAGTAACCCCCCACCTATCGCAGGGGTTAGGGACCCACCCGACCCGCGATGCCTGAAAATCCGCGATATGCGGAAGCGGGGTGGGGGCGGGGGAGCCGGGGGTGGCGCGGGACAATGCAATCACCCCCCGTGTGGCCCCAAGGCACAGGTACTGTGATCCCGCGATATAGTGGGACCGCAGTACCTGAACCGCAAAATGGCAGGGGTGTCTGTACTACTACTACACCTATGCAACTCCCCCCTGCTTGTTCTCTCCCCAGCCTGAACTAGGAAGCTGGGAGAGCCACCTTCTGGCCATACATTCAGCCAACAAGCTGCATCAGCTCAAGCAATCACACCACCTGAAGTGATGCAAATACCTTTGATTTTAACAAATATGTATAAGCCCCAGCAATGGAGGAAAAACATATGGATGGTGGGGATGGGTGGAGATCCCAGAATGATCTGCATTGGCCTGGACATTGTGTAGTCAATGGAAAAATAATATAAGTTGGACCATCCCAGTCACAGAGCCATTTTATTTGCCAATATGATCACCTCTTTAAATATTTTTTCTGGATTCTCTGAGATGATATAGCTGCATTATGACATCTTCTATAGTTGCTAGAAATTTCTTCCTTCTGATTCACTGATAAGATACTGTAGATGCTAGGTCAAAAGAGCATAACAGGCTCCCATGTAGCCCTCTCCTTTTACTACAGCAATAATGCAGTTGAACACTGTCGTTTTGATACAATATTGAGACTGCATGCAAGGAACCAGTCCTCCTTGATGCTTCCCCCAACACCCCCTCCCCCCAAATCCGACCTCCCTACCCCCTCCATTCATAAATGGAGGACAAACAAAACTGGAGCAAGTGAGGAAAAGTGATCATTTGTACAATCAAAGTCTTTTTAAGAAGGATCCCAAGCTGTGGGTTAAAGGAGAAAGAAGACAGGAAGAACAAATGTGGCAAAAGCAACCCCCCCCCCCATCAATCAGCATATAAGCAACAAGCTGTTCCTCCATTTTAAGAAGGGCTCTTTTCTTCTCCCCCCTCCTGCTTTTGCCATTCCTTCCCGCGAATGAACCCCTGACTCGTTTTAATTAGATGCAATCACACCGAGCTCTGTCTCCTGCCGCTTGAATATTAAAGAACACTAGAGAACAGTCCTAATTGTTTAATCTGCTTGGCCACTGTGCTAAGAAGTCCTCCCATGTAAATGGTGCTAACATCACAGCACATGCAGGAACAGATCTACATCAAAGCAGCTCTGCCAGCTTCCCAGATGCTTCCAACTGTACTTTCTATGGCAACCATGACTCAGGTTGATATTGCAGGAGGAGGGCAGAAATCTGTTCCTTCCAATGTCCACGTCCTTTCACATTTACCCACGGAGTAACTAACAAACCGAGAACCATTATAAAACATGGGCAGGAGCGTTGTTCTTCCTTCCAGCAAATGGCTTAGGCTTGTGTGCTGTCATCATCCTAAACTATTCCTTCTGAGGGCACCTTCCATGACACATCTACTGTCTGTCGTAGGTACACAACACATAGGTCAATATATGGGAGACAAGCACTATTTTATTTAATCCTACATCTTGACTTTCTCTAAGTACTAGGCAGAAGGTGGCTCATGGCAAGAATTAAGACCAGACACCGCTAAAAATGCAGTAAGTTATGACAGGAAGACATGATTAAATATGATAATTATCATATTAAAAACCAGCATCAAATTAAATAATTTACTAACCGCCACTTAAACTACAACCGGAGGGTGGGAGGGCGGACAGAAAGTGCCACCTAAATACAAAGGTCCCTTTTTGTCACAAGAAGAGCACACAGAGAGCCAACCAAGTTTTGGAAGTGTTAGAGGGATGCAAACCTTTGCAAGTATGAGAAAGAAACTGTAAAAGATCTCCTCTTGCTGATTTAGATTACAGGAGCTTTGCATATGTTTAATTTTATTTAATTGCAAAAAGTTGTCAGCTGTGAGCTTAACATAGAAGACTTGTATCCCATACAAAACTTTGCATTTTGTTCAAAATCCAAGTTTTTAAAATGTAAAAGGACATGGCTTTTGTTATTTATTATGCTGCTGTTGAAAAAATGAGCTGGTCTTTTCACTCCTGTGCAACCGTAAAAGACTTTTTTTTTTGGAGAAAGCATGTCTCAGTGTACCAAGACACTCTTTCTCTGAGGTTGAGAAAAATCTGCAATAGGAAGAGAGTTCTAAAATGTAGGAGCAGCTAGTGGCAAGAAGTCAGAACAAAATGAGATTAGTCTACATCAGTTAAATTACAATAAGAAAAAACAAGTTTGCTATATTCAGTATTTCAATTATAATCAAAGATCATAGTTTGGTGTGGCCAGCCTTAGAACAGAGCAAAATAATCTTTCTGTGCTCTGAGCTTTTAAAATAGAAGTGACATAGCGACTCTTATAGAGTTTTCAAGGGAAACAAGGTATTTAAGGACCAGTTTCTCTAGTTCTACCTCAGTAGTGAGCTTTCATGGCTGTGTGGAGATTTGAACCTACGTCTCCTAAATCTTAGTCCATCATTCGGTCCACCATACAACACTGGGAACTAAATTCAAGCAGAAGAATCCACCTCATGTTTATTTATTTATTTATTTATTTTTGCATTTATATCCCGCTTATCTTCAAACGAACTCTAAGCGTTGACTCTCCATGTAACCTCATACTAATTTTGCTATCTCTTTATGACAGATTCTTTAATTTTTGAGCCACTCCCTATGAAGACAGGACACAGTACCAGAGTGCATTTTGTTAGCTGTAAAACGTACGTACTTCAAAACCTTCCAAGGTGTGTCCAAGGAAATTTAAGTGCAAGTCTCGTTCCATCTTGTTATCACTGCAGCCAGAGGAAATGAAGCAAATACACTTCAATGCTCCAAGGCTCCAATTCTGTGTCGCCATGGTTGACAGGATCCAAGCAGGCTGTAGGAGATGGCATTTGACTTTATGGAAGTGAGCACTCTGCACGCATTTACAATTTTGCTGGGACTTTAAGCTGTCACGCTGGAAAATGTTTATAAAACATTAATCAAAAATGCCTCTTTAATACAATGCATTGTCTGAAAGATGTTAGGAGGCACATATTGTAAATGGATTCTTCTTTTTTTTTCTGACTAAAGTAATTTCTACCAAAAGCATTTCCCCACTGCTGTACCAGTACACAGTGAGGCTAGATAAAGAGCACTTTCTCAGCACATTACTACCTGATCCAAACACTTGGGAAATCACTAATGTACAGCACGCCATCTTTCCATGTCACACATGACACATTTGTCTTAAATTACCCAACAGAGTTTGACATTGCAGGCTATTCCATCTCTGAGCTTTCAACTGACATCTGCCAAGCAAGAACTTCAAGTGAGTGCTTTCTTTCTCTAACAAGGAATCAAGAGTTTTCTTTTATCCTATGCCCATGGTGGAAAGGATAAAACAGTAAGAACTGGAGCTCAGGTTCTCTTCCTCCCTTTCGAGTTTTAATATGTTAACACTCCCCGGCTTTTTGTGCTTTCCTCACTGTAGCATTTGCCATTTGCTCCTCGCAGTGCTATGATTTGAGAAAACTCACTATTGTTGTTACCCAAATATTGGTAATCCTACAAGCAAATCACAGATTCCTCATACTATTGCCAGAGGTCATTCTTACTTATTGCAGCATTTACATTTCCTTTCCCTAAACAGATGCATTGCAATAGTTTATCTTAAAAGAACGGGTTATATTACTGAACACCATGCAGAATCACTTGCATATACAGTCATATTTTACTTAAAGAAATATATTGGACATAACAGAAAGTGATAAAGTTTCACATGCATAACAAAGACACATTGCAGGGGAAAGGAGGTACTCATGTGATATTAGCCCATGATTATTTTTCCTTCCTTAAAAAATGATATGGTCACATAGAAAAAGAAAGACAACCCACTGAAGAGTGCTTTTTACAGTCACGTCCATGTTATTTATTTATATTTATATTTATTTATTTTTACATTTCTAGGCCGCTCTGATTTCCCCAAAGGGACTCTGGGTGGCTCACAATGAAAGACAAATAAAATAATCAGGATTAAAACACCAAAACCAAAACAATTAGATAAGACAAAACCAAAATCAACCCACAAACACACTAAACCCCAGCAAGAGGCAAAACTAAATAATGGCAGGAGAATACAGGACACAGAAGGGGGAAATAGCAAACAATCACAGATTGCTCTCTGTATGTGTGTGTGTGTGTGTGTGTGTGTGTGTGTGTGTGTGTGTGTGTGTGTGTGT
>JAHTLZ010000330.1:36083195-36111420 GCA_023846285.1 Phrynocephalus versicolor
TGTGTGTGTGTGTGTGTGTGTGTGTGTGTGTGTGTGTGTGTGTGTGTTGTGTTGTTACAGTCGTGACTGACCCTTTGTGACCCCATGTCCATGGAGTTTTCTTAGCAAGAGTACTGGAGTGGTTTGCCAGTGCCTACACCAGGCACCTACAGCACCTGGTATTCCCTGGTGGTCCCCCATCCAAGTACAAACCAGGGCTGACCCTGCTTAGCTTCTGGAAATCAGGCGAGATCGGATGTACTTAGGGCATCTAGGCAGCACAGATTGCTGTATGCCTCCTTATATGCCTCCTTAAAAAGCCAGTTTTTAAAGCTTTTTTGAATGTAGTTAGGGACTCGACTTGGCGAATCTTACATGGCAGAGAGCTCTGGAAGGGACAGGGCAGGGTCATGGGGAGCACAGTACATGAGCACTATCCCAAATCTATCCTGATGTCCCACCGATAGGTGCAGGCACACCAACCCTATGGATTTACTGACATAAAGGGATTCCCTGTAAACAATGGCCACCCCACCCCCTGAACCTCCGACCTGCCCAGATGCTGGACACGAAACCCGGATGAGTACAGCTGGGTGAGGAAAGCTGCCCCCTCTACGCCCACCCAGGTCTCGGTAAGGAAAGCCATGTTGGCCCGTTCATTCAAGATCAAATTATGAACGATATGTATCTTATTATAGATCGACCTGGCATTCACCAGCGGACAGGAACATGTTGCTGCATCCGGTACTATATACAGCTGAATAAAGAACTTTCATTGGGCTATTTATACTAATCCAAGGCTTGCAGAAATAGAAGATGAGACTTTTGTGGACAATTTTATACATTACTGTAATGATCCACACAACTTAGAAAACTGGATGGAAAATAAAAGTCTAAACAAGGATCAAGACATGGGCATTTGACTGGACTGGTCTATGTCACATTCGCTGTACAGAGACATCTAACAAGACCATGCAACCTGCCTAAAACCTTGGCCCTATGCCATATACAGTATGACCTATGACCATGACAGGAGAGCACCTCCCCCCAAATTTTGGAGCAAAGGGCCCTCTGTCCTCTTTTGCAGCAAACAGCTATTGTTCATTTGAGCCATGGCATAGTCTGTATTATTGCTGATATAAATATCAGATCCTGCTTTCATCCGTTCTGTGTATGGAGTTGTAGAGATGTTCATCCCCTGCAACTCAAGTCCCAGGTTGACGGATAAAAGAAAATAATGTTTCCCCCATGGACAAACCATGTATACTTGATTAAATTACTGCATTGGCAACGGCATACTGAAACATAAGCAACAAGGCATAGAAACATAAGAAGACAAGGGGCTGATGTCAAGCCGCGCACACAGAACACACACACAAGCAGAGTTCAGTTCTTTGCCAAGATCTTTAGTGGAAAGCCAGGCAAGTTCAAGTCCTTTGCTAACAATCAACTGCCAGATAAATAACAGAATCCAACTCCCAGCAATTACCAGTCCAAGTCAAAACCAGAATATGTCAAGGAAACCAGATGCCAAACCCAAGGGAACAGATCAAGCCGTTGTCCAGGAAGCCGGTCCGAAGTCAGGAAACAGAGCCAAGGTCACAGACAGGAACGCGGTTGCAAGTTCAAATGACGTGTTCCTCCTACAGAGAGCTCAAGGTAAGCTTGACAGCTTTATCCCAAAATAGGGAACACACCCTTACTTCTGGAAAGGCTTCTGCTAGTACTCAGGGCTTCCCGACCTGATTCCCAATCTAGCATCAAAGACCCTTTCCCTAGCTCTCCTGGTAGCACGTCTTTGCAGAATCCTGCTCATGGCCCTTCTAGGAGGAGTAGATATGTTTTCAGCTGCGTCATCAGACCCAGCTGCCTGCTGAGTTGAGCTGCAAGGCTCCTCCAGCAGCTCTTCACCATTTAACCCCTCAGAGTCAAGTTCTGTGACAGGCAGGGTCCTGGCAGCTGAGCTATGCAGCAGGAGTTTGCAGAATGACTACATTTATAGATACAGCACCACCATTAATGGCTTCACTATTCTTTAGGGTGGCCCAGGAAGCTACATAATCAAGTTGCACCAAATATATCTTCATGAATACAGACCATCACTATGACATAATATGATGCTAAAACAAGTACAAGAAATCAGAGGACACTAGGATTATTCAGGCCAAATTATGAAAATATGGTTCTGTGCAAAACAAGGACCTTTACTATTTTAAAGGGGAGAAAATAAGAGAAGTACCTCTTTAGTAGATTCCACTTTAAGGATCATTGCAGGAGAACACAAAAATAATGCACTTTTGAGTAGTATAATAAAGCGGCAACATCTTCCTTGGAATAAAATTATCTACAAATACAGTAGTCTATATCCTAGTACCAATTACAGTAGACTCATTGTTTCAGTTGCTAAATGGTAAATCAATATTTGTATACATTCAGTTGATTCAATGAGTTGATTCTAAGCTGGAACTAGCCATTGTATTTATGCTATGTGGATGAAACAACATATTATGAGAAACAAATGACAGCTTCTACGATAGTGATCAAAATCCTATTGCTTATTGTCTCAAACTGCACTACAGTAGGCCCACTGAAACAACCTTGCTACAGAGACAGCAGAGGCTCAGCCTCACAAGAAGAACTGATCATATCTCCCAGATATGTAATGACAATTTCTGGACATTTTATCTGCACCATCCAGCAAGGGGATGTACTTAGAGCCTAAGGAAGTGGATTTCATCTACCAAAGCTTGCCATTTAATATTTTTAGTTGTCCGATAAAAGGTATCACCTACTCTTGCAAAGGTGGAATCTGTGGAGTCAATTCCTCCATAGGCTCTATAGGTTCATATGAGCCTCCTGTGACTTACTTAGGCATATTAAGTCAAAGTTAGAGTACAGTAACCCCCCACCTATTGTGGGGGTTAGGGACCCAACCCGACCCGCAAAAACTGAAAATCCGCAATATGCGGATGCAGGTTGGGTTGGGCCTGGGGCGCTTAGCTGGGGGCTCTTGTACTTACCCTGATCCTGGCACTGCCCTGAATGGGCCTGCGAGGGCCTTTCTGGGTCTTTTGGAGGCCCCAAAAGGGCCTCCCTTCGAATAGGAAGTCATTTCTGAGGCCTCCGACAGACCGTCCTCCCTTACCTCAGGCCTTTCCCCCCTTACCCCAGGGGTGCTGCAATATAGCGGGACTGCAGTATATGAACTACGAATGGGCGGGGGACCACTGTATTCCTATTTGCATCAATGGAACTTACAGAAGAGTCAACAGCAAGAAAGCAATATGTGTTGGGGTAAAATGAGTAATGGGGATAAAATGTCTATATGCAAATAATACAAAATATGTTTTATTTAATTTTATAGGTAGGAAAACTCAAGGAGAGTACAGGGTTTGGGGTTTTTTGTTTTTGTTTTTGTTTTTGGAGCCCTCAAATTTTCATGTAATGTATGCCTGTCTTGGATAAAGCTATGGAAAATCAGAACTGAGCTGTCACCATAGAGCTAACTATATTATGAAGGCACTGCTGTTGGTCATTCCAAATTATTACTTCTAAAGAGTCTGCTTGTGGCAAACAGATCATGTCTCTCAAATGAAAAAAAAAAAGATCAACACAAGAAAACCTATTTCTTTTGCTGCTGTTCTTCTGTTGGTAACTCTGAATTTCCCTCTCCAGGGATTTTGTAAGAGAGGTGTGAATTTGTTTTGCCAATAGCAAGGTTGTTTATAAGTAATCAGTGCAAATCCCAAATTAACTGCAAGGCTCTAATAACACCTGGGGGGGGGGGGAAAACGGAGAGGAGACACTGTCTGATGTATGCTTTCTGACTGGGTTTCAGTCATTCTAGGCCATGAATTTATAATGTCATATTAACACAGAAGAGATGCCTAATAAGAAGAAATGAATAAACAACTTAGCACTCAGTAATATTTTTCTTGGTAAATATATGGAAAAGATAGAAAATGTGATTTATTCCTGCCCCTGCCCCTACTCCAATGAACATGCAATGCTTGGAAGTGATATTTAATGGATAGCCTGAACAATCTCTCCAGATGCTACCTATCAAACATTTAATGCCAGCAGCTGAAGACACTCACCTGATTCAATACACTTACACCTGTCTGACGGTGCTGTAGTAGCAATCAGTTACCAGAGAATTTTAAAAATGAATCAAGTCACAGTGAGATTAGTTTTAAAAGCTGTGTGCAAGTACACGGAGTGTTAAATGATCATGGTTTTAGCAAATAGACTGTGACTAACTCAGTTAATATTAAGTGGATGTTTAAGAGGCACTGGCTTCATATCTTACTCAGATTGTCTCTTGCTCACAAATACCAAAGTTCTCAAATCAGTGTATACTATAAAGTTAAGACAAGGGAACAGGCAGGCAAGTTTTACTTCCTAAAGTATCTGTCTATCTACAAGCAGTAACTATGAGCTCTTTTACATGACCCGTAAGATCCGCTAGTAGCTTAAATTCGGAACTCCCAAGCCAAATTTCATGTGGGTTTTGTTCCTCTTCCTGTGTTCCCACCCTTCCGCACTCTGCTGCTTCTGTCTGCGGTGAGGGGAGGGAGAAAAAAGGGAAAAAATGCAGGCTCACCTCCGTCTGCTGTCAGAGCAGCCCTGTAAGGATTCCTGTCTGTTAAAGGGGTGGTGGGGACAACAAAAACAAACAGAAGGCGAGGAGAGGCCGGCATCCACAGCTTTACAATCCACATCAGAATTTTTTTTACCTCCGGAGACCAGGTACCTGTAAAGTGCGCTGGGGCGTGCTTAAGTGGGCGTGGGCGTACTTTATTTTTTAAAAAGTCCGCTGCTGGTTGGAAAACAATTTTATGCTCCGGATCTGCAAGTGTTTTGCAGCGGATTTTAGGGGTCGTGTAAAAGGGCTCTATGTTAATTCTAAGACTTCTAAGAATGACACGAGAAGATATCTCAACCGCAGAAGGCTAATGCCAAGGCTTTGCTCAATGGTCAAAAGGCGATCACTAATTTCCTCCTGGCAGAAAGTGGGGTTGTTGGAAAAGTAATTTTAATCTGAGTGAAAACAGCCAACATTTCAGATTTCATTTGATTATGCTGATTCACAGTATTTTTCCATGTATAAGACTATATTTTTGTCTAAAACTGTTCAAGAGTAAAAATTGAGGGTTATCTTGTATGCAAAAGTAAGCCAGGAGGGAACCACACAGCTATGAAACTGTAATTTTGGGTTTGAAAAGTGTGTGTGTGTGTGGGGGGGGGTCATCTTATACATGAGGGTGTCTTAATAGACATAAAAATACAGCTAATTGCTAAATTCCTGTTCTCAGTGTAAGCCAAAGTGTAACTTTCTCTCTATTTCTCTCTGATAAACACACTGCTGCTGCTGCAACGTGCATGCATGCTAGCTTGGTGTATGCGTAGATCCACTCACCCACTCCAACACAGAAAGTTATGCTTGGGCTTGCTCTACTAACAGGATTTCAGGCAATGACTTGTGTTCGATCCTCAGATTAGTGGAATTTGTGCAGTGTCACTGTAATGACTGAACATGTGAAAACATGTAAGAGATCCTAAAGACAGCAGACTCTTGCCAATTCCCAAGTAGAGTTGGATTCATGTGTTATTGTTGCTACATGCTGCCCATGTACCATATATTGGACATTTCCAGTCCATGGACTATTCTTTCCTTCTCTTTGGGCGTTTATTCACGACCCCTAACCTCCGCCGCAAATGGCTGCAAGCTCCAGAGCTTAAAAATGTTTCCCCACCAGCTCCGGAGTTTGCAGACAATTAAGTGCGACCCCACCCACCTAAGCGCGACCCAGCACACTTTTCTTGTATCTGCTCTTGGGAGGTGAAAAATATTTGATGCGGATGTGCTGGGCTCTCCTCGCTTCTTTTTGTTTTTGTTTTTTGCCTCCCGCCCCTTTAAGAGGAACCAGGAAGTGACCGGGGCTCCCCGCGGCAGCTTCCACCAGCACCGGGAGGTAAGGCTTTATTCTTTTGTCCCTTTTTTTCCTCCCTCCCCTCACGCAGCCAGCAGCCAGGAAGTACGGAGGGGTGGAGACGCCCGAAGAGCGACAAACCCCTAAGATCTCTGGTCCGAATTTAAGGGGCCAGCGGATCTTAGGGGTCGTGTAAAAGTGCCCTTTCTTTCTTCGTTTTAGGATTTAATCTCTGTAGCTTGATATGGCTCTAATGAGTGCTATCACCCCATCTATATTCCTTATGGTAGATTCCTACAACATAAGTATTCCTTACAAGCAACCAAGTTGATGTTTTGGGATTGATGTTTCAGCCCTGTCAGAAAGTAGCCCTAGGTTTGTAAGTTTCTCCTTTGAATTTGGAACTCCTCGAGAAACGCAATATACAGAGGTGTCCCTTGATGAACAGCACATTTTTATTAACTGCCAGAACAGTTAGGCAAAATTATCATTAAACAAATAAGAACAAACTTATCAAGAATGAATTGCGTAAGTTGGAGAAACCCAGTGAGACACAGCAGTTAGAAATTTAGTGTCACAGTTCTCTAAACGAGCTTTTGCTTTTCTTCCTTACAAGTTCCCCTGTAGAAACTGATTTTTTAACATCCAAACTACCTCCTTTGGGATATCCAGGAGTGAAACAGAACTTTCTGAAATAGAGCTTACAAGGTACAGTTTTATAATTTTTTACTTAGTATGGCACCTTTCCCTAAGCATAGGGACTCAGTGGTACTCACAAATGAATGGAAAATATATGCAAATGAAAACACATTGAATTCCAGTGTTTAAAAAAAACAAAGTTAGGGGAAAGTTCCTAAACTTGGCTCCCAGATAATGACTACAACCCATATAAGCCCTAGGTGGAATGGTCAAGGTAACATCTGAGATCCAAGTCTGGGAACAAAAACAATAGATTTGCTTAAAACGGGGGGCGCAAAACTGAATCTACTTTTCATTTCCATTATTAGGTTGCCCAAATGTGATCTACAGTGTTTTAAATGCTACTGCCCTTTATGCTTTGTGCAACAACCTTTTGATCATATCTGTTTTTTATTATGTTCACTTTTTAAACCAGTACCCTTAGAACCATTCACAATAAAAGCCCTTTGCATCATTTCAGAAGAAGCTGGAATGCCATGGGGCAATTCATAACACAAAAGCATGCAGAAGCTGTAAACATACTACAGTATGTTACAAGTGAGCAAAAATAGAAAGAAGTTTTAAATTAGGCCAAAGTCATTTATGTCCAGTGAAAGAGTGGGATGGCTTGTCTGACTTCCTGACAAGACACAGGATAGCTTTCCATCTGATTGCACACTGAGCACTGAATAGATACAAGGTTATGAAACATCATCTCCAATGTTCTCAAGATTCTTTATAGGAGACATCTGCAGCCTACACCAACTTCAGATAAAAGAATCTTGACTCATGAAGAAACAGAGATTTCTCTGTGGGTGACTTGTCAGCGATCCGCTAGGTATAATGTGATTTCTTAAAAGCAGATAAATTAACTTTAACTGTGCTTCTAGTGGGAAAGAGGGTGGCAAAGTCTCCAGTGTCATTATCATTTTACATGTGGATATGGGATTTTGAAAAAGAGATTTATATTTATAAAGAGGTATAGGCATGTCACTGAAAACCTGCAATCTGGTTTTCAGTGTCTGATCCAATTAAGCATACATCTGGGGATGACACACAACCAAATAAATAATTGGAGAGGTGCAACTCTGAAATGACAATTGTTATTCATCGATCCCTTTTTGCAAGCTGAGATTGAGAGATGTAAACTTCAAGTGAATGTGATCTCCTGGGCAAGATTCTTCAGTTCAAACACAGTAAACAACTGTTGTTCTCTGATGCACATTTTAGTACTGCTGCAGGCAAACTTTCTAAATATTAATTCAAAACCTACTACAAGCAGATGGTGGAGACAAAGTGAAAAGGATTAGGGAAGCACGCTAGCATTGCCCACATAAAAGACCTAGTTCACAGAGCCTGTTCCAGGTTGGGGGGAAAATGTCTCTGTCATACTCACATTATCCACATAAATAGTCTCCCATACTGTACAATTACTTGTCTTTATTATAAAATATTTCCCATATTATACATCAGTGTTGGCAAATCTATGGCACACGGAGCCCTTTCTGTGTGCATGTGATATCGCCCCCTCACAGCCACGGCACTCCCCCCCCCGCTCAGAGCACGGCGCTGTGCTCTGTGCAGAGAGCTGGGTGAAGGGGAGGTAGTGGCTTGTGGGCGTGTTCATAACCCGTTAACTCTCCAGCCATGCCCGTGGCGTGGCTGGAGAGTAAACTGAGGCTACAAAGGAGCCCATAAACCGCTGCCCCCTTCATCCAGCTCTCTGCATGGAGCCATTTTGAGACCGCCAAGATGGCTCCATGCAAAGAGCCGGGCAAAGGGGAGGCAGTGGTTTGTAGGTTCCTTCATAACCCCAGTACACTATCCAGCCACACCGCTCTAGGCATCCCAAAAGGCTAGGGTGTTGTGGCCATGGGAAATTCAAAAGACTGCTCTTCAGTTCTCGCTTTCCCAAAGGGTGCTACCCTTTGGGAAAGCGAGGATCGAAGAGCAGGTTTTTGAATTTCCCGCAGCTACACTGAGAGTGTTGTGGCCATGGGAAATTCCAAAGCCTGCTCTTTGATCCTCGCTTTCCTGAATGGTAGCACCTGGAGCATTTGTAACCTGAGGTACGACTGTATCCAGGTTAAATTGCCATATTGGCACGTTGTGAAAAAGAAGTGGGTTTTGAATAGCAGTTTGGGCACTTGGTCTCTAAAAGGTTCGCCATCACTGTTATACATTGTCTGCAGCTTCACAGTGTTCTTGTAGGTAGACTTTCACAACATAAGGATGTTCACCCTAAAGACTTGATGGCAAAAGTATTGTTTTCCAGGATTTACAAGGAACTATCTTACTGTAAGAAGGCTCCACCACTGTCTAAAGGCTGTACTCCAGTCAACCTCAGGATGACTGACTGTGATCTGTGGGTGTTCTACTCAAATTAGAAGCTGTATTACTGGCACTCCCATAGTACTTCTCACCAAAACAAACTTGTGCATGTATATGCAGGCTGATCTGAGTGCCACAATCAATTCGAACCTCCATACAAAAGGTATGGAGTATGGAGGTTCAGATTGATTGTGGCACTCAGAACAGCCTGCATATACATGCACAAGTATTTCTAAAGCAACAACCTAATTCCTTCTCATTCTAGCAGGGAATAAGGAAAGAGACAATAGCAATCAAAAGATGTCTGACCTTGTTTACAGTAACCATAACCCTGGATCAGCTTGGAGAACAACTTGCTGATGAATTAAAACAAAAAGTGATTTCAGATGTGAAGAGGTAGCAGATATCTTAGCTTGGGTTCCCATAAGTATCTTACAATATTCTCAATTATCCACAAATTAGGCCATAATACATATTCTCAATCAACAGAAGAGATGTTAACCTCCAGAACATTGTCTAGTGATCATTTGTATAGTAATACTCTTTGAGTTAGAGACATCTTTTTTAAAAGTTGTTTTAGGAGTTGTTGAAGTTGTTTAAAAAACTGTTCTAAGTTATTTAAGCAAACATAGTTAAATGCTGCAGCATCCAAATTATAAAACTCTGTTCAATCAACAAAGTAAAATAAACAGCTGTTATGACCACAGAAAGCTACCAAGCCCTATTCATGAATAAAAAGTCGTGACATGAATTTCCTGTGTTTTATATCATCTGTCTTCTTTGGAAAACAGATGTATTTGTCTACCTTAAAAGAAACAACCCAATGCAGCATTTTCAGAACATCAAGAGGCAACCCCCCCAAAAAAGCAAAGCAACTCAGAAAAACAAACAAAAAAACTAGTGCACAATATAAATTCTAATATAAAAAAATCTGTTTATTCTTTAAAATGCACCAGCTACTGAACCTTTGAATATGTAGTGCAAAAATGGAAAATGTACCTACTAATCTGAGGTACTACTTTAAAACAAACAAAACACCCGGTATCGTTTACCCAAAGATCAAGACTTTTAAGACATGCTCCTTTTCAAATTGTCTCTGTGTATTGAGTTCCATTTTATTAAATCGCTAGAGGGTGAGAAGATAGAAATGAATAATTTCAGAGTGCTTTTGGTTGCCACAAATTTCTGGTGAGTTTGTGGTACCTTCTGCAAACTGACAGCTTGAAGCAGATATTTTATTCACTAAGTGTATGCAATGAAACCTTCCATTGGCTCAAGGCTTGCTTAAAGACACGTGCCAGTATTGTTCTGGTTGAGGCATCCTGATAGCTGTGGCACTTCCTCTGGGCCTCTCCTCTCCTGTGGAATTAACTCCAGGGAATGACATCATGTCGGGCTTTCCAGATGGATTATGTGAAGCCATAGCTCAATGTCATTTTCAATAGCCAAGCTTATAATTAAAGGTCAAATAGTCACTTCATCTGCAATCAATCAATAGAAGAAGTACTAATACCAAGCACTAATCAATCAATGGCAAATACGCTAATAAAAGCCATGAATCAACTGTCCGTGTTTCATGTGCTTGCATGTACTGTGCATGTATGTTGAAAAAAGCAGGAAAAAAGATGTACAAATTAGAGCAAATATGCCTGAGGGAACATTCAGGTATCACATTTATCTTCACTAGTGAGAATTTATTTCACTAATTATCTTAATTATCCAGACAAATGAATTACAAATAAAAGTGACATCACAAGCAGCAGTTATACACTCTCATTAAAACCAGTGAGAGGAATTAATTCTTTTGCCTATCAAAATGGGTGGTGCAAGTGTAAGAGACCACCAACTTCTTCAGAGGGGTTTCATTGTTTACCCCATTAGAACATTCAAAATCTCCCAGCTACTACTGGCATTGACAGTGTCACTGGACAAGTTTACCAGAAACATTTGCTTTTTTAAGACTATAATTCCCAGCATTTGTTTTTACTAAGAATGGCCAGAAGCATGCTCCTGGGGTTGCTGGGGGTGGGGTCTGGGAGTCCTCATCTAACACATTTGCACTTAAAAGCTCTGGTACAGCCCCCCCCCTGCACACACCCTAGCGAGTGAGAGCCTTACACGCTCAACCTCAGTATCGTTAGCCTTGAGGAAACACAGGTGTGCTAACCTATTTTGTCAACAGCATCAACCTCAACATATGGGAGGGAACTGTGTTTGTCTCAGAGTTGACTGAGAGCTTCTCCATGGATCCAAGCCGAGGCGCTGGCAGATGCCCTCCTGAGCATGCCGCGTGTGGGAATTAGTTGGTTTCATAATACGATGAGGGAGAAGTGCCTTACAAGAGTCTTCTTGTGCTTCTCTTATTACCACTTCTAAAGCTTCAAACCTGTCATCTTTCCTCCTCCTCTGCTGGTGCTGTGTGACGCTCCCCAGGGAATGGACACAAGGCACCCTGTGGAGGCGTCACATGCCAGAATGTGAAAAATCAGTTTAAGCTCCAAGTGAAACAGCTTTTGTTGCAGGAGGCCCCTAAGTGCTCTTGTTTGCTTTAGTGGCACTGGATTTTTGAAGGCAGTTAAAAAAAAGTTAAAAATAAAACCACATCCTCACAGGAGACTTAAAAGAACGCCCTGAAGTTCACGGATGCCCTTAAAATATTCAAACACAGAAGTGTTAAATGGGATCTTGCTTGCATCTCCTAAAACCTGTTCAGGTAAATTAAGGTAGAATAATATAACAGACAAGTTGAGTTGCCATGCCCTATGAAATCAACAACAAATTCTTCACTAGGAGAAAGATTTAGCCTGGGGAAGAGATCCTAGTAGATTTTTGTGGCTTTAGACAAAAACATCATTCCATTGCTGCCATAGGCTCTATTCCACAAATGCCACTTATATTTTCTGTTCTAACTGCCATCCCTGAACTGCAACCTCCTGCTTCATTGCAAGGGCCTTACGCTTTTTTATTTTTGAAAGCAGGAGGGAGACGAGAATCTACAGAGGTGCAATAAGAACAAGAGGGAATGCACATTAAAGTTTTCTGGCTTGTGGCCAGCTGGAAAAATGATATATTCCATGAAATTGTTTAAACTTTGGGGTGTGCCCCAGTCCTCATTAAAGGCTGACAGATTTTCTCTTTTAAGTGAAATCAACATCCTAACTGAGCTTACCATCAACTTGTTTTACAATTACTATTTGCCAATGGCCTTTAAAGTCACATTTTCCCCAAACCCTATAGAACAGGCCTGCCCAACAAGTCGACCGCGGGTGACCGGTCACCCGTAGCGCTTTCAGAGGTTGCCCACCAGGTCTGTGTTGAGGGGAATTCCCCCCCTCATGCACCAACGAAGCGCCTGGGAGCCCAGCCCAGGGCTGGGCTTGCTCGCTTTCTCAAGTGGCAACGGCGGCTCCAGCGGCAGCAGTGGGCTCAGGCCGGCCTGCTGGGCCCGTCTGGGTTATCCAGCGGCACCCAGTGCAGTTCCAGCGGTGTGCACGGCGGCCATAGAGGTGGGCCCAGGCTGGTTTGCTGGGCCCGCTTGCCAGAAACACTGAACGGGTCCAGCAAACTGGTCTGGGCCTGCCTCCATGGCTGCGTGTGCACCGCCGGAACCACAGCTGGAGAAAATGAGCGAGTCCAGCAGGCTAACATTGACCCCACTGTCCCTGCCACCACCCCTGCTCCCGCCATTGCTGCTGCTGTCCCTGTCGCCGCCCCTGCCACTCATGCCACCAACATCGTCCCCCATGTTCCTTCCGGCGCTCCCCGCTGCCACCACTCCCACCCCCTGAAGACACCCCACCGCCACCCCCTCTCCCGACGCCAGCATCATCCCTGCCACCCTGCCTCCGCCACTGCCTCGACCATCCCTGCTGCTGCTGCTCTGCCCCTGGTCCCCGCCCCCTGTTGCCTCGCTGCCACCCTCCCACCCCCGCCCCAATACCAACATCACCCCACCATCTCTGCCACCACCCCCGCCGCCATGACCACAAGTCAACCGCGGGGGGCCTTCGAGATTGGCAGGTAGGGCGCGGGCTGTTCAAAGGTGGACAGCCCTGCTACAGAATATATCACAAATACACAGAACATTTCCCCGTGAAATGCAGGCAGACTAACCATGCTTTCACTAATGCATTGTCCTAAATGTGGCTAGTTATGGCCTCTATGAAATTCTGTGATCCAAAAGGACCCTACTGCATACAGATGAACTTTATTCAGAGACCTCTGCTTTGGTGACTTTGAACACAGTAGTTTTTGGTCTTTTCACATCCACATTAAAACCCAAGCTGAAACAATAAGACCTACTATTATTTCATAATTACTGGTACACACATTTATGTTTCATTATTTTCCCCTTTCTTTCCCTCATTTTCTCGGCAATTCTCTTTCAATCTTTTTTTAAAAATTATTTTCTTAATAAGTTAACTAATTGGATGGGGAAAAAGGAAAGAGGCATATCAATCTTGGGTCTGCACCCATAAAACTTAAGGAGAAGTCCTTTGCAATTACAGTGGTGTATGACAAGAGTCACTGTTGTTTTAACTGCCATAGTAGTAGGCAGTTCCAACAGGTCTGAGGAGATTCTTAGTCATCCAGGTGAATTTATCTGGAAGTTGAGTCATGGCGACTGGTCTTCTTTTTCTTGAGATATTGAAATGTTTTGCTGATTTGTCTAGGTATTATTGAAATCACAGCCTGATAAGTGGCAGATACAATGCCGGAGCCCCCCATCTCTGTTGAGAGAGGGTTTTTCAGTGCTCACATGAATGGCTTCCCTGACCCCACTCTCAAACCACCTATCTTCTCTGTCTAATATGTGTACATCCTCATCTGTGAATGAGTGCCCTTTGCCCTTCAAGTGGAGGTGTACTGCTGATTCTGGTCCTGAGCTGTTACCCCTCCTATGTTGGGCCATCCTTCTGTTTAATGGCTGTTTAGTTTCTCCAAGGTAGAGGTCTGCACACTCTTCACTGCATTTAACCACATATACTATATTGCTACATTGTGTTTTGATATCGGTCCTTTGGGTGGATGAGTCTCTGCCTTAGTGATATCTAGAGATGGGCACGACTCAAAAAAATAATTTTTCATTTTTCGTTAAGGGGTCCGTTTCGGTTCGTTTTCGTTTTTCGGGAGGGGGGGGTTGCACATTTTTCGTTTTCGTTACGAAACGACAAAACAAAACGAAAACAAAAAAATTTCATTTTCGTTGGCATTCTTTTCATTGTGATGTGTCTGTCATAACAAAAACGAAAAACACGGCAAAATTTTTCGTTTCGTTTTCGTTTTCTGGAAATTTTTGTTTTCGTTTTCATTGCGTAACGAAAACGGAAAACGAAAACGAAAATTTCACTGAGTCGTGTCCATCTCTAGTGATATCTACCCAGAATGGATGTTCTATAGAACTGGTGCTAGGATTGCAAAAGCTTGTGCCTTGGACTTGCTCAGAGTATTTCTGATGGAGACCGGACAGAATGTTCAACCGTGGATGTCATTTCTCTGATGCTTGGGCAGGTCTTTAATGAGGGTAAGCAATCTATGAAACAAACTGGTCCCAAGCTTTTAAGCACTTTGAGAACTTAAAAACAATCATTTAAACCGTCAAACCAAATTTTAGCATTTAACTGTTTTAAAATATGGGTTGCAGGTGGGGAGAGAAGTCTTCTAATCAGCATAGGACTGGTGTTACGTGACTGATCATTCAACTCAAGTCAACACTATGGGGACCTATTGCAGCTTCTGCACACAGTGCTCTTGCAATTTTGAAAAAAAAACCCACTTTGACTAAAAAACTGAGTTTTCAAAAGATGTGATATGTGGGCTTTTCATGGCTAAAACTTCTCTAGCTTTCCATGGTCATTAATCTGCTTCTGTATATTCTCTGCTCCCTAAATAATTACCAACTACAGCAAATACAGCAAAATCTACAAACCCTTTAAAAAAATCAAAATAATACTGTCATACGATGCTGCACTTAAGTCTTCGAGTGATACATTTGTTCACACACACACACACACACAAAGGGAAAATAAGTCAAAGTAGTGACTGTGGTTGTTTAGAATCACACTGGTAGAGGCTGTACCACACTGATTTAGTGGCCCCACTCCAGTGTGACTTACCACACTAAGCAACAGGATTTCAGCACCAAATGATAGACTTTCAAACATCAGTTCCTGACATCCCAAGGGAATGCAAAGCAAAATTCAGTGTGAATTCTGTTGAGATAAAATAGAACCAGTATTCTCACAAGTACAGAGGCAGTATTTGGATGCAGCACTATCCTATACTTCACAGTTACAAGAATGACATTCACACTCCACAAGCCCCTTCCCATTTCTGACACTGCTGTACAAAATCAGAAACTGCAGATGCTGCTTCTACTTTGGTTTGTTCACTGTAGTCCAGTGTGCCTTGTCAACCTTATATATGCTTAGTCTTAATGATAGCTTGTTGAAACAAGCTATCTTAAGGAACCAGGACTTCAAGTTAGCTTCCTTTTGTGATTTATAATGAAATAACTAGAGTGTGCTGGGATTCAGATAACATAGCACTCTGCACTCTGTACAAAGAAGCATAAAACTTCCTGATTCTTCCTTGTGACCATGCCAGTGGAGGTAGCAGCTCTTTCTTGTAGGGAAGACGGAAAAGAAGAAGAAAAGAGTTTGTCAGACCTTTGCTAAAAAGACAATAAACGATCTGCTTCTAAGGCTGTCCTTTTAGAGTCCATAGACAGCTGCACAGAAAAAGGTAAGCACTCCGACAGGAGTCATGAGTGGTCTCCAAATGTAAGCTTCAATTAATCTAAAGCAGGGGTCTTCAACCAAGGTCCTGAATCTGGCCCATGGTACCAGTTGCAACCCCCACCACCACCTACCCCTGTTTTGTGAGCAAGTCAACCTCCACAGCTGCTTTTGGACTGTGATCCGGCCCCCAGTGGTGTCTGGGTGGTGGTGGACCGGCCTGCTGTTTGAAAACTTTGAGGACCCCTGATCTAAAGCTCTCAATGATGTCACCGTGGGAATAGGCCAGATGCATTTTATAAATCTTTTCCCCAGGATAGCTGTTCTCTAAAGCTCTGTAAATTGTTCTTAACTTCCTGGTATACAAATTTACAGTATAGTATTTGGAAGAACATGGAAGAAGAATACCAAAGAGGATGATTAAAAACATAACACCATTTAAGGGCTATGTATTTTAAGAAAGTTTCCAGAGTGCATCCAAATGACAGTTCTAGAAACTAGAGATGGCTGAACTGCTATCGCATCAGTCAATTAAAGATGTGCTGAGGAGAAATAAAGAGATTTCAGAAAAGCTAAGAATTTTTCGGATATTTTTTTTGTAGCCTAGATGTAGGATGACATAAGTGCAGTAGACAGAATAAATGCCTTAGACAGGAGGAGATTCATATCATCATCAGCACTAGCTCTTTAGCCATGGGAAAAACATTCTAGCTCAACATAAATTATCTCGCTGAATTTACTTGAGCAATGAAAAGTATGACCTCACATCGTGATCTCGAGGATCGAATACTGCAGTGCCCTCTACGTGGGGTTGCCCTTGACCCTGGTCCGGAGGTTACAACGGGTGCAGAATGCAGCGGCCAGGCTGCTGGTGGGTGCTCGTAGATTCGAGCACATCACCCCAGTTCTGGCTCGCTTGCACTGGCTCCCCGTTGTCCTCCGGATCAGGTTCAAGGTCCTGGTTTTGACTTTCAAAGACCTCCACGGCCTGGGACCAGAGTACCTGGCGGAGCGTATCTCTCAGAGATCAACTGGGACCAGACCCACGAGATTGGTGCAAGCGCACTCACTGAGGGTGGCCACACCCAGAGAGGCGCGGAAATCACGTACGTGTGACCGCGCCTTCTCTGTGGTGGGCCCCACCCTTTGGAACCATCTACCCAGTGAGCTGCACCTGGCAGAGTCCCTGCAGACTTATCTCTTCAGGGAGGCGTTTGGCAACCTTTCTATTTAGTTTTTTTTTCTTTGCCCATGCTTCTCTGCTTGGGCTATGCCCGCCATCTTGCTCTCTTCTCTTTTCTTGTGCTTGGTTGTTTTAGCTGTTTTTATTGTGAGCCGCCCAGAGTTCCCTTCTGGGAAGATGGGCGGGGTATAAGATTAACAAATAAATAAATTGTAATCTTCAGAGATAGAATGGAATAAATAAATAAGCAAGCAAACAACACAGCTCATATGTGGTACGCCCATGCTATCTTTTCAGCTATTCTTGCCATGACAATGCAGAGACCAAGGCTTCCACTGGTGTTTACTTGAGATCACTGATGAATTTGTATGACAATCCTCCATACAAATAATGTTCAAAAACATTTTTGTGATAGGAACACATCTCTTTTTATTAATGTTTATGGTTTGTCAAAAATAAACTGTATATTAAAATGCCTGCTTTGCTCTTTGCTAATCTCCATTAGAAAATCATAGGACCATATAGGCAATATTCGGGCCTGCCTTCCCACTCAAGCTGTTGTCTTTTAAATAAATCCATTGTACATTTCTTTTGCAACAAGTGTCACTGCAAGGGAATTTTCAGTGACTCGCTAGTCAATGATATTTGAATACTGAGCTGTAATGAATAAACAGACAATCCAGAGATTCCTTGTGACAAATACAGTGATATTTGATAAAACACTGCTGTCTTTATTGATCTGTTTCTTGATATGTTGTAAATGCTTTGTGTGTTACAGTTTCAAGCAATAATAATTTTACTGTTTGACTGTGTTGTAATAACTCAAAACATAATCTGGAATGAACCACAAAACTTTATCAATATTAGATTAGAGAAGCAGAACATCAAAAACAAAGACAAAAATCAAATTGCTTTCTCTAAAGAAGGAACAGATTAATGGCACTGTAATACAATTACTAAATTCCCAAAGGTGCAGACTGTGTTGTCTTCCTCTTAGAAAACATTTACTTGCCCATTGCAAAAACGTTCTGATAAATGTACAAATATTAATGTTAGGCTTCTCTACTGCATCTTGCCATACAGCTGAGCTGATAACAGAGCAACACTTTCATGGCAAAGTAAACTAAAAGGAGAAGATTTAAAAAATGAACTGTATATAACTTGAGAACCTGATTCTCTAACAAAGGGTGGAATCTATAAATGTAAGTCTCAGTTCTACATTTGATACTTAACAACGCTGTAAATCATAAAAATAAAAGGCTCAAAACACTTTGGGAACAGACTGTTTAGATAAATGTTGGAGACAATGATTGGACAGTCTTATGGAAATATATAAAACTGATTTCAGGCAAAGTAAACATTAAACTAATACATAGATGGCATTTAATCAAACAGATGCACAATTTCAATACCCATTCCTCAATTTATGAAACGGTGCATGGTAATAGGCAGTCCGAGAGCCTGTGACTCCCCCAAATGTGGAAAAAGTAAAACCAAGAAGCAAATATATTACAAAATTGATCTCAGCCTTTTGTAAGACTTACCAAGGGTTAGAGATTTGTGTGTAGAACAGAAGACAATGGCCACTGTATCTGCTGGTGTGAAACCAGAATTCTTCCTGGAAAAGACAAAAATAACTTGAAAAGTCTCTGCCAACTGAACATGTCTACTCCTGATCATACATGACATTTCATGTACTGCATAACTATATTTTCAATAACTTGGAATAGGTTACATGACCAATACTTCACTCAACTGCTTTTGGATTTTTTCTCAATTTAAATGGATTCTGTGTTGCCACCGTCTTTCAAGTGCACGCTTGTATCTGAGAGACTGAAGATCTCCCTAAACTTTTTTTCTGTGACACAAGTTTATTCCAGACTAAAACATTTCTAAAAAAAAACCTCACAGCATCACACTGACAGTGATTTATAAATGTTTAAGTGTGTGTGGGGGGTGCTCCTGTTGATCTTCTTAAAATTCAACTCTAAATAATGCATTAAGGTCTGTAATGCTGGCACAAGTTGTTTTTGGCCCCATGGAAACATGTTTTGGAATCCTGCACTCCTGGCCCATTTTAAGCAGTTGTCTGCTTGGTCATAGAGAAAAGTCCCTGTGTTGTGTTTTATTATACTGTATTATATATTTACTTAAAATAGTTATGCCCTAACTTTATCCTTTGGAGGGCCCAGACAAATGGCAGAGTTGTGATTGCACAAGAAGGTGCAAATGAGATCTGGGCAGCACACCAAAAGAGCCTGAGCCAGATTTCAGTGGAGCTTTGGGCATACTGCTCTGCTACTGCTCTGTCCCCCTTGGCATCAACTTGGATCAGCCCAGGCCAGAATGCTCACATACAAGCTGTCACAGGGCTCTCTATCCTATCCTGCTGCATACAGTTTCCACCAATCACCTCCTGGGTATCTTTATATGGAAACTTTTGAATGAATGGGAGGTAGGCCAGTGGTTGGCTGTGTTCTGTAGCAGCCACCTGCCATCATAGACCTCCCCCAAATGCAACACAGAACACTGCACTTTATGGGAAATGTGAAGATGGTGCCAAGGAGAAACTCCATTTCCTTGCTTCCAAAAACACCACTGTCCGTCATGGAAATGCATCTGGCATAACAGGGGGAATAAATGGCAGCAAGAGCAGTTATGAATAGTGCCAAGTGAACCCCCATTAGCCCTGGCAGTTTTCTCCATTTGGCGGGGTCAGCAAAGTTGACAGTGGTCCCTTCATAGGATCTTTCACCATGCTGACTACTGACACCAACAGAATCCCCAATCTGTCTCGTGAGCCCAACACACAATTCAGGCCCTCCAGACCTCCTCCCAAGGAGATAGGAAGTCCGGTCAAGGAGATAGAACTCCTATAGACTATAGCAACTCTCACTCCCCAACCCTCCACGCAACACTGGGGCTGGACCAAGTACCCAGGCGGGCATAGCTGGGAGAGGGGAACACCCCCCTCCTCTCCTACCCAGGTCTCGGTAATACATGCCAAGTTGGCACCCTCATCCAGAATGACATCATGAATGAGGGCAGTCTTATTCTGTACCGGCCAGGCATTCAACAACAGCACTGTGCGGCTCGTGGGCTCACTAATATGGTCACCTGATTCCTTTCAGCTAGGTGTGGAACCAGAAGTGGGGACAGAGGTAAAGTATCTAACCTCTCTTCTCTTACGTGGGCACTCCTACCACCATACCTTCCCCTAACAGCAACATTTCAATGGCTGCCTCCTCCGTTGCCCTCTCCCTTCCAGTTCCCTCAGTTCCATTGTGGGTCCTCTCTCCTATACTTGATGGCAACAAACATCCACCCATTAAACCTCACCATCCCACCTCCCCTCCCCATCATATCCATGCAACATGAAACAATTATGTGTCAAGGGGTGCCAAGATAGCAAGGCTTGGCTAAAAGTGGTCTTGGGTGGGTATCCCTCCTCTTTGGCCCCCTCCCTTCAGATGGTAGGCTGGCCCTGCCCCTCCGTGTGTCTCTCACTGACACCAGAGTAGCAGGGAAGGGAGCAGCTGGAGAGCGAGGGCGGCTCCTCCAAGCCCAGTACAGCAGCAGCAACAGCAGTGTTTGCTGGGTGTTGTTGTTATTTCACACTAAGTAGTCTGTTTCATTATATTGAGGGTAGCAAAATGTGCTATTGTTTTTACTTATATTTACATAGTACCTCAATTAATAGAATATTGTGTCACATTCCTTCCTTTTCCCTCCACTGCCACCCTCCATAATACCAAAGACCTAGTTTAGACAGTCTCCCAGTCCTCTGCCATTACTGATGGAAATGGTGACATCAGTAGAATCAAACCACTAGATCCTGGCTTTGATTTTTGAGATGCATGAGTCTTCCCAAACTACAGATTGGAACTAGAGGGCTCAACCTGAGCCACACAAGAAAGGACAAGCCTCTTTCATTTTGCACCTAAGTATTCTGTTTGGTCATACAGAGAACTTTTACTGACATCACGTACCTCGTAGAAAAGAAGAAAGTTAGCAGCATGAATCCCAGCTGAATTGAAAATACTGAAAGATAAATTGGTTTGATTAATGTGAACATGTAACACTAAAGGACTCGAACAAATATGTATTTTAAAAGTTACATCCATTTTTACACAAGGGGCTGGGGTGGGCATAATGTAGGATGAGACAAAGTTGACCTGCTATTTATTTATTTAATCAACTGCAATTTATCAAACAGGCAACTAATATAGCTCAATAGCATTATCACTATCATTAAACATGCCGCATTATAAAATACATGTTTTCCTCATAAGCAGATACTCCTCTGAGAGTAGAAGTAATGCTGAAACTGGTAAGGCCTCATACTCTGTAAAAAAGATTTGCATACTGATAGTTTGTTCATTTCTAACATTTTTGTTTGAGTGAATTTTGATTAATTGTAAAGAATGTATGATCTCTCCCAAATCTCATTTTTAAAGACAGTTTTAATTGATAAAATTCTCCATGGGGAATATAAAGGAATATACAAGGAAAAATTTCAGCCTGTGCTACAACAAAACATAGTGGTGAAATTAAATGGGGGGAAAACAGGTAAAAACTATATGCATACAACTGTTTTCTTGCATATAAGTGGTTGCAGTAGCGTATCTTAAAAAGTACACAAAATGCAGATCACTTTCCAAATTTTGTATTAATTTGGTCAGAATCCCATTGGATTTTCATTGCACTCAATGCAAGTTACAGTAGTGTCCCTGGCTATCTGGAAAGGGGCCTGCCACATACACAATCAGGCTTGTAGGGCTACTTTTTTTTTACTAGCACCCTGCTGTCAACCAGGTTGAGCCAAATGCAAGATAATCACTGGGGATTAATAACAATCTTAGAACTGCAGAGCTGGAAAGGACCCAGTGGGTCATCTAGTCCACCTCCAGTCAAGGAGGCACAGAGAGGATTTGAACTCCTAACCTCTGGCTCCACAGCCTGATACATAAATGGTGGAGCAATCCAATACAGTGGTACCTTGTATAAAGGAATTTGTTCCCAATGAAATTCTGTTAAGCAAATTTTCCTTTATACAGTTTCCCATAGGAATGCACTGAAAACAGAGTAATCCCTAATCGCGACCATTTTTATGTTGTACGGATTCGCTCCATAGGTGATTCTGTTAAGCAAATTTCCCCTATCTCCCGAATTTTTATGTTGTACAAATTTCATGTTATACAAACCATTTGTTATACGAGGGTCCACTGTACAATTTCTAAATCAAAATCTATACATTAAGTGAATCCATTCTACTATACTGTATTACGTTTCAGGTTATTTTGGTGGAAAATAAATATGCAAGTTAATTGACTAAATGCCCTAAGCACATCCGATCTTGTTTGATTTCAGAAGCTAAGCAGGGTCGGCCCTGGTTAGTACTTGGATGGGTGACCACCAGGGAATACCAGGTGCTGTAGGCGCCTGGAGTAGGAACTGGCAAGCCACTCCAGTACTCCTGCCAAGAAAACTCCATGGACATGGAGTCACGTAGAGTCGGTCACGACTGTAATGACACAACACACACACACATAATTGCTGCATGTTACTAAAATACATTGAAAAGCTGAACTGTGCGGCAATGCTAAAAATCCACTATTCACAGCATGTAAGACTGTGGTGAAAAGACAAAGAAGCTCAGTGAAAAAACATGGTGGGCCCCGATTCGCTGGGGAAACAGCTGCTTTGAATCATACCTTAGCTGTTACATTGAAGTACAGCGTGAAACTGGTACTTACTTATGAAAACGATAATAATCAGGCTGAATTTATCGAGGTCAATATTTGGATTGGAAAATGTATCGCAGAAGGTTGTATAGATGATCATCAAGAGCACACAGCTGCTGATAGCACCAAATGGAGGCTTCTTTCTCTCGAGCCATTCTTTGATGTATCTTCGAACAATCTGAAACACAAGGAGGGGGGGGAAGGAAAGCAACAGGTTGCCTCTTTTCAACACACACAGAGAGCCAAGCAGGGCATCACAAAATGAATCTGACAGCGGAAAGACATAAAGAGAAGAGAATAATTTGGACGACGGCCACAGTGGATTTCAAAGCTTCCCTGCCACATAACTCTTCTTCTGGGGAATTTAACATTTGTAGTGCAACTTCCACTGGGTGTCCATAATGAGAGTATATTTTCAAGTACATTCAAATCTGTCCTTAATCATGCCAAATGTTCTTTGCTAGCTGTCACTGAGACATGCCCATTAAGCCTCCCCAAAGTTTATCTCCTCTGCTGATACTAATGGATGTATGTAATTATCACAGTCCCCTTTGCATCAACAGACAATTCCAAGTGTAACTTTGGGAATCTTAAAAATCTGACATCCTCAGGAATTTCATGTGAGTAGATAATCGAAAGTGATCCATGGAACATTTAAATATTTTAATAGCTAGCGATGCACCAGAAGTTTTTAATTAAATTATAACTCATGCTTGAAAAGCAAAAGTGCATGTGTTGTGGGAGCTTAAATAATTCAGAGTCTGAAGATCTAGAGTTTTTGTGAATCCAAAGACAAAATGCCAGTCGCATGCTTCTGGAATAGCAGGAATAAGGCAAGATGAAAAAGTCTGCAATCTTTGGTGCAACTTTTTTACACTCAGGAATTTGCAAGTGAAATTAGCTATTCTCTCAATTTTTACTCTTCTTTCACATATAGATGAAAAAGATAAATGATCAGCTTATCCACACTGATTTTTAGAATAGTTCTATGTCTAGAATTACAGGAATGAACTTTTGGCAATTGTGAGCAAGTTCTATGAAATGGCACTTCACATGGGAATTATTCTAGAGCAGTGCCTCCCAACGTTGGGTCCCTGGACATTCTACCAACACTTCCAGAAGTCTTCGCCACTAGCTATGTTTACCAGAATTTCTGGAAATTGTAATAAAAAAAATCTGGATACCCAAGGTTGGGAACCTCTGTTCTAGAAGATTCAGTCTAGTCTCATGTGCTCTACTTTGTTATTAGTCCAGTGGATCTGCTGATTGGATAGCTCAGTAAGTTATGTATTTCGCTGTAGAGCCAGAGGTTTAGGAGTTCAGTTCCCCGCTGTGAATCCCGAACAGTCCTAGGATGCTCTCAGAAGAACAGTTATTTCTGAACACTCTCCACTCAGAAAACTGAAAAAAACTCACCCTGTTAGTATTGACTTGATACCACACAATTGCAATTATAAGTGGATCTACCCGAAGGACTAAGAACTGTTCACATTTGATGCTGATGTGAGGTTTACTTATCTATAGGGGACATGACTATTCTCTGATGGAAACACACTGGACTCAGAGAAGACTCACAGCGTGAAAGCGCTCCTGGATCTGGCATTACTCTTAGATATTGTGATGGTTGACATCACCAGGAGCACCATCTTTTCAACTGTACCTCTTTTCTGGAAAAAGGCAAATTGACCACTGTTTACATGCTTGGTTACAGTCTGAGCCTAAGTAATTAAAGACACTTCCTGTATTGCAGACCCTGGAGACAATTCAGACATTACAATTGGTCCTAAATGTTGCTCCATAACTCTAAAATAGGAATAATCACAAGTAACGTGTAGACCACATATGATAGTAATCATGTACAGTTAACATTGATTCTACTCACTATTATTATTATTACCCTTTAGCTTCTGTGCTAAATTCAAGACTTTGATTTCACTTTTGACACCCACAATGGCTAGATGTATTATATAGAATTGGTCTAAGACCTGACCCTTTTTTGTTGGTTGCACTGCAAGTGTTGTGTACCTTTTTAAGTGAGATCAGCAAGTTTCACTTTAGTGAAATTTATCAATATATGTATGAATATTTTAATATGATTTTATATTTCATTTTAAGCCATCTGAAAAGATCTAAGGGCAGCAAAGCAAGCTATTTATTCAATATAGATAGGGCAACATTGGCATGTCCTGATTATTTTCCATTTTGAGGAACACACTTAACTTGGATGAAATTATACAAGCAATGATTTGTATTAATTTTTCAACCATGATGTTACAAGATCTCAAGAGATGCCCCAACAGATTGTTTCACCATGGTGTTTTTGAAGTAACACTGCAATTTCATGCTATATACAGTACTAATTTCAGGATGCTAGAGATGTCATGTTACCTTCCAATAACAATGATAACAATACTAAATGTTACATCATTGGCACAAGAGAGACTCAGATTTAATCATCTTGGATTAGATGCCCAAGAACAAAATGGAAGCAACTCTACAAGGGTTTTAAGTAGTTATCTGCCATGGCTAGCATAATCTTTTGAGTGATTTAGTCTAAACCGGTGTTGCAGATTCATGCATAAATTCACTGCAATTGTTCCTAACAGAAAAGTATGGTAAGAAATTAAACCTGGAACACTGCTACAGCTAATGATCAATGTAAATGCTATACATGAATGCAATTATTTCTGGAAAACATGATAACGCAAGCGGAATGTGATACTAACCCTTTCTGTGTTAGCATTGTTAAAGATCAATGTAATTCATAGCATTTCCATTCCAATTTAGGTCCATGAAAACGAACACCAGCACTTGTTTGTACTCAGATCCCCTTATTTCAAATGCCTCAAATGTTATGTTCATGAGATGCAGCAAGAAAATAAGTGGTTTATTAGAAATAGGCTCTACTCTCTCTTCTTGGCTCAACATAATGTAGAACTACTCCAGCAATAATCAATCAGTTGGGGAATTTTACAACTACTATTTAGGATTTAGAATAAGAAAAGATTAATGGACACTACTTGGATGCTATAAGCCCCTGAGACAAGATGGGGGAACAAGAGTGCTTTGTTATAAATGAGAACATCTGATATCAAGATTCATGCATGCTCTTCTCAACAATTTGTGCAAAAACATTGTCCAATAAGCCATCCTTATTATTGCCATGTTGGAAATGAGGATGGGTGTTGCTACTGCTTAATGCATAAACTGGGGTGCCATTTGAACTGGAGACTCCAGATTAAGAGGCTTAGCCACGGACTGCAGTGGTTCTTTTAAAGTAAAGTCTCTTGAACTGTTTCTGGTGCAAGAGTCCTGCAGTAATCAAAGCAGTAAATAAAACTCAAAGTTATCTCAAAATTTATCTTGCAGCAAAGAACGATACAAAGATAAATGTTCATGATCACTACATTTAGATGCAGTGGTCTTTGTTCTCCAGTTGCTTTGCTTACAACATATGCTCCATGCTTGTGTCATTTTCAGTTAGCAAGGCAGGTACATGGCTAGATACAAAGGCATTGGAGTTTACCTGGCTGGTAAATAGCTGATTGGACAAAGGCATGCCGCAGGAGATCCAAGAAGAAGAGCAGTTAGTTAAAAGACAGCAGGTGAGAGTGTGGTTGATATATAGAGAAAGGGGTTGTTACAGAAGGGGAGGCTGACAGAAGAAATTAAATTCTAACGGGCAATATGGGTTTCCAAGGAAAGGGATGCAATAAGAGATGGGAAACCTTTATAACTTTATGCTTAAAAATACCATGTAATTGTTAACATTCTAAAATAAAGTTTTTTTGGTTCACTGTAAAAACCACTTGGCTCAAGTGATTTGGAGGCTTAAGGTTAGCCCTGGGGGGGAAAAAGGCAAATATATAAGTGGTCAGCCAGGCCAAGGGACAGGGAGTCTCAAGACTGCTGCATTTATGTATTACTGATTGATTTACATTATATACATGACACCTTTCCAACAAGCAAATTTTGAAAAGACAGTCAATCAACCTAAGTATAGTATATCTATCTATCTCTAAGTCCAACCTTGTATTACATGCAAACCCATGTTTCAGAACCAAGATGGCCTTTATGTTTCATGTAAATACAGCTCAGGAAGGGGCACCTAATGTCAGATATACAGGTGAAACTTGAAAAATTAGAATATCGTGCAAGTGTTCATGTATTTCAGTACATCAACTCAAAAAGTGAAACTAATATATGAGATAGATTCATTACATGCAAAGCGAGATATGTCAAGCCTTACTTTGGTATACAGTAATTGTGATGATTATGGCGTACAGCTTATGAAAACTCCAAATTCACAATCTCAGAAAATTAGAATAATGTCAAAAGGTTCCATATTCACAGTAGTGCATCAAGAGCTACCACACACAGTGTATCCTAGACATGGGCTTTGAATAAGCCGCTCCTGAAGAACAAACAACGTCAGAAGCGTCTTACCTGGGCTACAGGGGGAAAAACTGGTCTTCTGCTCAGTGGTCCAAAGTCCTCTTTTATGATGAGAGCAAGTTTTGCACCTTATTTGGGAACCAAGGACCCAGAGTCTGGAGGAAGAATGGAGAGGCATACAATGCCCGATGCTTGAAGTCAAGTGTGAAATTTTCACAGTCTGTGTTGATTTGGGGAGCCATGTCATCTGCTGGTGTTGGTCCACTGTGCTTCATTAAGTCCAGGGTCATCGCAGCCATCTACCAGGAGATATTGGAGTACTTCATGCTTCCTTCCACAGATGAGCCATATGGGGATGCTGACTTCATTTTTCAGCAGGACTTGACACCTGCCCACACTGCCAAAAGTACCAAAACCTGGTTCAATGACCATGGGATTACTGTGGTTGATTGGCCAGCAAACTTGCCTGACCTGAACCCCATAGAGAATCTATGGGGCATTGACAAGAGAAAGTTGAGGGACATGAGACCAAACAATGCAGTGGAGCTGAAGGCCGCTATTGAAGCATCCTGGTCTTCCATAACATCATAGCAGTGCCACAGGCTGATAGCATCCATGCCATGCCGTATTCAGGCAGTAATTGATGCAAGAGAGCCCCAAACCAATTACTGAGTACATATGCATGCTTATACTTTTCAGAGGTCTGATATTGTTCTATTTGCAATCCTTGTGTTATTGATGTCATGTAATATTCTAATTTTGTGAGATTGTGAATTTGGGGTTTTCATAAGCTGTACGCCATAATCATCACAATTATACCAAAGTAAGGCTTGACATATTTCGCGTTGCATGTAATGAGTCTATCTCATATATTAGTTTCACCTTTTGAGATGACTTACTGAAATAAATGAACATTTGCATTATATTCTAATTTTTTCAGTTTCACCTGTATGAGATGAGAGGGGGCGCTTAGCTCTTTCTCTGCTCCATGTTGTGAACTGGCTTTTCATGAAAAAAGATGAGCCTTTGGGGCTGTTACACACGCTTGGATGCAACATACAGCTAGACCATGACGATGTCTGATGCTAAAATCAACCTTCACTTCATTAAGTATTCATGCCACTGGAATGGATGCAAATATTGCTAGTTCTCCGTTGATCAAACAAATTACAGAAGAAGGGATTATTTTGATGGGGGCTTCTAATAAATTGAATAAGTACACACTAAGAATCTATCTATCTATCT